>CM049849.1:6417034-6817034 GCA_027422415.1 Schizothorax lantsangensis
TAATATAACTTAAAGCTTGAATCTCTTCCGTAGCTCCTGAAAGAAGTATGCCAGTGCCTACTGTGTCTGAGCGGTCTATCATCATGAAAGTTACATTACTGTTTTATAAATAAAATTTTCATTAAAGTACTAAAACAAACTTGTTAGAAAAATGAACATTTTAACATACATCAGTGTGATAAAAAACTAAAATGACAGAAACCTTAGTGGAAAAAAATATTTTCAGTGTATGTTTTTTTTTTGGTTCATGTCCCTTTAATTTACATGGTGAAGTGGAGTTTATGATGAAAGCTAGCCCCAGGGGGGCAATAAAAATATTTTGACCTCAATTTTCAGGATGTGTGTGGTCTTAGGGGGTCTAGTATTGATGCATCTGATTTGTGACTGCTCCTCTGATTCCAACTAAGCCATTATTGAGTACACACTACAAGACATCAGTTTGCGTTAGTACAGCCAAATTGATCTGGATTTACCAAAGAGCTTTATTTTAATTTCAATGTTTTGGTGATATTACATGGTCAATTTACTTCCGCAAATTTTAAATTGGACTTCCATCCTTTTGGAGTACTGGTCATTTATTTCCCTTCAGTAGGAACAAATAAAACATTGCAATTCCAGTATTAACATCTGTTTAATAAAAAAGTAGTGGCGACTTTTGTTTGGTCCAAATAATTTGGTAATCATGAACATCATCTGTGCACCAAAAACAAACAAAACTTTGCAGGCTCTTAGCAGGACATTTCTCTTAAACAAAACGCGTTCAATTTATGAATGTGGATTTTGGAGGGAAAATACAGTGTTTCGCGATTTATGTGAAAAAGGGTTCCATAGATTTAGTGTTGCCAAAAACACATCAGATGGCACACACCATGAAAAAAAAAAAATAAGATGATGTTTTCCAAGCTATTTTGTAAGTAAATGTGTTTTTTTCTTTCAAAATAAGACAAAGAAAACATGAGAAATTTCAACAACACTTATGGTCACTTGGGTCCACTTAGCTAATACTAACGCCATTCTTGCTTGGGCTGTTGTTTTAAACATACATTTTTATCTAGGTGTTGCTATTATAAACTGCCAACTATCAAGAGCACAGCTGCTGTAATTGTATGCACAACTTTACTTTTTCACATCACATTTGAATTTGATGACAGCAACCTAATTCATCACAGTTTTAGTACAGCAGTTTGTTTTTTTAGAGGACATTACATTTGGGCAAAGCTTTCATATCATCCAGCTCAAGGAAAATCTTTTGAAATGCCTCAAAAGTGTTGTTTTCAGTTCTTTTGGGTAGCTGAGGTTGAGTGCATATATTAGCCCCATTAGCAATGCACAGGCCCTGGGTACGTCCAGGTCTTGCTGGACTTCTGTTCCCTCAATCACAATTCTTGCACTGGCTGGTTCTGATATCGTGGAACCTCTAGTTATAATAATCTTCATCACTTCATTGGCAATATTCTCATCATCCTAAGCAGGTCAAAATCAATGTCGATTTAAGTTATCCTTTTGAAGAATCAGATTAACAGAAAGTACAGTATGTCTGACTTACCGAATGTTCTTTAAACAGATCTTCCTCATTTTCTCTGAGATTACACCACTAAGGAACGGATAGCAGCCTCTCTCCTTCTTTCCAAAGAATAATCCTGTAAAGAAATAAAAAAGACATTAATATGAGATGGCAGGGACTAAACTGTACCATTCTATTTATTTCTAACCAGTTTAATTAAAATCACATAATTAATTGATCATTGAAATAATAATAATAATAGTATTATTTGAAATTGTATTTCTGGCCACCCATCAAATATTCACAGTATAGTGACAAAAAGAAACAACTGACAGACTTCCTTAAAGAATTCACAGTTTTTTCTGTAGGATCTAGTAGATATGTTGATAATGATGCATTCTTAACTCTGTTGATGTGCAGGTGGAAGAGTACAAAATTAAAGGATTTCAATGTGCTTTGAAGGATAATGTTTCTAGCTGCAAACAGGCTCTGAAAGACAGTGGGTCTCATTCACTAAGCTGCGTACAATGCACTAATCTGTGCGTGATGAAATGTGCTATGATTGATTTAAAAAAAAAACACGATTCACCAAAAATGTATTCTACATTTACGAAAAATTATAGGAACAACTGAAACACACGTACGCAGAAAGCACTTACTCTGTACGGCCTTATAATCATGTTAAGATAATCATGTTATTTTCATCTAAATATGACTATAATTAGCCTATATTAAAGCATGTTTACTAAATAATTGTGTTATGTAATCCATATATAAAATTATATAAACTTATTTAATAATACAATTTAATCTTGTCATCATACATTTCATCATATAGTGAAAGTGTAAGAAAAGTTGCGTTTTGTTCAGCTGCGAGGTTTCTCTGAATAAGGCGTATGTAGAGCTGGCTCCCGAGAGGTCTGTAGTCTGGGTCTGTATGAAAGTTGTTTTGTGTTTGAACTGGTGAGAATGGTACACTTGAATGCTCAAAGATCTGGCGAGAGTGCGTTTGCTCTGAATAAATGCGGAAAGCCCTTATATGGAGATAATTTGGGCGTGTTTTATGCAAATGACTAACCTCATGCACACGGCCGCTCATTTAGAATTACTCCAAATTCACTAACATAAGAACGAGGTAAGAACAAATTCATGTGCATACGCACGTGTTGTGAATTAGGCGGAGATTTCTTGTGAGAAGTTCTCCTGTGCGTACGAATACGGAACAGTCCACGCAATTATTAGTGAATGAGACCCAATGTTTTTTGTTTGTGTTTGTATTATGAACTTCTGAAAAGCTGCCTTGACACAATGTGCATTGTTAAAAGCATTCTACAAATAAAATTAACTTGACCCAGCACAGCACCCCATCCCCCCAACCAATCCAATATCATCTATATGAACAACACTTAAGTTTCTATTTGTAACGTTACATTTATTCATACCTCTAGCAGCATGTTCTAATACGCTGAATACTCCTTTTTGAAGACCGTCCCCTTGAGAACACCATGGACATTATTTTAGGAGAGTATGGTCCAGTTTTGCAATGAATGTTTCCTCCAGGTCAACAGTGGTGATCCTTGTGAATTCTTCGTTTATCTGTAAAAATAAAAGGCACAATTTGTTAATGTAGAAAACTGAATGTAATCTAGCACAAACTGGAAAATATTTTATGAAAATATATTTACCTGAGCTGCATCAAAAAGTGCAGGCCATCTGTATTTTAAGTTATTGATTGGTGTTGATTGAATGACAATTTCCTGCCTGCGAATAGAGAATGTCTTTGCCATTTTTTCACTGATAATCTGATAGTTCATCATACCCCTCTTTACTTCGTTAAGGAGCTCCACTCTTTCATTTTCCAAACTTTCTTCAGTTTCTCCTTGTGGGAGAGGGGGTAAAAAGTTCACCTCTGCTTTTCTTGCTTTTTTTATATTTTTTGCAGGTGCTTTTTCATGTGCTCGCTTCTTTTTGATAGAGTTAACATCGAGCTCAGGGCATCCAAGCCCTCTCAGTTTTGCTCTATAGTTGCCCATTTTATATTTTAGTCTCTGTCGCCATCCATAGCATCCATTATATGAGCCTGGTTCTTTAAGGCAGGGATATTCTGAACCAGCGCCTCAGCAACATCAGACAACTGCGCGCTTGTTGGGTAGGCCACATACTGAAAGATGCTTTCAGCCAGTTTCTCTAGGATGTCTGGAAGGATTGGTGAAAAGTTGAGTTGAATTCCATTCTTCTTGAAAGCTTCAGTTCCTGCAGCAAGCACAAGTTCTGTATCATAGGCAAAGCGAGGTACGGAGAACTCAGTAGGCCAACGCTGTGAACGCTGAGTGTTGTGTTCAGGTGATGGAAGAAACAGTGTATCCTGCAATCCAGAAAAGGAACCGCTGATAGAAGGAAAGATGTCGGTCACTGAAGAATGGACCGAGGTTTGGATGCAGCTCTTTGATGCACTTTTAATGGAACTCTCCACATCAGTAAAAGTCAGCGTAAGTGTGGGCGGTTCAACAATGTGAATCACCTTAATTGTGTCCTTGTCCTTGATGTCACTTGTTGAGGTAAGAGAAAAATATTCCTCCCCGAAATCAGCATCCTTATAATGCAAAGTAAAGTTCCCATTAAGGCCAAATGTCTTCCTCACAACAGACTCAAGTTCACTCACAGTCCCAGGGATTCCCTGAGGCAAGTCCAGTTTGCGAATGTCATGGTCTTGAAGAATGATACGAAGTTTGGCTGGAAAGACTTTGGAGCTTCTGTAAGAGAAACCACATCAGTTTGAGTTACAGAAAATCAAGGGGATGAGGGTCTTTCAATGTAAACCTCCCATGTCCACTTGAAGAGGAATGTGCTTCAAAATGGCAGCAGGGAAAGATATGACTGCTAGAATGTTTAGCTGTTACAAAACCTGCGCCTGGAACCAACTTCCAGATGACAAACGTAGCCCCAACAATTGTCATATTCAAGTACAGACTGAAACCATATGCTTACCTGTACATTCTCACACTATAAATCAAACAACACAGTGCAATGTTTATTATTTCATTCATTTGTCTCTTTATTTATACTTTTCCTTTTACATAGTGTAATTTCACAGCAAGTTAGTTTATCTAATAATTTGATTCCAAGGTGTTAAACAAACAAATATATGAGGGACCGCCTTTACACAATCAAAAGGGAGCCTTCCACAACCCCTCAATATTTGAAACTATAGCAAATGAGATGGTTGGTTGGCAATAGACGATCATGAGAAAATAAAAGAAAGTAACAAAAGGCTTTTTGATTATAGGATAAGAGGCGCGGTGCAAATAATGTTTAGTGAAATTTTGTTCAGTCATCAACTGAAGACAGCAAAATAAATAAATAAATAAAAATGACCTTCACAATTAAAAATCAATATTGGTTCAACAAGCATTTACACTGGGCAGAAAACATATCCATTTAAGAGAAAATCTCTGATTGGAGAATTTAACTTGTTAACATCTGGAAACTCCAAGCATTAAAATTCATGTAGACTTGTTACCAATGCATGATAATGGAAATGTCAAAAAAAAAAAGAACAAAAAAAAAGGATAAATAACCAGCAAGCCAATATCGCAGACTATTAAGGCCTTTTCACACCAAGGACAATAAATATAAAGATACAGTTTGAAAAATTGTTCTCAATACTAAAGAATAGCAGAGTCCACACCACAGCTATAACGATAAAGGCACAGAGAAACGATATCGGTGGAATCACTTTTTTAACAGCTGATGAACGTTGATGAAAACAGCTGATGAAAACATTGACATCCAATCAGAATCAATCCTGATATCACAAGCTTGGTAATTTAAAGCGGCAGACAAGCGTGTGCTTAGAATAAACACAATATCATTCGCTGGAGTGGACGCTAAAATAGTCCTAGTTATCGTTCTTGGTGTGAACGGACCTTTAACGTGTGATTAACTTGAGAGAAGCAGAAATCATGATCCCAATAAAATATGATTAATCGTGCATACCTAAATCACGAGTTTCTTTTTTTTAGCTTTTAGAAATTTAAGGACCTCGTGTAATCCCCGTATCAATGACCAATCCCAAATCAAATTTGTGTCTAATATATTAGAAAAGTAATGCCCTTCCTACTATGTTCAGTTTTGCAGAGAAACTGTATTTATGAGCAACTTCAGTCCAAATTTTGACCAAATCGTAGTGCAGTAACAGTGTGCTTATTAATGTTAATCTCTCTTCTAATGCCATAACCTCTTTTGACAACAGACCACAACTCTTTTCTCTTGGATAACTTGAGAATTATGTTGCCATTTGTGAACAAGCTTTAGCACAGTTTGTCCTATCTATCTGAACGGCACATCAGGATGTCACAAGAGAAACTCGGACCGGTTCGGAGCAGATTTTGCTCATCTTTAATGAGTTTAATCTCTAAATTGACACCGTGTCCACACTATGTTGGTTTTAACAAATGCATTCTTGAGAGTTCCCATATCAAACTGCAATAGTGAGATCACTGCACTCATCTGCTCAACAGACATGACTGTGATCACCTACAATGATCAGCGTTGGAGATCTAAACAATGCTATAACCAATGCTTTTAATGTTTCATTTATCTTGGCATCTGTAACAGTAAAACTACTCTTAAAAGGAGTGTTTAAATGAGAGAGCTAAAATCAGGATAGAAAGAGGCTTTTTATTTATAAATGAAATATAAATGATTAATTTTGATTTAATCCTACTAACATTATTAGAGCACCTTAACTTGGGGGAAAAGTTATGCATGACCCCTTTAAATGAAAGTTATAAAAATGAAGCTTAAAAGGCCTTCAAATACAAAAGCAGTGTAAAGCCGCAGACACACTAGACTGAGCATGTGAAATTCGTTCGGACGGTGCTGCGAAAAGGGGCGGAAGCAGGATATGACATCACGCACCAAGGTTTTCACAGTACACACAACATGGATTCCAACGTGCTTGCCCTGTGTCTGTCACAAGTATAGTTAATCAAGTACACACACGCACATAAAAATCTCATGCAATTAAAAAAAAATCATCAAAATTACACGCGTCACTGTTCAAACGTACCATCCACTCCCATTTCCCTTGCCACCTCAAACAAAGCCGCTTCTCTTTTTATGTGATTTTTGTAATCTTTTAAAGTTGTGTTGTATAAAAACAGGATGATGCGACACTGCTAAAATTAGCGATTCCTCCGTGTTTTAAGTTTCTGTACCGAGAGGTCACTTTGTGACATTTTGATCTTCTATTGGTCTCACGCATTCATGTGACACGAGTTCACCAAACTTGAACTTTGCTACGCAGCGAAATATCTTAGTACGGGCTTGCATTTCCAGTCTGACACATTCACACGCGTATGAATGGAAGTCAATGGAATGAAAAGTCTAGTGTAACCACGGCTTAAAGGCCTTTCCACACGGAGCGCGAAAAAGCTAAACGAATTTTGGACACGATGACGCACTGGAATAAAACAACAGCTTCCTATCGATGCTTCCACATAGACCGCGAACATTCACGCACCGAAAATGCAAATGTTTTTTTTTTTCCGTCCAGTCCGACGAATCTTTTCAGTTTCGCAAAGCGAAAACACGGGCCGTCCAATAAGATTTGAGCATTACATCACGTGGCCAGAGCAACTGCTGTTACCCAAAAGTTTGACGCGGTGGTGCTAAAAGCTCAGAAGACTGTACGGTAAAACCACCGAAGTAGAGGACTTTTTTCCGCAAGAGAGAAGAGTGAATGAATTCTTGTTATTGTTGGTATTTAAGAACAGACTATTCTCGCATGTCCTTTATACAGAATAACATTTATATTAATTCTCCACTGAATTAAGTGATCTGAAGTCCATTTTCTTCCACGAGCGCTTATGAGTCAGAGCTCGTTTACTCTAGACCTGTCAATCATGTAATCATATCTCTATTTATATCATATCATTATATATATATATATAAAAAAAGAGAAATATTTTTTCTACACATGAAATATGAAAGCAAATAGACCTATAATTATGAAGATAGGTTTTCTGTATATATTTTTATGCAGCTCATGGTATTTTTTTTAACAATAAAGGATGTTTATGACACACGACAAGCAGGTATCGATCAGTCCATTATAAAAACATACAAAGAGTGCATGTCTGCCTATTATAGAATCAAAATCCATTTTAGATCACAATCGGAAGTTATTAAAAGCACTCGATGATTTAAAGTGGGTTTTGAGCATAAACCTTAATAATTACATACATTTTCAATGTAGCTTGATGCTAACTACATTGCGAGATACATACGCTACATGAAGAAACAATGCATTGTTGGTTAGCGCAGGCATGAATTAGCAGGGCATACAAATGCGACCTTCAGAGGATGCAGCCTTATATCATATACCCCATATCAAATAAATCAGCTTTAATTAGGACGCTCATATGCCATTTTTCAAAAATATTATTCATTTCTATACAACACAACATTTTAATAACGACTGAGTTCAGCTTTGAGAATGAAAACCAACCTGTTTGTTCCTCAGTATCTTCATGTTTGACTCCGAATGCTTCTTCAATCATCATGTCTTCACTCTCACTTTAATAAACGCCATCTTTTTAATAGTGTGTCACATGGATCTCAGTTGCTTCAATCAGAGTTTTTCTGTGTTTGAAAACATAATCAAGTTTAAGATAAGCATAAATAACAGAAACAAACATAAATCCAAACTAAATCTCTGGTTGTGCTTCGGTCAGCTCCCTAGTTTAGTATTAAGGCCTGATTAAGTTAGACAAAAAAAATAAAAATACACTCAAACCAGCACTTCTAATAAAAAAAGACCACATTACAGACTCATGTTTAGTTATGGATTTGAATTGAATTATTTGAAGATAAGAAGAGATCACACATTAAGAGACTGCACTTTCATTAAAACGTTTGCCATTTGTTTGTAAAAGCATGCTGCATTTACACTGTTTTGACCAGGTGTCTTCAGCGTGATTCGAAAAGCCCATGTCCTATCACTACTTACCAGCTCTGAATTCATGTTTACGATAAACTGATTCACAATGTTTGGAGCGAAATGAGACGCGCCTTTTCTGTTACTCGTGAATGCATATGCGCGTTACTTACACAAAATAACGATCGTTAATGGTAAATAAAGTATTGCAATATTATATTAAATCAAGATTGCTTAATTTTGCATCGCCTGTTAAAGGAACTATAAAACAGACTGAACAGTTTGCATATATTTAAAAACTTTAAATGGTTAAAAACACACACCTTTCTTCAGCCGAGTCGCAACAGACGCAGCAGCGCGGCGCAGCCTGATGACGTCACACCACCAGCCCAGAATAAAAGTCCCGCTCACGTGCTGCTGTGTAAAATCACAAAAAGTGATGAAATTACACGCACATACAGGCAAACAATAAAATATGTCAGAGTAAACCAGGGTTTATTTCTGAGAGAAATTCATATTTAAATACACATTGTTAACTGATGTAAAAACTGGTTTCTGATTTCAATTATTTCATTTTAGTTATTTGTAGCAGTGAAGAAATGGCAAACAAAACAGGCAGATAGTCGGTGCAACATGTAAGCCAGTAGGGAAGCCAGACATTTTTAATTTAGTGAACTTTGGTGAATTAGGGTGGACCTCAGTGCCTACTCTTAAATTAAAGTACAATACAATACATTTTATAAAACATAACACAAATAGGGGTGCGAATTTTGACAGCTGAGAAGGGCATTAACGTTTTTGGCTGAAGTAGCTTAGAAAAAAAAGTCAAGATATGAGCCAAAAATTATATTTATTTATTTATTTATATGTAACTAAATTGAAAATAAAAACATGACTTTACTTGAATGTGTGATCTCTTAAGCAAAAATTGTTGAAAGGGTCTCAGCTAGATATACAACAAGCATGAGAGGTTTTGAACTTATTGATTAAAAGGCTATCAAGGTTCATAACTGTTGATTGCTTTTGAAAGGTATTCAAATAATTGATGATTGGGTAAATATGATTTATTGTCAGTAAACAATTTCATTAAAACAGCATCCATTAAGAAATAAAATGAATTAACAGAATAAGAAAAATAAAGATGGCAAGCCACAGACTGTGGCTCCTGTCAGACATGTTGCTGAGAGAGAGAGAGAGAGAGAGAGAGAGGGATATTGTAAAAATCTAAATGAATAATAGCTTTGTCAACAAATATTTCACCTTATATTTTTGTATTTAGCACTTATTTTTGACTCGTGTTAAGAGGTTTATTCATGTATCACATCTCCTTTTTTCAACATCTGTGATAAAGAGCTTGTTACAACATTAAAATTACAATTATACTGAGACTCTTAGACTAAAACATTTAAATATAAGTAATAAAATGCAGAAATTTACCCTAAATCCAAAGGAAATACTACTTCTTCACTTTTAAGTTTGGTGGTGGATCCAAACTCTGATGTCAAAGGCATAGCTCATGACTTTATTCTATAAGGAGAAATGTTAGAAATTCACAAATGTGGCAAATATAATATATTGTCTTAATTTTTTAACGTGAAACATATGAATTTATACCATGGTCTGTCTGAATACTTGATTCTGATTGGCTGGCAGGTTTGCATTAAAACCATTTAATGCACATGTAGTTCCAAGTCAGTTTCCCCACCTGTGGCTCAAGATGTGCCAGCTCTCTGCATCCCTAATAAGGACAGAGAGGTTAGGATAATAGCATGGATGACTTCCATATTTAAAATACAGTTCACAACTTTTTTTTTTAAGTATTTAAAAATTTCAGAACAATATAAATTCAAACTGAAGATTCAAAAAATTAATGAAATATAATGTAGAATTACAGTAAAATAATACTTTATAATCATAAGAAGGGGTGAGTCACTGGCTTAATTTACACCACTCCTACCATTTTAACAAATCATCCAGCAGTTTAGAGCTAGCACCATGTGAACATTATAGGCTCATTTTATAGCTTTCTAAAGCACAGACACTTGATTTTTTTTCTTCAGATCTGTCTGTAATTATTCAGACACGAGGCATGAGTCCTTGAATATAAAATATCTCTTTGAACAGCAAAAAACTGTTTTGTTTTTAAACTTAATTGTAGTTACCAATTATTCCATGGGCCTCTCTTCATCACAGGGTGAGTAAAATGGATAACTCTTCATATATTTGCGGTTACATCACCAATTTGATTTAAGATTGCCTAGAAACAAAGGGTGACTAAACATCCCCACAGGCTCAAATCACCCCGCTCTCATCTATATGTGGTTTAGTAAAAGAATAATTGAAGACGGGCCATTGAATTATTAGAAAGTAATACAAACAAGGTGGTGATGTGGCCATGATGCGAAGTGGAGTATTCGTTCATAAATAAAAGAAACGCAAATGTTCTTAAGCATATCAATATTTCATTTATTTGTTGTATTACTTGCGATAAGAATGAAAAGCCATGCAGCAAGCCTATCAGTATATTCTGTTTAATTTTCGATTCATACAACTTAATTTATTTAGACCTACATGCTTTATTTATTGAAATTAAACTGCACATTTCCATTAATTGTAAAATTAGACATTGAAAACAGCAGATCAAGCACTCTGCGTGTTAACAGAGATAGTTTTTTCCTGTTGATCCTTGGCTTGATTTTTTGTGGCGTTTGAACTGTTGTTTCCTGAGAGGATTAGACTCCATTGCTTTCTTTTTGCCCAGGGTGAAGGTGCCTAGTAGCTTCTCAGGCTTGTTTCACACATGTGCCCTGTGACAGACACTTGTGCCCTGTGACAGGCATGATTTCCCTGCTCTCCAGCCCTGCTTCGGACAGAATTTGAACTGTGGTGCTTCTCAAGGAATGGTTGGTGTTTCTTTTGGATAACACAAACTGCTGAAGCGAGGAAGTATGTTTCCGAGATAGTTCACACCCATCGGTTTGTGGGAACTTTCTCCTGTCAAGCTCCTCCCGTGGGGCTTTCAGTGGATGAATATTGAAAGACGTGGCATCAGGTGGGCATTTAGTGATGTAACTTTTCCCTGGGCAAAGGGAGACACCTGGATTGGCAAACATGAGTCCTCGGTAGCAGTCTTTGTTAGGATTGGTGGACTTTTTGTGGTTTTCTGTTTCTGCAAAACAAGCAAACGTATTCAACTCCATTTTTGTCTTTTTTAATAATGAATGAATGCTTTCTTAACTCTCGATTGTATTTCAGCAGTGGAGATGGGAGGATGATGAGAACTGACGTCTTTCCCAGCCTTGCTAAACTTTTTGAGGATGGCCACAAATATGCTGTTGCATGATTTAAATTCTTATTGACCAATGATGTTATATTTGGATATATAGCGATTCAGTTCAGCTCTAAACTTGACACTGAATACTTTTCGCCAGATGCGTTTCAGACAATGGCATAGAAAGCTTGCAGCTGGGTATTTAAAGCGTCTGTCCCATATTTTTGGCCTTAAGCCAGGTTAAACACATTAACTGCCCAAGCATTTTTATTTATTTTTTTGGGGGTATTTTATGTCTTTTGCTGTTGCCGGCTGCCTTGATGTTTATATCATTTTTCATCTAGACTGTCTCATACTGCTGCCACCCAGTTGTTGAAATTTTCATGCTCACCATAAATATTAAAATATACTTTTGGAAAATTGTCTGTCATGTTGTTGTTGTTGTTGTTAGGCCTGTGTGCTGTATAGGTACTGTATATTCATTTTATTAATTTAGAGTTAACTATTTGAGGTGATATGGAATTGTAATGCCTGGAACTATTTTAGGCATGTATTTCCCTGAAAATAAATGCACACCTTAGAATGTTCATCAGCCAATCAGGTTCAAGCATTCAACAGCATTATTATTATACTATTATTCAATAGTATAAATTTGTATAATCTGTTTTAATATTATTATAGCCTTCATATTGTCAGACCTCTGTCGTGTGTGTCTTGTGTTCCCGCCTCTTGTTTCCATATATGGTTTGTTTCCTGTCCTCGTTTCATGTCATTATGAGTTTATTCGGTTCCAGGTGTGTGTGTGTGTGTGTGTGATTGTTAATTATCCGGTGTATTTGAGTCCTGTCTTTTGAGTTCCATTTGGTCTGGTCTACTCGTTATTCCCGGTGTTCCTGTGTGTCTACCTTGCCCTGTCTTACCTTGATGTCATCATTAAAGACTATTATTTTGAAGTATCTCCTCGTCTGCCTGTTCCTCGTTTCTCCCTGCTGTGTGCACCGTGACAGAAGACCAGACCTAACAGTAAGCGTCGTCCCTTCACCTCGTTTTGTTTTGTTCGTTTTTTCAAGTGGTTGTTTTGTTCCTGTGTTTTGTCCCTCGCGGCAAGCCCTCATGCCCGCCGTTCGTGGGAGTTCACACGAGTTCACGCCGCCGTTCGCGGGAGTTCACGCCGCCGTTCGCGGCTCAGCGATCCCGCCATTCGCGGGAGTTGACGCCGCCGTTCGCGGCTCAGCCATCCCGCCGTTCACGGGAGTTCACGCCGCCGTTCGCGGATCAACCAGCCCACCGTTCGCAGGAGATGACGCCGCCGTCCACGGCTAACCCTAGCCCACCGGCCCGCCGCTGAATCAATGCCCGCCGGCCTGCCTCTGACTCAATGCCCGCCGGCCTGCCTCTGACTCAAGCCCGCCGGATCGCCGCTGACTCAAGCCCGCCGGATCGCCGCTGACTCAAGCCCGCCGGATCGCCGCTGACTCAAGCCCGCCGGATCGCCGCTGACTCGAGCTCGCCGGATTGCTGCTGACTCATGCCCGCTGGCCGCCGTTGGCGGGGAAAGCCAACTCGCCACTTCCTCAGTTTACGCCGCCATCCGCGGCTCACCGGACCCCGCCGTTTGCGGGAGATCACGCCGCCGTCCGTGGGGAAAGCCAACCCACCGTCGGCGGCTCCCTCTAGTTCGCGGGGAAGGTCCCGCCGGCCCCCGGCGTTGAGTGGTCAAGCCAGCTGGTTATGGTCTCGCCAGCCGGCCGTGGCCATATTTGACCAGACAGTGACCAAGGTCTTTTTAAGTCATGTTTTGGTGTGTGTTTAGCCCCGGAGGGCTACGGATACCCCTGAGCTGCCCCATGGATTTTTTTGGGGGGGGGGGTACAAAGGTCCCGGCTGTAGAGGCCGGGCCGAGGGACGAGGCCACGGCCACGAGGGACCACCTGCCTTGGCCTCCTGAGCTCCCTGCTCCTCCTTGGCCTCCGTCTGTCTGCTTCGCTCTGGAGGCCCCGTCTTATGTATGTCTCTGTGTCGGTCCTGAAGGGTCTCCAGAGTGCCCACCCCCCCTCCCTGGTAGTACTGTTACGGCGCGGGACGCGCCTTCCGGGAGGGGGGAGTTTGTGTGCACCGTGACACATATTCAATGTTGTAAAGTTTGTGAATTTGATTTGAGCACTTGCTTCTTCACTGATGTGTTTATATATTGTGGACAGTGTTGGGTAAGTTACTTTCAAAAAGTAATTAATTACAGTTACTAATTACTTCATCAATATTGTATTTAAATTACTTTACTAATTACTCTGTCTGAAAAGTAACTTAGTTACTCAATAAGTAACTTAATTATTCAAATTGCTAATTAGGCTACATCTTAAAATCCCTATAAACCTTAATAGAAATTAAACTCTGTATTCTTTCAATTTGAGTCAAACATAGAATAGTTTAGCCTTTTAGCTTTAAAACAACTGTAATACTTAAACCTTTTTTAAATAAATAAAAATTACCTTCTTTGGTTAGCAAATAGAAAAAAAAGCTTAAAAGTAATAGCCTACATTTCAGTTTGGCAAGATGTTCAGGAAAAGCCCAACTAGTAAAATCCGTACAGATTTATGTAAGAATAACATGTTAACTAGGTAAGAATAAATTACAGAAATGATTTGGGTGCGTGTCTATGGGGGAAGGGGGCGGAGTAAACAAAGCAGAGCTGCACTTGACTTTGAAACTTGCAGCACTCACACACACACACACACACAAACGAAATCGTATGCCTGATGAAAAAATATATATTTATAAAACACGTTCGTATTTTAGAAAATGTAGTTAATATTTGCATCATTAATGATTTATCTTATCCACCTGCGACACCCGCAAATAATCAGAATGCATTTTTTTATTACCCGACCCGCGGATTATCCACAGCGCCCGCGGATATAACCTCCATCCGCGCATCACTACTGCGCACAGTGCACAGATATCAACAGCATCACTGGGTTGTAAAGTTGCCAAATTGAGGGAATTTGTATGTGTCGATTGTGTTAGAAGGATGCTTTTCATACAAGATCTGCAACTGGACAACCTTGGAATATATTGACTTGATTATTCATATAATGAGGTTTGGGCCATACAAATTACGGGAGTTTTACCGGAGGTGAATGTAGCAAACATAATACGCCCAGTGGGATTTTTTTTTTATAGCAAGATTAAAAATACGGGAAAATATTTAAACGGGATGACAGCGGGATAGAATGGTAAAATACGGGAGAATCCCGGGAAAAACGAGAGGGTTGACAGGTATACGGGAAAGACTGTACCTCAGTTTTATATGGATTACACAATCAGATAATATTCGTTTTCAATTTTAATTCGTTAATTTAAATGTAGACACTTCAGGCTTTCAGGTACAGGAAAGATTGTACCTCGCTTTAGTTTCATAAGGATTACTTAATCAGATAATATTCGTTTTCGATTTGAATTCGTTCATTTAAAGGTAGAAACGTCAAGCTTTCAGATACGGGAAAGACTGGTCTAGCTTTACTTTCATAGGGATTACATAATCAGAAATATTAGTTTTTGATTTGAATTCGTTCATTTAAAAGTAAAATTCAAGCTTTTTAGATTCTATTGATTTTAGTCTTATATGTATCTGAGTATTTAAGGTTTCTCTGTGAATCAGGATAATCTGAAAGTGAACGAGCCGGCGCGCGGAGGGTTAAAGCGCTTCATTCAATTTGATCTTTAGACGGTACATTTACATTTCAAATTCAATATTGATTTTAGATCTGTTGAAATTATTTACTGTTTGTAACGCAAGTACTTTATAAGTAACTGTAATTAAATTACCTAAAAATGAACAGTAATCCCTTACTTTACTTTTTCAGTGGATAAGTAATTTAATTACAGTAACGCGTTACACCCAACACTGATTGTGGATGTGAGATTCTAACGTCTTTTTTTTCTTAAATTTGCTTTAAATCATAATTAATACAGCATGAGTCATGGTAAATCAAAAAGGTCAGTGTTAGCAACTAAAAAGTCGAAAATGATGAAAAATCAATTTTTGGATCCGTCAAGTCTCAAATCTTAAAGAATAAGACTATAAACATTGTTTATAATAATTATTTAAATTATTATTAAATCACAATAATTTCATCATATTTCAAAGACTGTAATCTCACGCTCATGTGAAAGGATGGCGAGATGCTTTAAGCGACTAGTTGTCATGAACGATTGAATGGATGTCTTGATCCTGTCAGGAGAACAGCTGTTCAGCACTGAATGAGGAGGGAGGTAATTATTCTTAAGAGTTTATTCATGTTTGGAAATATGTCAGAGGGGCAACTTTCCATGACTTTCATTAAAGATGAGAATGTCTGCCGTCCTTCAGCTTTCCTACACATCTGATTTGTAAACACAGTCAGCTCAGCATCTTCAATCTTTATGCCATAGTGACGACTTGGTGAGTCAAGCAGGTCTTTGTCAGCAAACGCTCTGGATTCTGGTTGACAGGCCGTGGCTACTTTCATTAATTACATACTGATCCTCTTGAAAACGACTTAGCTCGGTCAGTTGTCGGTCCAGGATCTCATTCCATAAGTGCCGTAGGTCATCATCGTTCCTCACATTAGAATTTCATCCAAGATTCAACACATCCATGGAGTCATTGAGCCTATCAGGCAACTTTCTTTGTCTGGAGGTGGTTACATCCCAGTTTGTAATTTCATGTTTAGTCATTGACTCATCTGTGAATTTCAAAACTTTCTCAAAGTCATACTGTGACACGGGACATATATATTCCACAGATTTGTTTTGTGCACAGGGTCTGATAATGTAATGGTATGGGTGTACTGTATGTCCCTTTAAAGCCTGTTTGGGATTTTCTCAAGCCCTGCTCTCAGTGTGAGGGTGGATGAGGTGACAGTAGTCCTGTTGATTGCTTATAATGTACTGTAGATTACATCACCTATATTTACATGTAGTATAAGTGTGTCATTCAGTTAATTCAAGTTACATGCAGAAAGCAACTCTGTCATTAATGCATTTGCAACATCAAAATGGTAGTAGCAACCACCTGCAATGTATTTCACTTGGTATTCATGATTTGTGGAAAGCAAAATCCAATTAGACCCCTTGGAATGTCAAGACTTTTTCTCCTCAGTATTTTCTGTAGGGCAGGGGTCTCCAACCCTGCTCCTGGAGAGCTACCATCCTGCAGATTTCAGCTCCAACCCCAATCAAACACACCTGAAGCAGCTAACCAAGGTGTTCAGGGCTACTTGATAATTATAGACAGGTGTGTTGCAGCAGGGTTGGAACTGGTTGGAGATCCCTGCTGTAGGGTGACCAGTGGCAGCTCATCAGGGGTGACAAGGGAGGCATAGCCTACCCAAGATTTTTAAGGGGAAAATGCGAGAACTGAAGTTTTCTTGCTCTTTCTTGTGAACATGTCAAATGTGCAGTTGTACTTACAACCAGAAAACTGTGCTAAAGTAAGTCTGAGGGAGAGAAGGGGAGGGGGAGGCAAATGCATAGTACTACTGCCTCCGTTGGTAAAAAATAAACTAGCCAATCACCGTTGAGTGTTTAACTTTCTGCAGTTAGACTGTTGAGAAAAATACATCGCAGAAGAGGCTAGCCTCCCTTCATATATGAACAAAGCATCGTAGAGACAATTTATGTGATAATAGTTTGCACTCCTCCTGCTAATAATCTAGCAATTTTGTTAATTGTGGAGGGTAGTGATATTGAATATTTGATCGAAAAGAAGACCACACACCTAAGTTGGACATCATAGGCTACTTTAATCATCTTCACTAAACGAAAACAAACAACTGAAAAATCTTTGGGAGAGGACCACCAGATCTCCACAACTTTGTGTCTCCTCTATTTTAAAACCCACCAGCCACCACTGAAGATGAAAATGCAAAATGAGAAATTAACCATGTTGCCCATTCAGCAAAATCTTCTGTGTTGTTTGAATGTGTTTTGGTTGTTATCGCTGTTATCATTCTCAGTTAGGCACTGGTCATCAAAATGATCCACACTGTGATTACAGTCACATCTGCAACAATGGGTTATCACCATCAAAACAATCATAGTAGTTTGTATTGTCTAAGCCTTATGACAGATAGATCCATGACAACCTAAACTGCTGCACACTGAGAAGCCTTATTGCCATCTGCATTTTGTCTGTCTATCTTACTGAACTGTTAGACACATACAAACATCTTTGTTTTTTTAAACAACACATACAATAACACATTGAAGGATCCTTAGCTCCTCACATGCAAATTGTGTGTTGTGTTTTAATTAATTAATGGTTATTTTCTTGGAGATGTTGGCATTTCAGTAAGAGATAAAGCTTTTACCCTTTATGTGGCATGCTCAGAAGGTTAAGGAGACTACAACATTATGTAGCATAATTTAGGATTTAGCCTGTTAGTGATTATATACAGAAACTATTTCATTTCAAGCTAAATCCTAGTGGTTTGATATACCTGGTTGTCAGTCAAGACAACTCCTCCTATTGTCCTACAAGATATATTTTAAATATCTGTTTTAAACTAATATATTTCTGATGTTCTAAACTTTGTTTTATTGCAAATATATTCATGTAAATATAAAATGTTTTAGCCCACCTTTAATATATTTTTATGTGAACTTGTAAAAATATTTTAGACCTTCAACCAAATAGAAACTCTGAAACTTTTATGTTTCTCTACGTAAAACAGTATAGAGCCCTGCATTTCAGCCCGGGCTCCGACTTTTTTACGCCCATCATAGTTCAGCCAGGCCTCGGGCCTGTTTTAGGCTTCTCCTTACTTTTATATTTTAGACATCCATCAATTAGCCTAGTGATGAAAAAAAATTGCCGCGCTGGTGGAAATAACACAAGACCGTGCTACAGAGACTTTCAAGACAAGAGCGGCTCGACGGTGTTTAGTGTCCAGCAGCAGAGAGCGTGCAGCTGAAGAGTTCTGCGTTCAAATACACGCAATAGGCTAAAGCTTGCCGCAAAGCACCGGCAAAAGTAATTACCATGAATGTGTCCGGGGGAAATAGTAAGGAGATATTTGAATTATTTACTAATAAACGAGTGTTTTCTGAGTCCGTGTCGCAAGGATGACGTTGCCAATCCTGACTCGATTATGATTATAATGAAAGAGTTTTTGTTTTCGATTTGTTTTATTTCGTTAAGTAGTAACTTAAAGCTTTCTATAGATATATTTGTCATGTCTTTGAGGCATGTATTCGCTGAGATTCGGTTCATTTTTGTGAAGCGCTCCTGTTCAAGACCGAGATGGCAGAAAGCGCATCATGGTTTTTTCTTTATTTTATAAAAGCACAACGTTTTGTTAATATTGTGAGTGCACACAAATAAAAGTAGACCCTTTACAGTTCCGACTGATGTATTACTCTTACCTTTAAGAGCAAAAATGACAATGTATTTTAAAGTGCCCCTATTATGGATTTTTGAAAACTACCTTTCATGCAGTGTGTAACACCGCTCTAAGTGAATGAAAACATCCTGCAAAGTTTTAAATCTGAAAGTGCACTGTGTATAAAGTTATTGTCTCTCAAAAGAAAGAGTCAATTCTGAATCATTGAAATGAGTCATTTTTAAAACGAATCCCAAGCCGTTTCATGTTGACGTCAACATGAAACATTAGCATATTGCCAGCCCACTTGTTAGTCTTTTCGTGTTGGTCTGAATGAAAATGCAAATTAATTTTTTGCCACTAGGTGCCGCTTTTGGAGTGTAAAATAGCTGTTTCCCCGGTAATGCTGTACACAAAGCAGCACTGCACAGTGCTCACAAACACTGCTTTATCAGGCATTACAGGCATGATGAAATGAAAATGAGACCAATCGGACCAATCACCGCAGATTAGCGTCATGCAACGGAGGGGTTTGGAAAAATTAATTGTTGAGCGAATCGTTTGGGAGTCATTGAGCAAGTAAGGTAAAAATAAATGCATATTATAAGACAATGAAAGTGTTTTTTGACCATGCATGCATCTCAACCTGTTGTTGGGGACTCCCAAAACCAAAATATGAACCTTTTGCCGCTTTTCCACTGCATGGTACAGCACGGTACAGTTCGGTACGGCTCACTTTTGGGGGGTTTTCCACTGGGTACAGTACCTTTTTTACCAGGTTACCAAAACGTGACGTGTAAACTCTGCTGATCACTGATTGGCCGGAGATAATCGTCACTGCTTGTGTCATTGAACTTGAGGCACGAGACACAACCATATGAACCATATTCATTTTTTTCTCCGTTCTGTCACCGATGGAGTTTTGGTTCCTTGCCGCTGACGCCTCTGGCTTGCTTAGTTGGGGACACTTCATTTCCAGCGATATCGTCGACTTGATTGAACAGAGACTTTTAGAACTGAACTGAGCGTGACGATGCCATCACTGAATTCAATAATGAAATGCCTTTAAATGAAAATTGAGTGTTTAATCTGGTCTTTTTACATTATTGACACACTATTTTCCTATTTTGATATTGTGCAGTTGCTTTGACACAATTTGTAATGTTAAAAGTGCTATATAAATAAAGGTGACTTGACTTGACTTGACAAAAGACCCGCTAGATTTAAATCAGCACAGCCACGAAGGATCGAACGCAACTGTTTTGAATGAGCGCACCTTTCTTTTAACAGAAAGTTTCGTTGTCTGTTGAGGAAGTACAGACTGTCCTCTCGTTGATAGCCAAGGAACGGATCCAGCGAGAGCGTGATGGAGCGACGCGGAATTAAAAAGTTTTTCAGGAGTCACGGCACTAGAGGCGGTGCAACTATAACGACACGTGAATAACCCCGCCCACTCTAAAGCGGTACTAAACTGCAGTGGAAACGCAAACCGAGCCGAACTGAAGTTTTAATTTTAAGTTTTTCTAAATTAACTTAATAAAAAGAATGAAATTAAATATAATCACTTTGCCATTACATACAAAACTGAACTATTTTAATAGCTGAAGCAGTTGCTAAGCTGTTTTGGGAGAAGGGGGAAAAAAGACGGGCTCGGGTCGGTAATTCTGATAAGCTGTCGGACACGGGCCGGGCTAGGGCCTGAGTGTCTCGGGCCAGGGCCGGGCTAGGGCTTAAATTTGAGTCCCCGTGCAGGGCTCTACCACCGTGGTCAGAAGGATCCCCGGTCTCCTTCTCCAACCTCCAAGACCCGGACTCCGCCAGTTCCGCCGGGCTCCCTTAGTCCCTCTAGCTCCCTCAAACGGCTCCACCGTGGGCCGCCTTCCTGGCTGTGGTATGGGTCCCGCTTGATTCCTCCTGCTCCTGGCTACTCCCTCTGTCTGCACCTCCCTGTATGTTGTTTGTTGTCCTCCTCCCGCTCTTCCATCCACCTGCTAAACCTCCTCCTGCAGCTCTCCACCGGGAGTGCCATCCCTTCTCTGCCCCTTCACCATCCCTTCACAGCGTGAGGTTGCACCTTCAGGGAGGGGGCACCTTTCTGTCATGGTTTCTGTTAGTTTGGACTTTCTGTTTGCACCGTTTTCACAGTCTTCTTAGTTGTCATGGTTATTGATTTGATTTCGTCATTCTGTTTAGGTGTGTGTCATTAGTGTCCTCGGTTGATTGTGTATTTAAGTTGCTCTCTTTCTGTTCTTTATTGTCCGGTCTTCTACATCAATGTGTGGATGTGTTGCTGTTCTCACTTTGTGGATTATTAACCTTAGGCTTTATTAAAGATTACCTTCTACATTCATCTTCATGTGCTTGTGTGTTTCATAGCAGCCATCCATGACAGTAATTTTTCAAATATTTACATTAAATTATAAAAAAATGTGTGGTGTTTTAAATTAAGCAGTGCTGCCAGCAAGTTACTGTAAACAGTGTTGCCAATAAGTAAAACTGTAAAAACCCTTTGAAATGTCTAACCTACCATACAGAATAGCATTACTGTACACTCAAGTTAAATTTTTATTTAACTTGAGATTTATGAGATTCCTGCCTCTACACCAATTCAATAAAGATGAGTGGAATTTAACTGTGCTGCCAAGTGCCATTCAAATATTAAAATTTAAGTAGACTGAAATGTCCACATCCAATTATTTCTCCCTCCTCAGCATTGTCTAGAAAGCTTCCGGTATACTTCCAGGTTATATTTGTTGCTACTGCTGTGCAGTCTCTGTGTGATGGGTTCAATGAGTGTTCTCCCATGGAATTTCTGCCTCTGGCCTCTTACCAGCATGGTGTCAGTCCTCTGTCGTGTGTGTCATGTGTTCCTGCCTCATGTGTCCATATTTGGTTTGTTTCCTGTCCTCGTCTAGTGTGATTATGAGTTAGGTATGTTCCAGCTGTGTTTATGTGATTATGTGTTAATTACCCTGTGTATTTAGTTCCTGTCTTTTGAGTTTGATTTTGTCTGGTCTACTCGTTACTCCCGGTGTATCCTGTCTGTCAGCCTTGTCTTGTCCTGCCTTGTCCTCATTAAAGACTATTATTTGAGATTACGTCCTCGTCTGCGTGTTCTTGTATCCTCCCTGCTGTGTGCACCATGACACATGGGTTATTTCCTGCTATAATGATGCTTTTGCCACACAGTTGTTTCTGATCCAACGGGACCTGATTTTGTGGGTGTGCGCTGGAAGGATTCCCTGTTTATGAGTCAATAACTTCAAATATATCTGCTTTAACTGATGTTTTTAGTACTACAGGTGCAGCAGGACTTCATTTAATGTTTGTAACTCACGTGTGAGGAGAAGGATGTATGAACATGAAAATACTTGGAACAGTTATCATATGGGCTACACTTTTCCCCCATCTTTAACAGGAGATGCTCACATATTGTGGAAATGTGTACTGACACAAAGCTGCAACGCTGGATTTTGCATGCTAAAGCATCTCCTTTCATGCCTCTTTAAGGTATAAGCTTTAACTGTGGGCATATGGAACCAGTACATATGCTTTTGAAGTGCACCCACTGTTGTAAAAGCAGAAGGACATTTTATATGTACACACTGAAATGTCATGTTTGCAAGATTTCTGTGAATTTTAACATGCAAATGAATGCAGAAATCAGTGTGTGCTGAACTTGCAAACTTCCATGTGTAAGACATTGTGATAACATAACCTAACCCTAATTGCTATCTATAACAGCTATCTTAACAGCTTAACGCCACTTATGTTAATGTGCTGGCTGTTACAGATTATTGTTACAACACTGTAAAAATGTAGCTACTGTAACATTGTAACAGGGAGACAGAGGCGTGAGGTGTACAGATCCATCTGCAAGCTTTTATTAATAAACGTGGTCAAAACACAGGCAGGGTCGAACAACAGTAAACAGGTATGGCACGGGCAAGACACAAGAGCAGTCCAGTGAGCAGACTGGGTCGATCGGCGGCGAACGTAATCCAAGGGGCAAAACAAAGAGAGATAATCCAAATACACGGTAATAATCCAGGGCAGGGGCAAACAGAGTCCAAACGACAAGGCAAGAGAAGAATACTAGGCAGGCTATAAACTTCAGAAATGAACAAGACTAAACTAAACTTTAACACGGGAAACACGGAATGGCTCCGTAAAGTCGCTATCGCTAGGAGAGAGATATACGCAGACAATACTTGGCGATCCGAAAGAGGACATCCAAGGCTTATAAAGCGTGTCTAATTGGATGCAGCTGTGTGTATGTAATCAGTGCAATGGATGATGGGAACTGTAGTCCAGAGTGACGTAACAGTCTGTGTAGTGTGAGAGTCAATGTTATGGAAGAGCGACCTCTGATGGCAAGCGGATGGATGTCCATGGACAGGATTCGTGACAAACATAATTGATCCCGATACTGGGTTGGATTTAATTAGACAAGACAAAGCAATTTGTTCATGCATTCATGACCTCTAGACTGGACTATTGTAATGCACTGCTAGGTGGTTGTCCTGCATCTTCAATAAACAAGCTACAGATAGTACAAAATGCAGCGGCTAGAGTCCTTACCAGGTCAAGAAAATATGATCATATTACCCCAATTTTACAGTCTCTGCACTGGCTACCTATTAAGTTCCGTATCAGTTACAAAATACAACCCCAAATCAGAAAAAGTTGGGACAGTATGGAAAACGCAAATAAAAAAAGAAAGTAGTGATTTCTAAATTTACTTTGACTTGTATTTCATTGCAGACAATATGAACACAAAATATTTCATGTTTTGTCTGGTCAACTTCATGTCATTTGTAAATATACATCCTTTCCTGTCATTCAGACCTGCAACACATTCCAAAAAAAGTTGGGACAGGAGCAATTTAGGGCTAGAAATGAGGTAAATTGGTTAAATAATGATGTGATTTGAAACAGTTGATGTCAACAGGTGATTGTAATTATGATTTGGTACAAAAGCAGCATCCAAGAAAGGTCTAGTCCTTTAGGAGCAAAGATGGACCGAGGATCGCCAGTTTGCCAACAAATACGTGAGAAAATTATTGAAATGTTTAAAAACAATGTTCCTCAAAGAAAGATAGGAAGAGATTTGGATATTTCACCTTCAACAGTACATAACATAATTAAAAGATTCAAGGAATCTGGAGGAATTTCAGTGCGTAAAGGACAAGGGCGCAAGCCTAAGCTGAACAACCGTGATCTCCGATCCCTCAGGCGGCACTGCATCAAGAATCGTCATTCATCTATAAGCGATATCACCACATGGGCTCAGGACTACTTTGGCAAACCTTTGTCAAGTACCACAATACGTAGTTACATCCACAAATGCCAGTTAAAACTGTACTGTGCCAAAAGGAAGCCCTATGTTAACAGTGTCCAGAAGCGCCGTCGACTTCTCTGGGCTCGGAGGCATCTGGGATGGACCATCACACAGTGGAAACGTGTACTGTGGTCAGATGAATCAGTATTTCAGGTATTTTTTGGGAGGAATGGACGCCGTGTGCTCCGGACCAAAGAAGAAAAGGATCATCCAGACTGTTACCAGCAACAAGTCCAAAAGCCAGGGTCTGTCATGGTATGGGGTTGTGTCAGTGCCCTTGGCAAAGGTAACTTGCACTTCTGTGATGGCACCATTAATGCTGAAAAGTACATAGAGATTTTGGAGCACAATATGCTGCCTTCAAGAAGACATCTTTTCCAGGGACGTCCATGCATATTTCAACAAGACAATGCAAAACCACATTCTGCACACATTACAAAGTCCTGGCTGCGGAGGAAGAGGGTACGGGTACTTGACTGGCCTGCCTGCAGTCCCGACCTGTCTCCAATAGAGAATGTGTGGCGCATTTTGAAGCGCAAAATGCGACAACGAAGACCCCGTACTGTTGCCCACCTTAAGACTTGTTTGCAGGAAGAATGGGACAAAATTACACCTGAAACACTTCATCACTTGGTGTCTTCAGTCCCTAAACGTCTTTTAAGTGCTGTGAAAAGGAATGGCAACATTACAAAGTGGTAAATGCTTTACTGTCCCAACTTTTTTTGGAATGTGTTGCAGGTCTGAATGACAGGAAAGGATGTATATTTACAAATGACATGAAGTTGACCAGACAAAACATGAAATATTTTGTGTTCATATTGTCTGCAATGAAATACAAGTCAAAGTAAATTTAGAAATCACTACTTTCTTTTTTTATTTGCGTTTTCCATACTGTCCCAACTTTTTCTGATTTGGGGTTGTATTATTACTTGCTTATAAGGCCCTAAATGGTTAAGCTCCTGCGTACCTAACTAGTCTTCTATCATGCTACAATCCAATCCGCTACCTAAGGTCGCAAAACTCTGGACTTTTGGTAGAACCTAGGATAGCAAAGTCCACTAAAGGAGGTAGAGCTTTTTCATACTTGGCTCCCAAACTCTGGAATAGCCTTCCTGATAACGTTCGGGGTTCAGACACACTCTCTCTGTTTAAATCTAGATTAAAGACACATCTCTTTAGCCAAGCATTCATATAATGCATTCATATAATGCATCTCATAATCTTGTACTGCAGTTATATCTGATCAAATGCACATTATTATTCCATTATTATTCTTTAGCTTTGGTTGAACAAATAATTTTTGCTTGGATGGAACAACAGCTATGCTAATTATGTCTCTATTTGTTTCTCTGTTTCTGCCACGGGATTAACATCCCGTGGTAACTAGGAATTACACAAGCTTCAGTCTGGATCCAACCCTTAAATTATCTGAGATGACCAAACACCTGAGAAGAGATGATGCCAACCCCTCAGAGGACCTCAGAGGATGCCAACCCTCGGACAATATACAGAATTACCAAATTTTGCCATAAGTTAAATATAAATATAATATATAAATATATTGTAGAAACTTAATTTCCTGTAAAGCTGCTTTGCAACGATTGTATCGTAAAAAGCGCTATACAAATAAACTTGAACTGAATTCAATTGAATTTGTGTCTTAAGAAACATCCAGGTAATGATGTGGTCTTTGCTGCTCCACTCCTTGAACAGGTATTACAATTACAAAATTCGGTAACACTTTAGAAAAGGGAACACATATTCACTATTAATTAAGAGTTTGCCCTAGTCAACTCCTAAATATCTGCTTACTCACTGGCGATACCAGCTTGTTTTTTTTAAGATCAGTGCAAAATACACTAAAAATACTCTGTTGATTTTGGTCACACAAATAAGTGTTATACATCAATCGAAACTGTTAAGTGTCTACTTTTATTTGCGTACACTCACAATAACAACAAAACTTTGTGGTTTGGGAAAAAAAGAGAACAAACATGCTCTCTGTCTTCTCCGTCTCCGCGAACTGCTTTTAGAAACACGTCACTAAAATGAAGTGTAACTCAGCGAAAACTCAACACAGACATGGGAGTTATATCTATAGAAAGCTTGAAGTGTCTACTTTTAAATGAAAAAAGATTCTGTGATGAAGTAATCAGTATGAAACCAACACGATGTTCAGTCTTTCCCGTCTAACTCATTATCTCTAATGCAATCCCGCCCACTCACGGCTCGCGCCGTTCATATGTAAATATCCACGTGAGACACGCGCTCATGGAGACGCCCAACATAAACAAAGAGTGAGGAGAGTCTCCGTCGTGGCTACGGTTAGTTTCTGCAAGAAGAGGAGCTCAGTAAAGGCAGGACTTCCCTCAAAAGAAGAACAATATTTCATCCAGTAGTGGAGATCAATCTGATGAGTAAGTAATGTTTCTTTTTTGCATTAGTTAACGTGTTATTGTGACATAAACTTGAACACATTACTAGTTGGGTATTTCCCAAACTACAACATGATGAATGCTATGCGTCTAAGAATGTTTAGACCATGTTTATTATTTATACTCTGTTCACAAATAGATTTTAATAGCGTGCTAAACAATAATAATTAGTTTCTCAGATATAAAATGTATTTTTTTTACGATAGAAAAAAGCATGCGTGAGTCTATGGCTACAAAACCTATATACTGTATATATATATATATATATATAATATATACAGATGCTCCTGATATTAACATGCTCACAAATGTTTGTTTTTTTGGTTGTTTGTATTTTATTGAATCAGATACCTGCACCACAGATGAATCCTGATGAGTGGAAAGCATTCAGGTATATCTGCACAGATTTAATAATAGTGTTTTTAAACAGGTTCACATTTTTTGCACTGTAATGCACATTGTTTGAATTTTGTTCTTGTCTATGCTATAATTTTTATAATTGCTCTAAATTTTAAAGGTAGCTTTAGCTAACAGTGGTATTAAAATAAAAGTACTACAGAAACTGAATGAATAATCAAATCTAAAATAAAACACTGTATAGTCTTCACTGTATGAATTAAATGTACATTTATGATTATCAAAACTACAAAGGATACACACACACAATGTACTAGCATATGAGTAAAAAATGAACACAATTTGAGCTCAACACATAGTGGTTTTGACCGTAAGACCACAAGAACCACACCAAGACATTGTGTACTGAGACCAAGATCCATACCAAGACACATTTATATAATCTTATGATGTCTTGAGACCATGTTAATGCTTTGAGTAATTACATAGTCATGTGCTTATGCATAATCTTTTACTTTACAGGTCAAAAAAAAAAAAATATATATATATACTGTATATATATATATATATATATATATATACTGTATATATATATATATACTGTATATCTGATATATACACACATATATATATATATATATATATATATATATAGTGGGATATAGATACTGTATATAAGATATATTATATATAAGATATTTATTTATATATATATATAGATATAGATATAGATATAGATAGATAGATAGATAGATAGTGGGAATTCCATTTTTTCCCTGTAATTCAGGCCATTTCAATGGCCTCCATTCGGCCTTCAACACTGTCTGGAGGGTCATGGAGCTGCCAGTGCCATCTCCCAACTTCATAGACTTTCGCAGCTGAATGTCCACCCAAGGAAATGTGGTTTACATTTGAATGCAATGTTGTTGTTTTCATGTTGAACTAGTAACAACATATGTTCTTCATACACATCTACTATTTTAATTTATTTTTACTCTTTTGCACTAAACACAGAAACATGGAGGTTTCAATGTCACTATAATATGTGATTACAATTAATACACTTGTAAATTATTTATGCTTTAGTTATTGTTTTAATTTACAGCATTTTACAAATATAATGCTAATGCTGATTAGTCTGGAATTATTTAAAAAGTATTATGAAATACACACACTTCGTAAACATATTATTATTTTACTTGGCTCACTGGACACTTAAACACTGCAACATCTAGAACTTTTCGCATTTGGCATACCTTTCAGTGTGAGCACGCTCACGTCTTTTGTGTAATAAAAATATGATCAGTTTATGTGAATGGCAAGTTAAGAAACTGATTATCATCTGTTATGATCAATTGCCAATCATTTAAAGTATTGTTAGAAACTACCTATGAAAAGTTGTTTTTGCATCCATATTTTGCCTCAAAGCATACAAGTTCCCACGCTAAGAAGCACATGGGCCACAGGTTGGGAACCACTGCTTTAGTGAGTTAAAGTGCCCCTATTATGGGTAATGAAAGGTTCATATTTTTGTTTTGGGAGTCCCCAACAACAGGTTGACATGCATTCAAGCTCAAAAAACACTTTCATATTCTTATAATATGCATTTCTTTTTACCTTATTTGCTCAACGACTCCCAAACGATTCGTTCAACGATTCATTTTTCCAAACTCCTCCTTTGCGTGACGCTAATCTGCGGTGATTGGTCTATTTCATTTAAAGCAGTGTTTGTGAGCTTTTAACACTCCAAAAGCGGCACCTAGTGGCAAAGAATGAATTTGCATGTTCATTCAGACCAACGCGAAAATCAAGTTTTCTGAGGTCTGTGTGCGCAACAAGTGGGCGAAAATATGGTAATGTTTCATGTTGACGTCAACATGAAACGGCTTGGGATTCATTTTAAAAACGACTCGTTTCAATAATTCAGAGTCGACTCTTTCTTTTGAGAGACAATAACTTCATACACGGTGCACTTTCAGATTTAACACTTTGCAGGATGTTTTCATTCACTTAGAGCTGTGTTACACACTGCATGAAAGATCATTTTCAAAAATCCATAATAGGGGCACTTTAAGTTACACAAGGGAAATCTTATTTTTAAACCACTTCAGATATCCTTTGATAATCAATAAAATAATAAATGCTATGTTACAATTTATTAAATATCATTAAATGCTAAATAATCGAATGCAAGGTATTGGGCTTTCTATTTTTCTGTCACTGTTGTATATTTTTAATAATCACCATCTGTCATTTAAATTTGCTGAGCGGGTGGTGAGCAACACAGGGAACTGTTCTGTCTCCATTCTCGTCACCCTCTAGATACATCAGACTTCAGTTACAACTCTATGGCATGCCACCTACAGAAGTTTTCAGATGACTCTGCTGTGGTTGGTTGTGTTGAGAGTGGGCAAGAAACGGAGTAAACTGTGGTGTGGAGTGAACCACTAACAAATTAATGGAACTAATTGACTTCAGAAGGAAAAATGATCAACCCTCACCTTTTTCTGTTCATGGCAGTGATGTGGAGATAGTAGACCTGGGGATCCACATTGATGACAGACTTGCCTGGACTGGACTGAGAATACCCAAAGAGACCTACAGAAAGTGTCAGAGCCGACTCTACTGCCTGAGAAGAATCAGTAATTCAATGTGTGTAGATGCTTGACATGTTATATCAGTCTGTTGTTGCTAGTGCTCTGTGTGCTGGGGCATTGGGATTTAAGCTGGGGGTACTAACAGGCTAAACAAGCGGATCAGAAAAGCAGGTTCTGTCATTGGAATAGATCTGAACATGCTTGAGGCTGTTGCAGAGAGGAGAACAATGTCCAAATTGCTGACCATCTTGGACAACATCCCCTCCATGACATGCTTGCTGGAATGAAAAGTACATTCAGCAAGCAACTGATGCATCACCAGCAGCACCAGCCCATCAGAGAACGCTACAGGAGGTCATTCTTGCCTACTGCCATTAGACTTTACAATTCATCCATCTTGTGCAGAGGTATCATTAACCCTCCACCCTAGGAAATATGACCCTCCACCTATTTCACATCTGTACCTGATGCAAAAAATTCAAGGATCAGTATTATTAATATATTCCACTCTGTATTTTTTTAATAGTTATATCATCATTATCAAAATGAACCCTTTATTTGTTAGTTTGACATTAGGATATTAGTATGTTTAGGGCTCAAAATGATCAGATGTTTGTCTTTAGCCCCTAAAAGCAATGTGAAAGTAGGCCTACAGATGTTCAGATACAGAGGTCAGATGCTTTACAGATGTACAGGTGAATGTTGACAGAAGGCAATTGCAGACATTGTTTTGTTCATATACAATCACACAGTCACAAGTAAAGAGTAAAGTAATAGGTTTTGCTCTGATTCTTTAATTGGTAGTTATTTTCAGCACATCATTGGACAACATTCTGATTACCTCTGACATATGTTTTGTTGTTTATATGTATTTTCTTTTATGCATATTTCTGTGCCCTATACGGGACTTTTTTTAACATTTTTTTTTATTGAAAATCAGAAAATGTACAAACAAAACAGGCTTTAACTGAACAAAAGTAAGAAATATCAAAATACACAGTTGCAAATACAATAGGCAGACACAACTTTAAGTTATATACATTGTATGACAGTAGTTAAATTTGCATTAGAAATCAAGATGAAATGTATTAATAAATGAAAATAATAATAATAAATAAATAAATATCTGCAGAAAGGGTTATAAGATACTATGAGTCACTAAACTCTTTGGAAAAAAAATAGCTAATGTAATAGCCTTATTACTCAAAAGTGTACAGAGGGATGACGCAATAATTCTAAGTTCATTTATGAAGTGGTTGGTTTTCAAAAATCTACACTTATGCATAAAGAGTTTAGCACAACAAGGAAGGTTGTTAATTAAGTAGTGTTGCATACAATCTTTTTTAAACACTCCAAACTTAACTTGTTTATAAGGTTAACATGGATATTGACACAGGATATTCTGTTATTCAAGTGAGACCAAAACATCTGTGAAGAAAATGTGCTCAGTGGTTTCAATATCACTTTCGCAAAATCATTCGTATCATTCATTATTTTAAATTGAAGCTCTTTTACTTTTGGGAAAACTGGAAAAGAGAGGTAGCTCATTCTTATCCCTTTTAATTCCTTTGAATCAAAATCTTAAAAAATATGGTGACGTCTGAGTCGATTTGGGTAAAGTCTATTAATGAAAATGCTTCTTATAAACAAGTTGGTACATTTTTTTTTTTAACTCTAATAGAAGTGCACTACACAGGACTTTTATTTTGATCTGAGGATGTGACGTCTTAAGGCTGCGCCGCGCTGGGATTCTGCTGAAGAAAGGTTGGTGTTTTTGAGCATTTTAAGTTTTTACAAGCAATGTAAAATGAATGCATGATTATTGAATGTAACATTGCAATGATTCATCTAACATTTAGAAACGTTATGTTGTGAGTAAAGCTTATCAGCACATGACTAACAGAAAAGGTGCGTCTTATTTTGCTCACTATATCAGTTTATTGTAAATACGAACTTGGTCATATTGGCAAGCAGTGATAAGAGAAACGCTGTTAAACTCCGACTTAACTGAATCAATTTCGAGGTTTCAAATCCTTTTGTATTAAATGAACCAACCCGGAAAATGCTGTTACTGATTGCAACTTGCCGGGGTTTTTTTTTTTGGCAAGGTGGGATGTCTGCGAAACACTCGAATCGCCGCACCTGACGACACCTGCTGGTCAAAACAGATTAAATGTAATGACAACAGGAAAAAAAAAACTCCTGATGAAACAACTGGGATCCACGTGACGGACCATTATCAAGATGGCATTTATTAAAGAGGAGAGTGAAGACATGAGGATTGAAGAAACATTCAAAATAAAACAAGATACTGAGGAACAAACAGGTTAGTTTTCATTCTCAAAGAATGTCATGTGTCTTAATTGAAGCGGTTTTATTTGATATGAAAAGGGTTACCTCATGTGGACAGACATGGCTTGCATATCCCTTCTTCATGATAACTACACCACCATGATTGATACTTCAACCCCAATTAGTTTAATTGTTAATTTAATTTAACAATTATAAGAAAGGTTTTTAGCGTGTCACTCAAGTTATTATCCATTATGTTATGTTGACTACTGTCCCTTTAAATCAGGGATCCTCAAATCTGGCTCGCGAGATCCACGTTCCTGCAGAGTTTAGCTCAAACCCTAATCAAACACATCTGAGTATGCTAATCAATGTCTTCAGGATCATTAAAAAAATCACAGGTCTGTGAGTTTGATCAAGGTTGGAGCTAAACTGCAGGAAATTGAATCTTGCGAGCCAGATTTGAGGATCTCTGAATAAAAGATTCCAGAATTAAATGATAATTACATGTAAGTCATAAAGCTGACATCACTTTTTTGAAAGGAAAACAAGTTGGTAATGTGAGTGAGATCTTGTTATTTCAATTGTTTATTAATTTTGAGGTTTGATAGTGCCAACCTCAATATGTCCACTCTGTTATGGGGTTAGTAGAAAGTAGAAAATATTTTGAAAATTAAAAAATGTAGAACAAAGCAATTCTTCATTTGATGAATTTTCTATTCTAGCTACTTTTTTGCTCAGACACGGTACACTGGCTGACTTTAGCTCTGTTAGTGTCCACCCTGCTATAATTCCTTGATTAGTTACTTTTGTTGTACTTATTTTTGGATAAATGTGAATGTATTATTAATTAGACTAATTATTAACTAATTATAATTAGAAGACTGTCAATTTTATATATATATATATATATATATATATATATATACACAGGTGCTGGTCATATAATTAGAATATCATCAAAAAGTTGATTTATTTCACTAATTCCATTCAAAAAGTGAAACTTGTATAATGTATACATTCATTCCACACAGACTGATATATTTCAAGTGTTTATTTCTTTTAATTTTGATGATTATAACTGACAACTAATGAAAACCCCAAATTCAGTATCTCAGAAAATTAGAATATTACTTAAGACCAATACAAAGAAAGGATTTTTAGAAATCTTGGCCAACTGAAAAGTATGAACATGAAAAGTATGAGCATGTACAGCACTCAATACTTAGTTGGGGCTCCTTTTGCCTGAATTACTGCAGCAATGCGGCGTGGCATGGAGTCGATCAGTCTGTGGCACTGCTCAGGTGTTATGAGAGCCCAGGTTGCTCTGATAGTGGCCTTCAGCTCTTCTGCATTGTTGAGTCTGGCATATCGCATCTTCCTCTTCACAATACCAGGCGAGTTTGCTGGCCAATTAATAACAGGGATACCATGGTCCTTAAACCAGGTACTGGTAGCTTTGGCACTGTGTGCAGGTGCCAAGTCCTGTTGGAAAATGAAATCTGCATCTCCATAAAGTTGGTCAGCAGCAGGAAGCATGAAGTGCTCTAAATCTTCCTGGTATACGGCTGTGTTGACCTTGGACCTCAGAAAACACAGTGGACCAACACCAGCAGATGACATGGCACCCCAAACCATCACTGACTGTGGAAACTTTACACTGGACCTCAAGCAACGTGGATTCTGTGCCTCTCCTCTCTTCCTCCAGACTCTGGGACCCTGATTTCCAAAGGAAATGCAAAATTTACTTTCATCAGAGAACATAACTTTGGACCACTCAGCAGCAGTCCAGTCCTTTTTGTCTTTAGCCCAGGCGAGACGCTTCTGACGCTGTCTGTTGTTCAAGAGTGGCTTGACACAAGGAATGCGACAGCTGAAACCCGTGTCTTGCATACGTCTGTGCGTAGTGGTTCTTGAAGCACTGACTCCAGCTGCAGTCCACTCTTTGTGAATCTACCCCACATTTTTGAATGGGTTTTGTTTCACAATCCTCTCCAGGGTGCGGTTATCCCTATTGCTTGTACACTTTTTTTCTACCACATCTTTTCCTTCCCTTCGCCTCTCTATTAATGTGCTTGGACACAGAGCTCTGTGAACAGCCAGCCTCTTTTGCAATGACCTTTTGTGTCTTGCCCTCCTTGTGCAAGGTGTCAATGGTCGTCTTTTGGACAACTGTCAAGTCAGCAGTCTTCCCCATGATTGTGTAGCCTACAGAACTAGACTGAGAGACCATTTAAAGGCCTTTGCAGGTGTTTTGAGTTAATTAGCTGATTAGAGTGTGGCACCAGGTGTCTTCAATATTGAACCTTTTCACAATATTCTAATTTTCTGAGATACTGAATTTGGGGTTTTCATTAGTTGTCACTTATAATCATCAAAATTAAAAGAAATAAACACTTGAAATATATCAGTCTGTGTGGAATGAATGTATACATTATACAAGTTTCACTTTTTGAATGGAATTAGTGAAATAAATCTACTTTTTGATGATATTTTAATTATATGACCAGCACCTGTATATATACACACACAGGGTGCGATTTGTAGGGGGGATGGGGGGATTTCCCCCCTCTGGTCTATGCATCCCTGCCTCTGCTGAATTATTTTTATCCCCGGTGGGGATAAAATGATTCGTGAAACGCACTATGAAGTCCCGTTCTGAATCAAATGATTCACGATATGTGATCTGATTGGAGCGCTTCAAAACAGTGAATCATTTTGTGACGCAATGGTTAAACTGACTCAGAGTTTCAAAAAGCTCCATTGGTAATGTTCTTTGTTCGCTTTCTCTATATCATTTATTCGTTGTTTGGATAACCGGGAAAATGAAATCATTACAATCAATAGGCCTAACTTAAAATGTTTTTATTAAATTGTGATCACGTTAAATACAGTTTCCGTCGTATTAAAAACATTTAATAACGTGACACCCATTTACTTGCCTAAAAAGACGGATTTATGATGTGCGTTGTTAACATATTACACTAACATTAGGTTAGGCTATAACCTTACCTTGGAGAGAAAAAAGTTTTCAAAAGCATCCTGCTTTTTTCACAAATCGCACCCTGTATATATGTATATATATATATATATATAATATATACACACACACACACTATATGACCCTCTAACTCTAGCACTCTATTCTAATTATATTGTTTATTAAAAAATTTAAAAAACTTGTCCCTTTTAGACTTGCACTCTATTAATTTACTAACTGCTTGTTTTCTTTAAAAAAAACTAACACTAGCTTTTCTCATCTTTTTGTATTCTAACTATTTTCTTTTTATTTATTATATAATTTACAAAAGGAAAAAAAGGCCTCTAACACTAGCTTGCTCTGTTCTTTCTCTATTCAATCTGTTTTCTTTTTATTTATTATATAATTAAAAAAATAAAAAACCCTTGCTACGTGTACTGCGTTAAGCTAACTGAGACTTGTTATAGCACTTGCATATCATTGCTCTTTTGTTGATTTTGATTGCTTCCATTGTCCTCATTTGTAAGTCACTTTAGATAAAAGCATCTGCTGAATGTAAATGTAAATATATATATGTATTCATATATGCTAATGTTTGTCCACAAATGTCAAATAATACAAATAAGATTTGCACACTGCATACTCCTTCGTCAGGCACACACTGACCGAAACGTTGCCACTTTTAACTTTTTCCAAATAAAGGGAGAATAAAGCCCCGTTCACACCAAGCACGATAACGATAAAGATATAGTTCTATAAATCGTTCTCAGTATTAAAGAATAGCAGCGTCCACACCACAACTATAACGATAAAGGCACAGAGAAACGATATCGTTGGAATCCCTTCCAGAACAATTTTTTTCCAGCTGATGAACGATAAAAACACTGACAGCCAATCAGAATCCATCCTGCTATAATGTGCACGAGAATTTAAAGCGGCAGACGCACGTGCACTTAGAATAAACAGACGATATCGTTTGCTGGTGTGGACGCAAATATAGTTATCGTTATAGTTATCTTTATCGTTATCGTGCTTGGTGTGAACGGGGCTTAACAGTGTGCAGATCTTTTTTTATTTTTTGCTGTATTTTTGATCTTGCACCTGGACAAGACACTTTGGATGTGTGTACTTAGACTTTTTGTCCAAAAATGTCAACATAATTTTAAAGCTATGTTGACAATAGCACTAGAAGAGAGATACTACTTTAATAAGCAAAGTTTCTGTATTATAATAGGGTTTAATCTTAACTGTTCATAAATGGCATATGACATCAGTCTATAATATACAGTGGCCTTCCAAGAACGGAGTTTGACACCCCTGCTTTACACGTATAAATGTCACTTTAAAGCACTTAAACAAGTTAACTTTTTTGGAGTTAACAGTTTGTCTCTTTTCACTCTAGACCAAATGCAGCTGAAAGAGGAGAGTGAAGTACTGAGTGAAATGGAAGTGAAAGAACAGAATGGGAAACATCATGATTTCATAACTAGAGAAAAATCGTTTAGTTGCCCACAGACTGAAAAGACTTCCTCACAACAAAGAGCTCAAAATACTGGAACTAGAAATGATTTCTCCTGCTTTCAGTGTGGAAAGATTTTCAGTCAACATGGAAACCTTTCAGTCCACATGAGAGTTCACACTGGAGAGAAGCCTTACACCTGCCAACAGTGTGGAAAGAGTTTCACTCAAAAAGGAAACCTTAAGACCCACATGAGAGTTCACACTGAAGACAGCTCGTTCATCTGTCATCAGTGTGGAAAACATTTTAACAAAAAAGCAAACCTACAAGTCCACATGAGAGTTCACTCTGAAAAGACCTTTTTCATCTGCCCTCAGTGTGGAAAAAAATTCAACAGAATAGGAAACCTTAATTCCCACATGAGAATTCATACTGGAGAAAAGCCGTACACATGCCCCCAATGTGGAATAAGCTTCACTCAAATAGGAAACCTTAACAGGCATATGAGTATTCATACTGGAGAGAACCCTTTCAACTGCAAACTTTGTGGAAAATATTTCGTTCGAAAAGGAAGCCTTAAAAGCCACATGAGAATTCACACTGGAGAGAAGCCTTACACGTGCCCTCAATGTGGAAAGAGTTTTACACATAAACCAGCTCTTAATGCCCACATGATAATTCACACTGGAGAGAAGCCTTACTCCTGCAAAGAATGTGGAAAGTGTTTCAATCAAAAACAAAACCTTAGAGTCCACATGCGAATTCACACTGGGGAGTTCCCTTTTTCCTGCCAACAGTGTGGACAGTGTTTCACTCAAAAAGGAAACCTTAAAAAACACATGAAAATTCACACTGTAGAGAAGCCTTTCACCTGTGAACTATGTGGAAAGTGTTTCAGATATAATGTAACCCTGAATTCCCACATGAGGATTCACTCAAGAGAGGACTGTTTTATATGTAATCAGTGCGGAATGAGTTTCCCAGACATGACACACTTCAATAAGCACACAATAATTCACTCTGGAGGGAGACCTTTCAAATGTCACCAGTGTGGAAAGAGTTTTCGATTAAAAAAAACACTTAAGACTCACATGAGAGTTCACACTGGACAGAGCCTTTACAGCGGCAAACTGTGTGGAAAGAGCTTCTCACAAAAAAGAAATCTTCAGTCTTACATAAGTGTCCACTCTGGAGGAAGGCCATTTAATTGTCATCAGTGTAATAAAAAATGTATTTTGGCATCACACTTACAGATACACCTGAAAAGTCATGCAGATGTGAGACCCTATTCTTGTTCTTTGTGTAGAAAGCGTTTCAAATGGCTCGGCAATTTAAAATGGCACCAGAAAGTACGAATCTGTGTAAAATTAAGACTGCGTTCATATCGCAGCTGAATGTGGGCCAAACCTATAAACCATATAGGCGCACAGATTATTTGATTAAATTCTGAGCTACAAATGATTAGTGTGAGAATTAATTTGCACTCATTAAAGTCCCCCTGTAGACAATTTTTTTTTTTTTTTTATCCCTTAAAACTCATCTTTGATCGTCAAAATGACATATTTAAATGTTTTTTCTTGTGAAAATAATTTTCTTATGCCTTAAAATAGCTTGAATGTAACTCTATACCCTTGCCTCATTTACTATTTGCGGATCTATGAAAACACAAATTAGCCCCGCCTCCACTCAATCACACCTGCCAGGGCCTCCTGATCCACTAACTGAACTGTAGTAAATGCAACACAATGGCAAGTGGAAATATTGTTTTAATTAAGCCATATATGTTTGAACCAGAAACTTGTTCAGAAGAAGAGGAGGAAGAGAGAATTATACAGGGTCATTGTACATACAATGTCAATACAAGTCAATGTATCAGAATGTTAATTCGTTTTATTGCTCAGACACCTAATGTAATCTTTATAATTGGCCCTTGGCTTCACTGTTATCAAACAGCTAATAATTATTTACTTGAAATTGTTGTATCCTCAATATGCCTCTAAGACTCGAATGCAGCCAAGGTTGTGATTCCAATTCGCACCTGCGAGCATAAAATGCTGAAAAATGCAAATTTGGACAATTCTATGAGGCCAAGGCTATGACTAATCAAAACAACAGCCAAGCATAACTTACAAAATGCATTAACCCTTTAACGCGTACGATCACACCGGTGTGATCAGTCCTGGCTGGTCCCTGGAGCGTACGATCACACCGGTGTGATTAGAACGTTCAGTGCGTCACGTCATCAACTGCTGAATTCAAATCTGCTTTCGCGCGTTGGCTGGCGCTGATCCAGAGACAGACGCGCTCAGTGCCACAATTATTCACTGTTTTCAACCACATAATGTTTATTTTAAGTTTCAGACATTTAAATTCACATAAGTAGTAGCAAAACAATAAGTTTATAGTTTGTAAAATACACACTCTATGGAAACGGCAATAACAATCCATTAATTTGACCTTGAACTACATATATTTATATCAGATGCACATTGTGTAGATAACTATGAAGTTTATTATATTTTTCTCCCAGTTCACCGGCCTCTTATTTTCATGTATTTCGGGAGAAGAGGATGAATCAACGCCTGTAAATCTAGATCCGATTCTCACCCGCACTAACGGTACATGGTAATGAAGGATATGGCTGCGCTCATTATCTGAGATTATAATATCAATATAATATTTAAAAAGACCTATATATTTAGTCATGAACTGCCATAGGATGAAATGTAATGTTAATTTAAATTGAATAAAAATATGAATTTGAAATAAAATTATGCCTCAGCGCCATTTTTGTGACGTCATTTTTACCTCAGTTCCGTCAGACTCACGTCAACACACTAACAGTGCAATTACCTGAGGAAAATAATTTACCAAAAACATCAAAACCTCAATTTCTGTAAAAATGTTGAGAAAAAAACTGACAGATGAGGAGATTAGAGAAATATTTTTTAATTCTGATGAAGAAGTAAATTCTGACAGCGAGACAAGCGAGAGCGATTCCGATGATGAGCTCCCACCCAATCTCCAGGGCCTTGAAAATGGTGATGCTGGTCTCTCTGCCGCAACTCGTACACAGGGAGACACATCCAATTTAGCAGAGCAGGTAAGCTCTCCCTGGACAGCTACCAGCAACTTTATCCCTCCTGGACCAGGTATCACCTTTGACAGCTCGAAGTCTGGAATGCAAACCCCTCCTGCATCTGCCACTGAGGTCCAGTGCTTCAAGCTGTTTTTTACAGAGGAGCTTGTCGGAGAAATTGTGGAGGAAACAAATAGGTATGCCTCAGAACTCCAGGAGAAGATGGCACCAGGAGTGTTGGGAAAGATGGCAAGGTGGGTGCCAACTACCATCAAAGAAATGTACTTGTTCTTGATGGCAGTTCTTCTGATGGGAGTCATCAAAAAACCATCTCTCCGGCATTACTGGAGCACCGACCCGTTACTGCAGACCCCTTTTTTTGGAACGCTGTTTTCACAGGACCGCTTCCTCCTGCTCCTCCGTTGTCTGCATTTCACCAACAGTGCAAGAGTTAGTCACCATGATCCACTGCACAAAATAAGACGCATATTTACTGCCATTACCTCCTCCTTTCGTCGTGTTTTTGTCCCATATAAAGATCTCTGTGTGGATGAATCACTGATGAAATGGAAAGGCAGGCAGGCCTTCCGTCAGTACATCCCTACAAAAAGAAGCCGATTTGGAGTGAAGTTTTTCGTCTTGTGTGATGTGCTGACCGGATATGTGCAAGACATGGTAATTTATACCGGATCCACTACCGACATCTGCCACTATGAGGGGTTAGGCATATCTGGTTCGGTTGTAATGACCCTACTTGCACCTTATCTGGGAAAGGGCTGCGTCCTCTATGTGGACAACTGGTACAGCAGTCCATCGCTGTTCCAGCACCTCCTCTCTCATGGCACAGGGGCCTGTGGCACTGTGCGGGCCAACAGGAAAGGAATGCCGGTTTTCACTGGAAAAATGGTGAAAGGGCAAGTTGAATGCAGACAGAACAGAACACAGCTGGTGGTAAAATGGCATGATAAGAGAGATGTTCTTATGCTTACCACGGTACACTCCTCCATGTCAGCCACAGGGAAAGTCGATCATGTCACCGGTGAGAGGAAGGTCAAGCCTCACTGTGTCCTTGAATACAACAAAAAGATGGGGGCAGTCGACAGGGCTGACATGGTAAAAGGCTTTCTTGAGTGTGCCAGGAAAACAAGAAAGTGGTATAAGAAGATCTTCTTTTATCTGCTTGACACTGCTGTGCTGAACAGCCACATTGTTCACCGCCAACTGTCTTTTTTACGAAATTTACACAACCATCTAAAATAACCATAACTTATATTTACAATGCACAAGTGTTGTGTTCACAAACAAACTGTCCTTTACTTACACTCTACATTATTTCTAACTCCCCAAAAATGTAATTTACTATCAACAGGACAGGTCACCACTTCCCTGGAGTTCAGGACAAACCTGATGAGAGGGCTGCTGGAGGAGTATGGCACAACCCGGTCCTGTCCACCCAAAGGGGGCCGCCCTGCTTTGGACACTCCTCTCCGGTTAACAGCAAGGCATTTCCCTGCTGAAGTCCCGCAGACCAGCGCGCAGGGCAGCAGGACCAGGCGGCACTGCAAGGTCTGCCTCTCCAGCTCTCGGAAGAGAAAGGAGAGGCGTCTCACAAAGTACATGTGTGTGCCATGCAACACTCCGTTGTGTGCCACGCCATGTTTTGAGTACCACACTCTAAAGAATTACTGAAAAAAAACAGCAACACACAAATCAATATAAACTCTAATAATCCATGTAAATAATAATAATTCTCAATTTTTTAGATAATTTCAGGTAAAAATTGTTTTACTCAGTCATTCCTGTAAAAATATTTGCACTGATATTGTTTTAGTAAATCTGTAAATAATTTGTAATTTATCAATCATTTCAATTACACTTATACATTGTTATACATCAAATTTTTGTAAAAATTATCTATAATAATTTTTTTTTTATACAAATAGTTTTCTGCTCCCTGTTAATGGTTGATATTAATAAACATGGTCACAATTGCATGTATTGTGCGTTTCTCTTTTCAGTATTTGTAATACATATGAATATAATATTTTATGCTTGTTACTAACAAAACAAAGCAACCCCACAGCGCATATTTGTTACCATATACACTCTGTCCCTTCATGTGGACGCATTTGAGCAGTTAATGGTCAGTAAAGTATAACTTATGTCGAATGCTACTTTCAACAACAACCCAATTCTAACTTTAGCGGGTAAAATGCAAAAACAAAACTCAAACCTCAAACTGTGCACACGAAAAAATAAACATTAGATGACGTCCATAGCAATGTGTCGGTCAGATTAGTCAAAATAGTACAAAAGCACACCATTACAATATTACGTTCAGAACAACATATCTGATGTCGGTGAACTGAAATTACGTTATGTTTATGCGTTTTATAAACTTAAAATAAACTTAAACATTACTCACCAACTAGTCGTCCTCGTGTGCGACAGCTGCCATGTGCTCATGTAAAGCGAACAAAGTAATAGTTAAATAAAACGGCTGTATAAAGTGTTGATTGATGTGTTTATTGCAGTTTATAAACGTTTGCAATTAATTTTGTGAGGTTTTAAACTGAAAACAGAGCAAACATCCTAAATTACTCACCTGCACGCTCTCATCCAGGCGCTCCAGCGGTGAAGTATTACGCCACTGCTGAGCGTCACGTGACAAGCTCACTGTGTATTCCGCGGAATATTTAATTTTTTAGAATTATTTAATAGCGATTTGAAATAACGGTCAAAAAAACCTACGCTTGGGAGGCAGGCAGCAGATTTGGAACTTATGTGTGAAAAGGTTAAATGACAGAAAATGTCTTATTCTCTATTTTCTTATAATATTTCAGTGCTGTTACATGTTTCCTTTCTAAAATTGAACAACTGTCACCCAATTTCCCGAGGGATTAATAAAGTGTTGATAAATTCATATTGCATTGAATTGAATTAAAATAAATTAATTAATGTTTTGTTTTTCTTGTCAAATATAGCCGCAAGTGGCGATCATCAGGATCCAAGCACAATCGCCTTGTGTAGAGTATACAGTTATCTTACAATGGCCATGTCTCTTTTCAAACTTTCTGTGGAAGTATTATTTTTTTGTACCATATTACAATAGACAAATAATATTGTCTCTTCATTTGAACTGGACCGCAATATATGCAGTCATGTCTGACAACTTGACAAATGTTTTCTGAATTTAGGATATATAAATATGAAGGTATTTTGGAGACCACAGATTTCTTTGGAAACTGATTAGACTTAGATTGTTCTAGCCTTTATTAGACTATATGAAACAAAATAATTTTGTGTAAAGTAAATCTGTTGAACCATTTACACAGATTTTAATCCATTTTAGATTTTAAAACTCATCTCTCATTTCTATTGATATAAATGCTACATTTTATAAATTGCTGTTAGCACCCTGGGCATCAAAAATGAACTGGACAGCAGTAAATAATGTCATGTCATGAAGCTTTACAAATGTTTTATATCAGTTAATAATGATAACATTTAATGGTCTGTAAGTGTTTTGGAGATCACATAATTTCTTTGCAAAACGTTTATTCATCCATATGAAACTATAAAGAATATGTTTGAATCTTGTTTACTTCATTATTCTGAACAATTTTTACAGATTTCAATTTATGAGCATTCATGTGTCATTCACATTGAGATTAACAGCTGATCCCTAAAAAATTGCTGAAACCTCTATACTTGCACTATATCAATTATCTGATACCTTCTGTGAGTATTGTCTGTGGGAACCAAAGTAAATTTAAATGTAAAGTAAAGGAAGACAAAAATATACCTAAGAATATGAAGCACAGGGTTTATTTATTACCTCTGTAAACATTTATCTCTGTAAAATGTATTTGTTTTTTAGAGTGGTGGAAACTGGTAGAAAAAAATGCATTTCTAATCCTGTGGTTCCCTCTAGCGGACAACATTAGTACAATGTGTTGTAGTAAAAACTTTTTCCAATCTCCTCTTAAACCACTTAACTGATTCAAACTAAATTTTGCATGTATCATCTATAGACACTGATGTCAAAAATGTATCATAATTTCAATTAGTCAAACCGTTTAGAAGATATAAGACAATTAATGTTGTAGCCATGGCTCCATACACTTATTAAACTCTTATCTTCTAAACCATTTGATGAATCCAAATTCTTTTGATAAGGTTTTGTCATCATGGTCTCTAGATGACACATACAAATTTGCCACAATGGACAAATGGTCTAGGAGGAGTTCAAAAAAGTAGGTTTACAAAAAAAGCTCAAAATGGAGAAATAGGTCATGTTCACACAGCAGCAGAATACAGTTGTCAATCCTGTATTTGAGTCCTTAATACGATTACGTTCACACACATTTCGGTTATTTACGGGTGTGACAACCGCATTCTGTAACCGAACTCACACCCGTAAATTTTCAGGACTCACAACCGCATTCTCGGAACACACGCGCTGTGTGAACGGAACAGGACTGGACAACTAGTTGTCCGTCACGTCATACAGCACAAACGTGTGCCTTCCGTGTGGTGTGTGTTTTCGGTAACTTACAGTGACGGATAAATGAGCTGCGTGTCATCTGAAAGTTTTAGATCCCGTCAGTTTTCCACCAGAGCCGCTCCCGTCTGTGTTCTGCGCGCGATTCAAATATGCTCCACTATCCACCCAAATTTAAAAGCTGCTGTCGGTTAATGAAGATTTGACAACTCGCAGCTCGATTGGACTCTTGTCGTGTCAGAAAGTGATAAAACTTTCAGTTGTATGCACGTCGCCATCTCACGCCATCTGTCTCCATTTTACTTTGGTCACTGTCGCTATGGTTACTGGTAAGGAATACGGGCTTGACTCCCGTTGCACGTTCATACAGACAGTATTCTAAACACAACTTTAAGCTGCTGTGTGAACGGGACATTTCGAGACTCACGCCTGTAAAGAAAATGCGGTTGTCAATCCCAAAAACTGACAGTGTGATGTAGCCATAATGTTTGTTTAGCTTGACTCAGAGAATAAAAAAAAATATATAAAAATTGATTGTAACCTGTATGGTTGCGGAGATAGAAGCAAAAGTGTAAAAGTACTTATAATGGCACCAACTATGGTCCGATAGGCGTGTGTGTGTGTGTCTCTCTCTGTGTGTGTGTGTGTGTGTGTGCACCCGAGTAGTGGGGGAGATTTGGGACCATCCTGACAAATTTGGTGTTTCTAGGACTTACAGTTTTGGATGGCCAGATGCTTTTAGGGCAGAAAAAAGAAGGAAATCAGTACAAATCCAATAGCGTTCTGGCACCTTCAGTGCTTGGATCCCTAATAAAGAAGTAAAAAGGCAGATATTTCCCACCGCAAGCAAGACTCCGATATATGGGCTGCTTTCTGATGCTCTATAGCTACTGGACTGGAGCAGCAGGATGGTGAGAAGAGTTTGGCAGCGAGTGGCTCTAAACCCCCAGTGGAAGTACCACAAATTGTCTCTTTGCATGCTATGTCTGATGAGTTGATGAATGAAGATTGGGAACATGTTGGCAGTGACATCAGCAGGTCAACATCATCGCAGCCTATCAGAACCTCTACCTTTCAGAGCCAGTTATCCCACAAAGCAGACGGCCTCGTTTTCTGACAGGACAATAAAAGCTGCTGTCCTCTCGCACAAGCAGCACAAACCTACCTCTGTGCACCTTGTACAAGTGTAGATAGTGACCGCAGGGAATATAGATGAGAAGAGGAACAAAATGGCTGCCAAAAATGCTGAGACGCTTATATTTATAAGGAAAAATATGCTATCGAAGCTTAAAGGGATAGTTAACCCAAAATTGAAAATTCTGTCATTTAATCACCCTCAAGTAGTTCCAAACCTGTATGAATTTATTTTTTTCTGCCGAACACAAAGGAAGATATTTTGAAGAAAGTTTGTAACCAGGCTGTTTTGGGGCACCATTGACTTCCATAGTAGGAAAAAAAATACTATGGAAGTCAATGGTGCCCCAGAACAGCTCTGTTTCTCTCATTCTTCAGAATATCTTCCTTTGTGTTCAGCAGAACAAAGACATTCAAGTCAAGTCAAGTCACCTTTATTTATATAGCGCTTTTAACAATACAAATTATGACAAAGCAACTGCACAATATCAAAATGGGAAAATAGTGTCAATAATGTAAAATGACAAGATTAAACACTCAATTTTCAGTTAAAGGCATTTCATTATTTAATTCAGTGATGGCATCGTCCAGCTCAGTTCAGTTCAAAAAGTTTCTGTTCAATCAAGTCGACGATATTGCTGGAAATGAAGTGTCCCCAACTAAGCAAGCCAGAGGCGACAGCGGCAAGGAACCAAAACTCCATCGGTGACAGAACGGAGAAAAAAACCTTGGGAGAAACCAGGCTCAGTCGGGGGGCCATTTCTCCTCTGGCCAGACGACACAGCAGTTCAATTCCAACTGCTGCAAAGTCAGATTGGAGGGCTCAACTGGTTCCCGAGGTCTTGTCCTGATGGCCGTCTAGGTGACGGGGTCCTCACTGGGGGTCTGTCTCTGGGGCTCATCTAGGTGTCCTGGTCTCCGCTGACGTTCAGGGCTGTAGAGGTCGTCTCTAGGTGCTGATCCACCATCTGATCTGGTGAATGCAGTGACCTCGGAATAAGAAAGAAACAGACTAATATTAGCGTAGATGTCAATCTTTTTACGATGTAACAAGTACATCATGTGTTATGGGAAGTGTTCCCGGTTCCGGTTGATCTAATTAATGCAGCCTAACAATCCTTTAACGGATTTGAATAATAGAAGTGTATTAGTGTGTTATGTGTACGCCAGGTTAAAGAGATGGGTCTGTAATCTAGATTTAAACTGACAGAGTGTGTCTGCCTCCTGAACAGTGTTTGGTAGATTGTTCCAGAGTTTGGACGCTAAATAGGAAAAAGATCTGCCGCCCGCAGTTGATTTTGATATTCTAGGTATTATCAAACGGCCAGAGTTTTGAGAACGCAGCGGACGTGAAGGACTATAATGCGATAAGAGCTCGCTCAAGTACTGAGGAGCTAAACCATTCAGGGCTTTATAAGTAATTAACAAGATTTTAAAATCTATACGATGTTTAGTAGGGAGCCAGTGCAGTGTTGACAGAACCGGGCTAATGTGCTCATACTTCCTGGTTCTAGTAAGAACTCTAGCTGCTGCATTTTGAACCATCTGTAATTTGTTTATTAAGTGTGCAGAACAACCACCCAATAAAGCATTACAATAATCTAACCTTGAGGTCATAAACGCATGAATTAATATTTCTGCATTTGACATTGAGAGCATAGGTCTCAGTTTAGATATATTTTTAAGATGAAAAAATGCAGTTTTACAAATGCTAGAAACGTGGCTGTCAAAGGAGAGATTACTATTAAATAGCACACCTAGGTTCCTGACTGATGACGAAGAATTTACAGAGCAGCCATCAAGTGTTAGACAGTGTTCTAGGTTATTACTTGTGGGGGTTTTAGGTCCGATAATTAACACCTCTGTTTTTTCAGAATTTAGCAGTAAGAAATGACTCGTCATCCAGTTTTTTTATATCGACTATGCATTCCATAAGTTTCTCAATTTGGTGTGTTTCACCAGGCCGTGAAGAAATATAGAGCTGAGTATCATCAGCATAACAGTGAAAGCTAACCCCGTGTTTCCTAATGATATTTCCCAAGGGTAACATATAAAGCGTGAAAAGTAACGGCCCTAGAACTGAGCCTTGAGGAAGGATTCATACAGGTTTGGAACTACTTGAGGGTGAGTAAATGATGACAGAATTTTCATTTTTGGGTGAACTATCCCTTTAATAAGTAAGCTTTGGGAGATATGAATCTACTAATCTCTATCCCCCCTCTTTCTTTCTGTACCCCACACTTTCTCTACTCCTCTCCCCAGGGGCGTAGCAAGCTTTTCAAAAGTGCGGGGGATGGATGTGGTTTGTTTGTTAACAATAAAAACGATGAATACAATGACAGAAGTGTACAAAAGGTATAACATACAAGATATAAAAAGCTTCCCATTTAAATGAGTGATACTAGAAAAGTATAAAACGCACTCGGAACACACAGAAAATATGTCAAAACTCTGTTGTGAAAATACACAACAGTAGACTTGCTAAAGAATCAGAATCAGAAATACTTTAATAATCCCAGGGGGAAATTATTTTTGTTACAAACTCCAGATATACAAACAACATATATTAAGAACAAAATATATATATATATATATATATATAACTATATACATATATAAATGCAACCAACAACAACAAGCAACTGACCAATGAACATATGACCAACTACCTCTCATTTAAAGGAACCAAAAGTGCTCTTTCTGCCCTCCTTACAGGAGACAAACTGTTCAGCAATCTTTTTTTCTGTTTACCCTGTCCAGCTTGTCTTTATGTACAGTACATGGCACACAGCAACACTGTTGAGGCGGGTTTGGGTCATGGTGCTGCGTAGCCATGTTTTCAGCCTCCGGAGGCTGCTGAAACTCCTTTCTGACTCTGCTGATGACACAGGCACAATTAGGAGGAGTCGGGCAACTGTTTCGACTTGGTCAAAGAGACCACGGACCTCTGGGGTCATCCCTTGAAGAACAGCAACAATTTCAGTACTAGACTGAAAGCTGTACTTCATTCTGAACAATGCAAGCTGAACTTTGAGGATGTCTGGGTTGATTTCTGGGTACTGTTGGACAACACCATGTATCTTTCCAGTTAAGAGAACTTGTTTCAGGTGCCTTAACATTTGCATTCCCTCCTGCTCAAATCTTTCTCTAAACTGCATGTCAGCAACATCCAGAACTTTGTAGAATTCAGTCCTGTAGTAGTCAGAAGGGGACACATGTACATGTGCAGGAGCACTACCTGTGAAGCGCTGAGGTGGGATACGGACACGAGGAGAGGCAATAGGAGTGAGATGGAGTGTCTCACACATCCTTGTTGCTTTCGTGTAAAGAGCCTGAAAACTCTGTGTTTCTCTTTTTGCTGAAACTTTCCTTAACACAGGCAACAGCTGAAAGCATACCATCTAGGGTCTGTGTTCTGCTCTGGAGGGACATATTCAAAACCTCCAACTCCCCTGTGATCTCCAAAGCACACACAAGACCAAGGACAACATTTCCCTGCTGAAATGTCTCATACAGCCCCTGTGCCTTACTAGCCGCATCAGACTCACTCACTGCCATCTCAGCCAAAGCCTTGATTATGCACTCGTACTGGTTTAGCACAGTGCGGATGGCACTAGTGCGGACTGTCCACCTTGTTGGACACAGAGGTCTTATAGTGTGACATGGACCCTCACCCTCCTCAGACCTTGCAATTCCCTTAAATATGTCCTTCAGTTTCCCTGACTGCCCAAACAACACTCCCAACTCATTGACCCAATCCAGAGAATTCCGGATAAATATTGAGGCAGTACAGGACCTCTGTGTAATTAGGTTAACACAGTGGGCAGCACAATGAACATAGGGAGCCAGAGGCTGTATTTTTCTTACAATGGCCTGTGCTCCATTGTATTTGCCAGCCATATTTGCGGCCCCATCGTATGCTTGGCCACGCAACCCAGTGATAGGCAAGTTTAGGCGCTGCAAAACATCCATGACTACTTTTGCTAGATTTTCTCCTGTTGTCAAAGAAACCTCATAAAGACCAATAAATTCTTCACGAGGGACTAAATCCTTGTCAACATATCTCAAACACACTGCCTCTTGCTCTTCTTGCTCTTTTCCAGACACGTCTCGTGTCCCATCCATCATCACAGAGTACTGCAGGTGTGGAAGTGATCTGATGGCGTTGGTCATTATGGAAATGAGATGTTGCATCGGTGTGCTTTAATTTGTGCGTTGTCAGTAAATCACCCGCAGAAATTTCCACGCTCATCGGTGCTGTTTTGGAATTGTGCTCTCGTGCTAATTTGCCCATTTTAGTAAATCTGGCCCTATATATCATAAACAGAAGAATGTTCCATACTGCATTCTGCTATACATGTCATCCACCTCATTCTTTTTATTTTTGCTCTTCTGGGCCTGTTTTCACAAATCATCTTAAGGATAAAAGTAGCTAATAACTTGCCGATTTAGGAGAAAATCTTTTAAAATATGGGCGTGTCAGTCCTAAATTTAGGACTCCTAAATTTTTGATCTAAGAGTATTTCACAAAGCGTTTTAATAATAATAATACCTTACATTTATATAGCGCTTTTCTGGGCACTAAAAGCGCTTTACATAGAAGGGGGGAATCTCCTCATCCACCACGAAGTGTGCAGCATCCACCTGGATGATGCGACGGCAGCCATATTGCGCCAGAAAGCCCACCACACACCAGATTACTGGTGGAGAGGAGACACAGTGATGAAGCCAATCGGTGTTTGGGGATGATTAGGAGGCCATGGTGGTCAAAGGCCGATGGGCAAATTTGGCCAGGATGCCGGGGTTACACCTCTACTCTTTTTCAAAGGACATCCTGGGATTTTTAATGACCACAGAGAGTCAGGTTCTCGGTTTAACGTCTCATCCGAAAGACGGTGCTTTTTGACAGAATAGTGTCCCCATCACTATACTGGGGTGTTAGGACCCACACAGACCACAGGGTGAGCACCCCCTGCTGACCTCACTAACACCTCTTCCAGCAGCAACCTAGTTTTTCCCAGGAGGTCTCCCATCCAGGTACTGACCAGGCTCAACCCTGCTTAACTTCAGTGGGCAACCAGTCTTGGGCTGCAGGGTGACATGGCTGCTGGCGATAGTTTTAGTGCTAAAACTAGCTAAATCCGTGAAACGTTAGGAGTAGTGAAGAGGACTCCTAAGTCACTAAGACCAAGCCATAAACTATCCTAAAATGGCTGTTGCCGGCAACCTGCCTCAGAATGTAAACATTTTACAAACACGCTGCATTTATTTGCAAACACATGTTTTCACATGCATCTTTTTTTTTGGTTTTGGAGGTTATCCCAACTCCAAATTTTCTTTTGATTATATCCTTAACTGAAAAAAATGATTCATTGAATGTACTAATTTTTTTTAAGGTAAGTGGTTGCAATCAATTTATTTTAACTACATTTAAATAAACAAATTTAGTTGACTAACTTTCAACTAATTTTTTTTATTTAAATGTAGCTAAAATAAATTGTTTGCAACCACTTACCTTAAAAAATGGTAGTGTTGTTTTCATTAACAAGTTGGGCAAGAAGTAACAGCTGTTTTGCGTCCAGTTTGGTTTTCTTTTACTTTTGCATGTCTTACTATCAGCCATAATTATTCTACTCTGTTAATTAAAAGGAGGTTTATATGCACATCCGCTACGTGAAGCATACAGATAAGAGGCTGACAATTAACTGAACATTTAGGGAAGTCGAGGCCTAATGGTTAGAGAGTCGGACTCGTAATCCAAAGGTTGTGGGTTCGAATCTCGGGTCCGGCAGGGATTGTTGGTGAGGGAGTGAATAACCAGCGCTCTCTCCTCCTTCAATACCACGACTGAGGTGTCCTTGAGCAAGGCACCGAACCCCCAACTGCTCCCCGGGCGCCGTAACATGGCTGCCCACTGCTCCCGGTGTGTGTTCACTTAGGATGGGTTAAATGCAGAGAATACATTTCACTGCTGGTGTATGTGACAAATAAAACAATTCTATTCTATTCTATATACTTGTTTATTTAGTGACACTTAGCCTGCATTTTAAAATATTTATTTGAATGTGGTAATTTATTTTTAAACCTTTATTTGAATATGCCAACATAATATTGTGCTTTACAATATTTCTATGAATAAATCTCTGACAGAGACCCTTCCCCTATCAGCCAATCACTGTGTGCATAGTTAGTAAGCATGCTGACATCATCCACAGTAACGAGGTCAACCCCGCCCTTACTCTTAGCTTAAGACTTCTCTCTATTCCTTAGTAAAAGTTTGTCTCAGCAGCTTTGTGAGTAGGTTTTAAGAGAAAACTCTTTGCTAAAATCTTTTATTGCTATTTAGGATAACTCTTAATGGTAAGATAAAATGTTTTGTGAATACGCGCCCTGATGGATTTCAGCTTTCTCTTTCTGCAAATTGTACAGTTGCATGGTGTATAGCGATATGTCCCAGCACTCAAAATACTATCAACACCCTAACGCAGCCTCCATTCTTCACAAAAGATGGATAAAAAGGCACACAGGAAAAAAAAAAACCTTGAAAAAAATTTATATAAGAGCCTACTAAATCCTGGCCAAATCACAGAGATGCAGATTTGCATGGGACTAATATTATCACAGCGAAATATGGTAGGTAATTTGTGGGGGAATTTTTACTTTACAAATTACAGACATGCCCGATTCGCACAGGATTAAGATCACAGACAACCTCTGCAATTATTACAAATGACTAGAGGTCACCAGGTAATACTAATCCCATGAGAATAGGGTTTAAGACAAATGCACGAGAAGACAAAATAATATGGATAATATTATTATCCATAGGGATTTGGTTCAACACTGCAGCTGGAATTGCTTGCCATTTCAGCGCTGATCAGGGTAAGGATCTGTCCCGACACGTTTAAGAGTAGTCGGACTGAAAGTGCACTCTGCAGTGACAAAGCCTCTCATCAGCAGAAAGAATCAAAATGCTAGGCTCACCTTTGCAGAGGAACATGTTGTGTGGACAGAGGAGAACTGGTCCAAAGTTCACTTTAGTGATGAGAGCAAGTTTAATTTATTTGAGTCAGATGGGAAACATTTTGTTTGGTGTCAAACTGGGGAAAGACTGAACCCCAAGTGCGTAAAAAGTCAGTGAAAGGTTGAAGAGGAAGTGGTTTGGGGGATGTTTTGGGCCTCTTGTACAGCTACATTGCAGAGTGAATGCAAATGTTTATCAGAACCTCCTTTAGCAATATGTGGTGCCTTCCCTGCAAGCGTCCCCCAATCAGCCTGCAATATCATGCAAGACAATGCCCCCGTCACACTGCAAAATGGGTAAAGCAGTTCCTTGAAGCTAAGAACACTGAAATAATAAATTGGCAGACACAGGGTCCTGATCTAAACCCAATTGAAAATCTCTGGAAAATCCTTGGCAACAAAGTTATGGCTAAGAAACCTACTATAGTTACCGAACTATGAAGAAGAGTGGACCCAGATCACACCAGCACAGTGTGAGAGACTAGTGATGTGCTGAAGTCAATCAAAGCAAGAGCCTCTACACCTAATTTCTGACAGCTATAACCCTCCAAAATTTTAGTTGTAATCTTCTTTGGTGCTACAGCGGTTACTGTTCTCTAATTTTGATCACTGATTTCCACTTTTTGTTGTTGTTGTTGTTGTTGAAATTGTCTGTTTATTTGGTAAACCTTGTTAGTAGAGCAGTGGTATATCTACAGTTCATATTCCTTCAAATTTTGAGTGATGATAATCAACAATATTTCACAAAAACAATTTATTTATAAATTGTTCTCCACAGTACATATTTTCTGTTTCCCAATTTTTTTATTACCCTCACCACAATTAAATTGGCTTCCTCCAGAGTAAAACTGCTCATAATTTCTTTACCGAATGACTTTGCAAATGATGTTTCAGGTCCTTATGATATGTGAAACTCTTTTCACACTGATGACATTTGAAAGGCTTCTCTCCAGTGTGAATACTTATGTGAGTCTGAAGGTTTCCTTTTTGTGAGAAGCTTTTTCCACACCGAGGGCAGGTGAAAGGTTTCTCTCCAGTGTGAACTCTAATGTGAATCTCAAGGTTTGCTTTATTTGTGCAATTCTTTCCACACTGAGGGCAGATGAAAGGCTTCTCTCCAGTATGAAGTCTAATGTGAGTGTTGAGGCTTCTTTTATGCAGGAAACTCTTTCCACACTGATGGCATATAAAACAGTCCTCTTTTGAGTGAATCCTCATGTGGTGATTAAGGGTTTCTTTACATTTAAATCTCTTTCCACATTGACCACATTTGCAAGGCTTCTCTCCTGTGTGAATATTCATGTGAGTCTTAAGACTTTCTTTTCGTGAGAAGCTCTTCCCACACATTTTGCAGGTGTAAGGTTTTTCTCCAGAGTGAATCCTCATGTGGGCATTAAGGTTTCCTTTAAGTTTAAAATTCTGTCCACACAGTTTGCAGGTGTAAGGCTTTTCTCCAGTGTGAACTCTCATGTGGACTTTAAGGTTTTGTTTTTGAGTGAAACTCTTTCCACACTGTTGGCAGCTGAAAGGCTTTTCTCCAGTGTGAACTCTCATGTGGACTTCAAGGTTGTGCTTATTAGTTATATTCTTACCACACTGACAGCAGGTGAAATAACTGTTAGATCCGGTCTTCTGACCTCTTTTTTGTGATCAAAGCAGCTTCATTCCACCCACTGAAGGTGGCTAGGGTGCAGAATCTGAGAGTGTAATCAGACACTGAAGATTTTCCTTGGCGGAGGTGGTTGAGCTGGTTATGCACTAGTGATGTTACGCTCGTGAATGACTCGTTCTTTTTGAACGAATATTTTAGGTGAACGAATCGTTCTCGTTCACGTAATCCATTGACTCATATTTCTCGTTCACTGAAACTCCTCCCTTCAGAGCAGCGTGGCGCTGTTAGCTCTAGTCTGTGGACTGTTTCATCCTGTCAAAGACTGACTAAACCTCGAGCCAATAGCATTCGAGTATGAGATGTGACAGAGCATGTGATTTGTTGAATGTAGTGAACGAATACGCCCTTCACTGACCGAGTTGCTCTGAACGAGAGAGAGATCTCGTTCATGAGCTAGTTGAATAAACTGGTACATCTCGTTCGTGAACGTAAGAACCAGTTGTTGAACGATAATGATGGCGCACAGGTTTAGCTCGGCTCGTGTAGTTTGGCATATTTGCAGCAAAGAAAGCAATTTACATTTTACCATTGTAATGAAAACTGACCCACTACTGTGTTTTAGACTTAGTTTTGTGGTATATTTTGCACTTTGAACAATTTACCTGTTTTTATTTACAATTTACTTACAGTTTACTGTACAGAGTACTGAACGAGTAACGAGAGAGATCTTGAGAGAATTGTTCAAAGCGCAAATACCACAAAACTAAGTCTAAAACACCTAGTGGGTCAGTTTTCTTTACAATGGTAAAGTGTAAATTTCTTTCTTTGCTGCAAATATGCCAAACTACACGAGCCGAGCTCACCATATCGTTCAACAACTGGTTCTTTTCATTCACGAACGGTTGTTACTGAACGAACACGCCCATCACTGACCGAGGTGCTGTTTTGAGTCTGAACGAGAGAGAGATCTCGTTCGTGAACGAATTAAACAAACTCGTTCGTGAACGAATGTGTGCGGGTAGGTCGGTCATTTGAGTCAGTCTAGTTCAGCAATCAGCAGAAAGCGGATGCAAAGCACAGTTACTGTGCACATACACTTGTTTATATATTCACATTTAACATACAGAACATAACTCCACGACACGTTTAACATCCGAGATTTAAGAATGTGTTAACATCTGACCAAACAATTAAAAATGTTAATTATGCATTGTATGCATTATTAAGATGTTTTTGTCATCTGAACCATTTATTTAGACTTATTTATTTAATGAGTAGATTAGGCACACATTTTAATAAAGCCAAATCAGTTTTTTGTAACAAGTAAATACAGTACGTTCGTTGAGACATAATAACACATAATACACTCTTTTTCGCCACCTGCTGGCGTATTTATGTAATATGAAGAAATGGTCACTGAATGAATCAGTGAACGAATCATTTTAGTGAACGAACTGAAAGTGAACGAATCTCTTGAAAGAATTAAACTTTCCATCACTATCATGCACAGAGAGGGAAACAGTTTTTCCGAAGACCTCTCGGAAATGGGTGGTAAACACTGTCCAGACAGCAAGGATATTATGTAGGCTTATGTATTATGTATTATTTTCACTCGGTCATTGTTAAACAGATGGTAACACTTTAGAATACTGTTCCATCATTAATGAATAACTACACAGGAACAAATGACTAATGCACTATTAACATTGTAGTAACTACTTGTAGTGGCTTCCTATCCACCCAGGAACAGGTGGTAAGATGTTCTTCACGCATAAGTTGGAAATAAAGTCATTGTCCATGCCAACAATCCATTTCTTGCTTTGTTCGTTTAATGACTGAGATGCAGCGTACAACAAACATGTGTATTCATGGTTCAATGGCTCTTAGGATATGGTAAGAACCATGTATTCCCGCCACCTGTTACCCTCCCCACACACACAACCATGAGGGTTTAAATGTCATATGACATACACCAACTCCTCCCATTCAACACCGCCATCTAGTGGTTAAAAATTACATTTGGCTCCTACACCCCGGCCCCATAATTGTAATAATATACATTTACAATTACACTTTATATACACATGAAAGGAGCCATAAAAGTCTTTATATGGAAACTCTGAATCAGCTTCAGTTCTCTGCTTCCAGCAATAGACACATTTTGGATACAGGCCTATCCAACTGGCCTGTTTTTGTCTTAAGTTGGACTGATCGGACAAATCCACCTTTGTCAGGGTAAGTTTTGATTATTCTTCCCAACAACCAGGATCCACGAGGAGCTACAGGATCCATGACGACAACAATGTCTCCCACTGTAAAGCTTCTTCGTGGCCTTACCCATTTCTGTCTCTCTTGTAGTAATAGTAAATATTCCCTTACCCATCGTTTCCAAAAAAGATCCGACAAGTACTGTACCTGTCTCCACCTTTTTCTGATATACAAATCTCTTTCGTTAAATAGTCCAGGAGTCATAAGAGGTTTTGATTTCAGGAGGAGAATGTGATTAGGCGTGAGTGCCTCAAGATCATTCACATCGTCAGAAGATTTCGGAATGGGACGACCATTAAGAATGGCTTCTGTCTCACACAGAAGAGTCTGGAAGCTTTCATCATCCATAGATTGTTGTCTGACGGTTGAATACAGCACCTTTTTTACAAGTCGAATAAGTCTCTCCCAAATTCCACCAACATGAGGCCCAGCAGGAGGATTGAATACCCACTTGAGTCCCTTTGATAGCAAGGCATGCTGGATCTTAGTATGGTCTAACGCAGCTACAGCTTCCCTCAGAGCTCGCTCGGCTCCGACAAAATTTGTGCCATTATCGGATCTCAACTGGACAACTTGACCACGACAACACAAAAAACGGCGAATAGCGTTAATGCAGGAATCTGTATTCAAACTATAAGCCATCTCCAGATGCACGGCCCGACTTGCCATGCAAGTGAAAATTACCCCATAGCGTTTAACTGTGCTTCGCCCTTTCCTGATTTCAACAGGACCAAAATAGTCGACGCCGACATTTGTGAATGGTGGTAAATCAGGATAAACTCTTTCCACTGGCAAATCAGACATTTTTTGCTCTCCCACCTTTCCTTGAAGACGACGACATATGACACAGTCGGAGATTATTTTCCGAAAGGCAGAGTTAGCATTAGTTATCCAATAGCGTTTGCGAAGAAATGACAACATATAATTTCTTCCTGCATGTCCCACTTGTTGATGTACATGCTTCAAAATAAGCTGAGAAATAGTCTGGTCTTTAGACAGTATAACTGGACGTTTTTGTTCCTCAGGCATGGTAGTCCTAGCAAGTCTTCCTCCTACTCACAAGAGACCATTTTTCAGCACTGGATCAAGTTTAAAAATGTCACTCTTTTTCTTTACAGTAGCTCCTGTCTTCAGTGCAGCAATTTCATCGGAAAATCTCTCTCGTTGATAATACTGAATGATAGCCATTTCTGCTTTCATAAGATCATCAGCAGTCAAGTCAAGTCAAGTCACCTTTATTTATATAGCGCTTTTAACAATACAAATTGTGACAAAGCAACTGCACAATATCAAAATGGGAAAATAGTGTCAATAATGTAAAATGATAAGATTAAACACTCAATTTTCAGTTAAAGGCATTTCATTATTGAATTCAGTGATGGCATCGTCCAGCTCAGTTCAGTTCAAAAAGTTTCTGTTCAAGCAGTCAATGATTTGTCATCCATTTTGTCCTTCATCTTTCTTGATGCATTAAGTTTATTTGAGTCAGTGTCTGGAATGTCCTTTCTTGTACAAGTAGATGCTGGTATGGCTTTCCTCTGTTTCACAAGCTGCAAAAGCATCTCCTTGATCTTAAGCATCCATGCCAAAGAGGTTTTAAGTCTTGTAAAATCAGAAAAATAGCTTAGAAACTGACTGGTAGGAGTCTTTTTAACCTGACAGGCAAAGGCATACGCAGTACAATCCATTTTAACTTCTGAATCATCAGAAGTTATTGACAACTGAGTCATACTGGACTTGGGCCATTCCTCTTCAACCTTTAACAGAAATTCAGGTCCATGGAGCCATCTCTTACATGCTAAAAATTCTTCAGCACCAAGACCCCAGGATGCCTCATCAGCAGGGTTTAAACTTGACTTTATGTTCTTCCATTGAACAACATCTGTTGAATCCCTTATCACAGCTATTCGGTTTGCTACAAAGGTATGGAATCGCTTAGTCTCATTTTGGATATATCTCAGCACAGTCATGCTGTCGGTCCAAAACACTGATGGGTCCAGATTAATCTAGCTCTCTTTTAAGCATTTTATCAACTCACACAGCGAGAACAGCAGCTGTAGTTCCAACCTTGGGATTGTCATTTGCTTTAAAGGAGCAACTCTGGACTTTCCCAACGTGAAAGCAATGGTAGTCCTTTTTCCGCTATTCACCAACCTCAAGTATGACACTGTGCCATAGCCACCCTCACTGGCATCGGAGAAGTGATGCAATTGTGCATGTTCTGATAGTCCAAAATCCTTTGGCTTTACGCATCGATCTATCTCCAGTGTTGCTATACGATGCAAGTTAGTCAACCATCTTGTCCATTGCTCAAAGAACACCTGGGGAATCTTTTCATCCCAGCCAAAGTTGCACTTGCACATTTTTTGCAGCAGCTGTTTTACAGGCAAAGTAAATGGTGAAAGAAACCCCAAGGGATCATAGATGGAACTAACCATCGACAATATTCCACACCTTGTGTAAGGATGCTCCTTAATGGATAATCTGAATGTGAATTTATCCTCTTCAGTGCACCAGTGCAATCCAAGCACTCTTTCCATTGGCAGATCGTCTTTATCCAAATCAAGTTTTTTAATTGACTTGGATCTATACTCCTCTGGAATGCGGGACATAACAAAGCGACTGTTGCTCATCCACTTTGACAACTGAAATCCTCCTTTAGCACAAGCAATAATGAGATTCTCAGCCATATGAAATGCTTCATCTTCTGTAGGCAAAGATGTTAAGCAGTCGTCCATATAGAAGTTCTGAAGAATGGTATTCAAAACACAAGAATCAAACTGTGCTTGATAATCTTGCGCAATCCTCCTTAATGCGTAATTGGCACAACTAGGTGAGGACACTGCTCCAAACTGATGTACCTTCATCCTATATTCCATAGCATCCTGTGTCACATCACCTCCAGGAAACCATAAAAATCGCAGAAAGTCTACATGTTTCTGAGAAACCTTCACCTGGTGAAACATGGCTTGTATATCAGCTATCAAAGCAACAGGCTCCTGTCTGAACCTCGTTAGAACTCCCAGCAGAGAGTTGGTAAGGTAGGGACCCTGCAACAACTGACAATTCAAAGATGTTCCTTTATACACTGCACCACAATCGAACACTACTCTAAGAGTTTTCTTCTTAGGGTGATATATACCGTGATGTGGTATGTACCAGACCTTACCATCTTCTCGTTTCAACTGATGAGGGGGTACTACCTCTGCATATCCTTTGTCAATAACATCAGACAGAAATGTTGCATATTCTTGCTGATACTCTCGATTTCTTTTAAACTTTCTTTGCAGACTCAGGACACGCTGTTCTACAATACTGCGATTGTTTGGCAAGATGACATCAAAAGACTTAAAAGGTAAGTCTATACAATAATGACCAGCTTCAAACTTGATTGAGGTTTCCATTATTTCCATAAACTGTTTATCATTTCTTGACATGGTTACATCATCCTCGGACAGCTTCTCATTAAATTCTTGATTATATTGAGCAATCAACAGATCCTCCAATCTGGCGACGGAGATCCTATTGGCAGTGACTACAGGACAACCAATCTTTCCTCTGTCACTATTACCACCCCTTAGAGGCCCATTCACGACCCACCCCAATAGGGTCTTGACAACATAGGGCCCCCCGCCTTGGCTGTTAATTATTTCCCATGGCTCCATTAGATTTGATGCATTAATACCTATCAACAGCTCAACCTCTTTATTGATACTGGGAATTTTGATACCCTCCAGATATGGCCAATCATTTAAGTCCTCCTGAGTAAGAATATTGTTCTTGCTTACAGGCATTGATCCTTGAGTATACAACTCTGGTAGATCCATGAAGGTTTGTCCGTCTAGGTTTGAAATTTGAAGACCTCTGAGCATGAATGTGTCTACTGACTTTTCCTGGCCTAAAGTACGGAGCAGTATGGAGCTTCTTGTTCCTGTAAGGTTCAATTTTCTCATAAGATGTTCTGTACAAAAACTGGCAGAACTCCCAGGATCCAAAAATGCATAGGTACTTACAATCTTGCTACCAGACTTTGCCTTGACCTGTACTGGTACGATAGATAGGACACACTCATTGTTCCCGGCCCCAGTCTGCCCACAAGCTTGCAAAGTAACAAGAACATTGTTGACTGGTAATGGTGGTGATTTCACTTTAGTTTCTATATGAAGCAGGGTTGGATGCCTTTGATTACAGACATCACAAATCAATGGATTTCTACAATCCTTGCTTACATGTCCAGTCTTTAGACATGCAAAACAGGATCTATTGTCTTTCAAAATGTTCAGTTTTTCTCTGTGTGTCATGTTCTTTAGACGAGAACACCTTTCCAATGAATGACTGCCCTTACAAGCAATACACATCTTGCTGTCGCCTTTCTGTTGAACAAAAACAGTATTTTGTACTTCAGATGGACAACAGTCTGAAACAGTGTTAACAGCTGAAACAGTAGCAAGGCCCTTACTGGTAAGTTTAGACTGAGGCTTGACACGAAATGAAGAAGCCAACTGTCCACTTTGCAAATCTCCAAACAATGGATCAGAAAGAATCTTTACTTGACATTCTATGAATTTCACCAAATCTGAAAACATGGCCCTGTTGCCTCGACGCTCCTGTAGCTCACAGGCAGCAGCCCTCCATTTTTCTCGAAACTTGTACGGCAGCTTCATGACAATAAGTCGAAGATTAGATGGAATATTCATCTCTTCCATGTGCTGCAAATCTTCCATTACATTACAACAACTTCTTAAGAAGATGGAAAAAGACTCCAATGCATCAACATCTTCAGACTTAATCATCGGCCAGCCCATGACCTTCTCCATATATGCCGCCGTTACTTTTATTTCACTGCCAAAATGCTCTTTCAGCAGATTCTTGGCTCGATCATATCCCTGATCAGCTCTCATGTTGTGACAGCTACGGACTAACTCTCTTGGTCGTCCTCTTGTATATTGCTCAAGATAGTAAAGACATTCTTGCTTGTCACTTGTCTTCTTTTCAATGGCTTGGGCAAAAGCTTTAATAAAAGAACCATACTGCAATGGATCACCATCAAATTCCAACATCCTACGAGGTGGAAGAGAAACCAAAGCTTGCTGTTTTATTAACTGAGCAGTAATGTTATTTTGCTGCTGTACAACATCATGCAAGGTAGGACTTGGAGTATGAACACGAGTGGAAACTGGGGGAGGGGCTTGTATGTGGACATTTTCATCAGAACTTGAAATTTACTGCCTTGTTGATGAAGGTTTACAGTGCCTTGAAGCTTGTGCTTGGGTTTGCATGCTTAATCTCTCCTTTGGACGTACACTTAAATGGTCATGTTGAGAATTTGCACTTTGTTGTTGTGAAGGCATCTTTGAAGTTGAGCATTTGTTTGATGCACATGATCTTACACGTTTCTTATAATATGCATTCATAGGATCCTCTTCTTCACTCATTCCTTCAACACTTCCCTCACTTAATTCCAGCACAGATAGTTTTGCAGTGGCAGCAGCTAATTTTGTTTCCATTTGTAATTGCTCCTTTTCTCTCCGCAGTTTCTCTTTCTGTCTTTGAAGTTCTTCCTCTTTGGCTTCAAGATCATGACGTTTATTTAAAGCAGCTACAGATTGCAACAGAGCTGCCCTTTCAGCCTTAGCTTTAAGACGAGCAGATGCAGTACTTGAAACCCTTGAAGAACTAGAGGAGGAATGGGTTTTGCATTGAGATCCCTTCCTTGTGGCATTTGATACACTGTCGTCAGGATTTATATTTGTGTCTGTTATGGACATTCCATCATCACCTCCATCACTATAGGACACTCCAGCATCTGATAACCACTGTTTATCACTGTTTGTGATAAATTCATTATTTTCTTTCATTGTACAGACAAGCCAGCTTTGCTGCTTTTCATACTCAGGTTTAGACATTGGCATTTCCAGCAATGAATTATGAGTTTCAATGGCATCTTTACACAGTGTTTCAAAACTCTTATAATACTTTTGCACATCAGAAACAGTTTCTTTGGTCAGCTTTCCAGAAAGAAGGTCATTAACTCTTTTTTTTTTACTTTATTTACTTGAGTGAACTTTGATTTGCGTTGCCTTTGCAAGTTTTCAGTGCTCAATGAGACACCCTTTTCAGTCATTTTCCTTGCTCTTTTCTCCGTTTCAACAGCATCATTGCTTTCAACAGCAATATCAACCATGGACTTATTTTCAAACACATTAGCATCATCCTTTGCAATTTGCAATTCATCGCCATTCATCTTTCCCACGACACTCATTGTGCACACAAGCACTTTCAAGAGCACATTTCAAGCAAGCCACAGAGCAAAGATCACACAACAAACAGAGTGCGATCCAATTCAACACAACGACAAACAGCAAGCCAAAGCATTATTTCCAGTAGAGCATTCCAAACATAGGCCGCGTTTCAAACTTCTTCGTGGATCAACGTATCAATCTCATAATGCGATATAGCCAAAGAGAGGTTCACTCACCGGCGTTTTGTCGAGCTTCTGAAACTTCTCCGCATAATCAAGTTTAAAGCTTACACACTCTGTTTGGTTCAAGACGCCAAGACTCTGCAACACAGCATACAAGCGATCCACACTCCAATAGTAGCCACTCCATCTGCCAATGTGCAAGTCGACGTTTCCATTCACAGAATTCCTCCGTTTGCTCCAATGCGCAAGGAAATTCTACTTCATTCCAACAGTAATTCTTAGTCCGAGATGGTTCTTACTTTTTGTAGTGGCTTCCTATCCACCCAGGAACAGGTGGTAATATGTTCTTCACGCATAAGTTGGAAATAAAGTCATTGTCCATGCCAACAATCCATTTCTTGCTTTGTTCGTTTAATGACTGAGATGCAGCGTACAACAAACATGTGTATTCATGGTTCAATGGCTCTTAGGATATGGTAAGAACCATGTATTCCCACCACCTGTTACCCTCCCCACACACACAACCATGAGGGTTTAAATGTCATATGACATACACCAACTCCTCCCATTCAACACCACCATCTAGTGGTTCAAAATTACATTTGGCTCCTACATACTAATATCTAACTAGAAAATATGATTAACAATTTAGTAATTAATAGAGCTCAGTTGAAACTGGTAGTTCACTATTAGCTAATCAATAACTACTATTTTTTTTATATACTGTATATATCCTGGAGAACTCCTAAGAACTACTGTATACAGGTTCATAATTAATATGAATTATGCATAATGTATAATTAATTACATAATTAATTATAATTAAAGATAACGGTAACCCACTAGTAATGACTCAAGTATTACCAAATCCTTCTAAATGAACTACTAATTACTTGGATCAGTATTCTAAAGTGAAAAGATTTTGAGATACATGTAAGGTTTTGGATAGTAATTATTTAGGTGTTACTACATTCTTCTGAATAAACTACTAATTATTTGGATCAGTATTCTAAAGTGAAGATCATGGTAACCCACTAGTAATGATTTAAGTGTTACCAAATCTAGCTAAATGAATTACTAACCAGAATCTTACAAAAACCTCAAAAGTTTACAATGATTTCAGTAATTACTAGGGAGTTATCACAATCTTCACTTTAGAATACTGATCCAAAAAAATTGTAATTCCTTTAGAAGGATGTAGTAACACCTAAATAATTACTACCCAATACTTTACAGAGCCCTGAAAAGCTTACAATGATTTCAGTCATTACTAGGGTGTTGTCATGATCTTCACTTTAGAATACTGATCCAAATAATTAGTAATTCCTTCAGAAGAATTTGGTAATACTTGAGTCATTACTAGTGGGGTACCATGACCTTCACTTTAGAATTAATTATACATCATGTATTATTCACATTAATTATGAACCTGTTTACAGTAGATCTTAGTAGTTATTGGACGTATGAAAAAAATAGCAGTTACTGATTAGCTAATAGTGAACTACCACATGCGAATAAGCACTATTACTTACTAATTCATTAATCAGAGTTTTTTGTTAGATACTAGTAGTTACTAGAGTGCTAATACTGCATTACTCATGTGTTCTTGTGTAGTTATTCATTAATGATGGAACAGTATTCCGAGATGAGGTTTCATTTATAAGAATAGTGAGCATTGTAACAGAAACCTGCTGTATTCCTCCACCTCTGCCAGTGTAGGTCGCTGGTTGGGCCATGGGACAGGCAGAGGCAGCAAGTGAAGGAACGGTGACGAGTGGTTGTAATGTTTGACAAAGTGCTTGAACTAGTTCAGCAAACGGATCCAGGGGAGGGTTACCGACATCGCAGAATCACCCTGATCTTCCTGCAACTTTTCCTGAAGTACTCAGGAGTATATCCTCCAAATGAATTTGAATTGATCAAGGCCTAGACGTGGAGAGTTTACACATTTAGGGGACAGATGGTAATTTGCATGAAAGACACTAGGAAAGGATACACTATTTACAGTAAACAAAATATTGTTAAACTCTTAGAATCTTTATTACCTTTTAGTCTACTTATAAGATTAAGACCATTTTACCAGTTGCATTGAGACATTTAAAAAAATACCAAACATGACTGTGAATATCACTGACATTCATGTAGAACATTATATTTTGCTACTTACCATTCTGAGTGAACTGAGTAAAGGGAAGGATGGTTAAAGAGGAGGAAGTGGGGGAGAAGGAACAAATGTGAAGGAAGGATAGGTGAGAGACACTTTTTCTCATCTTTTCCTAGTGAGATGTGGAAACAGATGCTTGTATGTTAATACACTGTGTTTGTGATCTCAGGAGATCAAAGTGTCTGAGGTTCTTACACTGATCACTGGTCAAGATGCTCATGAAATGCAGTTTCAGATTTTTATATTATGTTTCTCAAGGTTATTTTATAAAGTTTGCTAATTTTTTTCACTAAAAGCTCATCTTTACCCAAAAGCTGTGTCATGCTTGTTTGATGGATATATTCTTGATTGGTAGACACGAGTTGTTTAGAACACTCCTTGATTACATATAAGCAGTGGTCGAATTGTAAAAAAAAAATCCGGGGTTGGGTGAGAGAAATAGGGGTTTCTCCATTATCTCTCCAGGGTTTCAGCCGCAGTGAGTGATTCGCTCACTGTGGCTAATTTTACACAATGATTACAAAATTGGTCTCATTTTTAAAAAGGTTTCTATTTAATGAAAAATTAGCCTTATTAAATGAACTATTATTTATAAGTTTTTTTTCAATATTGATAATTAAACAATATTTTGCTGAATGTGTTTTTGTGCTGGCACCTTGACTGGTTTAGGTCTGTCATGGATAAATAAATATGACAATAAAACCCCCAGTAGGTGGCAGCAAGTCCCTGTTTTAATAAATTACTTACTGAATAATTCATATCAAACGATTCGTTCAAAACGGCTGATTCAATAGAAACAAAAGAAGTGAGACCTTATCTGAATCATCTGAATGGACCGTTGAATCACTGGCTCACTCGATTCATTCAAAAACTGATTCATTCATGGAACGAAACACTGTGTTGCAATGCACTGTTGTATAAAACTAATAACACATTTGTGCTTGCGGCCTCGCGCACAGGTGCTGATATACAGAAAAGTACATTGCTTGTGCAATGAATATAAAAACGTAAAAACTCATAATTTTTTTTGTTTCATTGCTGTAATTATAAGGGCATTCTAACTGTATTCTAATGGGCTTCATCGTGCAGTGAATGCTTTTGGACTCTCAAGACGTGTTTTTTGTCTTCTTTTTTTTCTCAAAGTTGGATAATGTCAGCTCTCCTATCGTCTCTCAGTCCCTCACAGTCACACATACATTATGTCAGGAGAATGTCTTTAAAATTCTAATCAAGGAAAAATCAAACCTTCTGTTGTCTTCTTTTTTAAAGAACTTCAAAAGTTGCGCTTGAACCATTTTGCGTGAAAAATGACGAAATTGCTTCCGCTTGTGCTCAGCTTGTTACAGTACCAAGTTCTGATTGGCCAATCGCCGTTATTTAGTTCGTAAATGATCATAAGTAGAGAATTTTAACATTTCATGTGCATGATAAGTTTTACATAATACACAAAATTAATAATCCAAAGGGGATGGTAAGGGGGATGGTGGTTTTACAGAGGGGATGTTTTTTGTCATTTTTTTTCGACCAGGGGGATACCATCCCCCCCAGGGGCGGACTGGGACAAAATTTCAGGCCGGGAAATCTCACACTCATCCAGGCCATCCCATACACCCACAACAAATTCTGAAACATGGACAACCCTATTAGCCTATTTGTATGACCATCACATAAAAAGGTGTACGTCTTTAGTCAGGGCCGTGGAAAATAATTAAAGGTTCTCTTTTGAACTCCACCTTCACTTCCCTTTCCCTTTTCTTCATTTTCTCCAATATCTCTGTCACTCCCTTTTTTCTTGTACCTGTCACTTCTTTACCAGCAGGTCTACTGTTATTAACAGAACTGTGTTCACCTTGTTGCAAAACAACCACCTCATTGCAATTAGTTTGCACGTAATGTTATTTCTCTTAAAATGACTTAAATACCCCCAGATTTCACAAACCTATAATTCATACAAATAGGCTATATTAAAACAAATTTTCTAAAGTGCCTAAATACCAAAATTACATTGAAAATCCTAATACTGAACACTATTTTATTTTTGGGCTGACTGATATTTTTGTGTTGCTGTTTGCTCTAGCTCCCTCCCTTTCTATACAATAAATCCATGTGAATATCTGCCTGCTAAATTTATTAATGTAACTTTCCAATCGATAATGATGTCCTTTAGCATAGAATTCTGACTGACGATAATAATGGGGTGCTACTGACAGCCTAACAGGTGCTAGCAGTTTAATACTCAATCTAGTGAGAAACTCTTTTTTTAAATGAAGCTCTGCACTTGAAGCCCTGAACAGGTTAGTAATTTCCTTAAACTAAACAAATTTAGGCTATACAATTTAAATTCATGTTGGGTGATCGTGTAACAACCATGTCATGTGTATGGAGGTAAAAAGAATTGTGCTGTCTGTTATATTAGGTGTCAAGACTATGGAGATTTCAAAATGATTTATTATGATTTATGCTGGAATGCCACAATCTTAAATGATCACTTTACATTGGGAAGGCAAAAATAGCCTAAATAAAATAAATAAATAATAATAAATTGAGGGCAGGGGCCAAATCAGCCACCAGGGGGATCGGTGCTCCCTATCAGTCCGCGCCTGATCCCCCCTGCATCCCCCCTCAATTCGAACCCTGCATATAAAGATGAAGCATGTTAAGAGTCATGTCGAGGGGATATTGTGTTGTCACGATTCTCCCGATTTCAAAACCTGGCATTTCAGAAGAGTAGAAAAGAATAATTCATATTTAAACTGAGGAGTAAATGTTGAAATTTGATACTTGCAGTATGTTTTATTGCAGAGAAACCTTTCATTTGCATAAACATCAAGAACATTTTGAATCTCCATTTCATGACACCTAATATAACAGACAGCACAATTCTTTTTACCATACACATGACATGGTTGTTACACATCAAACATGAATTTAAATTGTATATATACATTTGGTTTAGTTTAAGGAAATTATCAATGCAGAGTCATTTAAAAAAAGATTTCTCACTGATAGCAACTGCATCCCTAAACGCAAACATGTAATTAATAAACAAAATAATTTGACTCATTACTCCTACTGTTAGAAGTCCTCTTCCTCCAACCTCCACCAGTGTTGTTCTGAAATCATTCACCAGTGCTGCATCCACTGGAAACATCATTCCTCTTAGCAAATGACCAAAACATGATTACTGGTCTACATGTTAGATTTCCTGAAGGAGGAATCCTCTAATGCAGGGTTCCTCAAATCTTGGGCTGGAGAACCAATGTGCTGCAGAGTTTATCTCCAACCCTTATCAAACTCAGCTACCTGTGATTTTCTAATGACCCTGAAGACATTTATTAGCATGCTCAGGTGTGTTTGATTAGGGTTAGAGCTAAACTCTGCAGGAAAGTGAAAGTGAAAGTGACGTGACATACAGCCAAGTATGGTGACCCATAACCCATCCAAAGTGCACACACACAGCAGTGAACACACACCCGGAGCAACCTTTGGATTATGAGTCCGACTCTCTAACCATTAGGCCACGACTTCCACAATTTGAGGATCCCTGCTCTAATGTAACCTACAGAAGTCAGAGACAGAATTATCAATGGCCGGGTTTCCATCCAAAGTTGCAAACTTATCTTGGGCGCAAAATTGGAATATCGCATTAAACATATGTAAGCACCGTTTCCATCCAACCAGTCAAAGGGAAACAAAATTGTCACTTCCTGATAAACTGGCACTAAATATCACTAAGAAAAGTGGGAGAAGCCACTAAATATAATAATTTTCATATAAATGATAATACTTGCACCTCAGAGCAAGCAAACAAAACACAATAAATGCGGCCATTGCTTTCAGAAATAAAGAAATACTTTGACGACTGGTGGGGGGGTTGTTTCGCCAATGCTAAAGTGCATCCTTTTGGTCCAGTGTAGGTGCCCCTGGACTGCGATTTCTGCTGAGGGGGACCAAAACCTAGCAAATACTTTGCTTTAAGGCAAAGTATAAAGAGATGAAGGATGGACATAAAATTATTTATTACTTGTGATGAAGAGGATGGAGTCTTGTAGGAATTTCACCTGTTCAGATGAGTATGGGCCACAATTAAATGGTCATGTAAACATCCTAACCAAAAAAAAAATCAACTTTGGGCCACATTCACCTGTGGTGTGAACGTAGTTTTGATTTCACACAGATACATATTTTCTGGTGCCATTTGAAACTGCTGAGCAACTTAAATCTCTTTCCACAAAAAGAACAAGAATAGGTTCTCATTAATACTTGACTTTTCATATGTATCTGCAAGTGTGATGGCAATATATATATATATATTTTTTTTTTTTTTTGTTACTCTGATCACAATTAAAAAGCCTTCCTCTAGAGTGAATGTGCTGATGATTTTTTAAATTGCTCCTTTTCGTAAACATCTTGTCAAACTCAGAACATTGTAGTTTGTTTTCCAGAATGAGTTTGCGAATGACCTTTAAGGTCTCTATTATTTGTGAAACACTTTTCACACTGAAGACATTTGTAAGGCCTCTGCCCAGTGTGAAGCCTCATGTGAACCTCAAGATTTCCTTTAAGCGCAAAACTTTTTCCACACTGAAGGCAAGTGAAAGGCTTCTCTCCAGTGTGAAGCCTCAAGTGAATGTTAAGGTTTCCTTTTAGTGTGAAACACTTTCCACACTGAAGGCAAGTGAAAGGCTTCTCTCCAGTGTGAACTCTTCTATGAGCCTCAAGGTTTCCTTTGTTTTCGCAATTCTTTCCACACTCATGGCACATGAAAGGCTTTTCTCCAATGTGAATTTTTACATGATTCTTCAACTGTTTCTTGTCTGTGAAACTCCTTCCACACTGATGACATATAAAACAGTTCTCTCTTGAGTGAATCCTCGTGTGTTTATTAAGGGCTCCTGTAAATTTGAAAGCCTTTCCACACTGACCACAAGCAAACGGCTTCTCTCTAGTGTGAGTTTTCGTGTGGTCATTAAGTGCTCCTTTATGTTTAAAACTCTTTCCACACTGTTGGCATGTGAAAGGCGTCTCTCCAGTATGAATTCTCATGTGGACTTTAAGGCTTCCTTTTTGAGTGAAACATTTTCCACACTGTTGGCAGGTGAATGGGCTTTCTCTGATGTGAATTCTCATATGGACTTTCAGGTTTCCATTTCGACTGAAACTTTTTCCACACTGTTGGCAGGTGAAGGGGCACTCTCCAGTGTGAACTCTCATGTGGACTTTAAGACTTCCTTTTTGAGTGAAACTCCTTCCACAATGCTGGCAAGTATAAGGCTTCTCTCCAGTGTGAATTCTCATGTGGACTGTAAGGTTTCTATGTTGATCAAAACTCTTCCCACACTGTTGGCAGGTGAAATTATATCTAATTGTAGTCATTTGAGCTCTTTTTCGAGTATTCTTTTCAGTCTGTGAGCAACTTAAAGATTTTTCTCCAGTCATGAAATCACGATGTTTCTCATACTGATTTTTATCTTCCTTTTGATTCAGTTCTTGACTCTCTTCTTTCAGTATCACCAGGTCTATAGGGAAAAAAAAGAGATCAGTAACCTCAGTTTAATGGCACAAAGCAACATACATCCAAACATTTACACTTGTAAAGTACTAAACCCAACAACAGGTATGCGAGATGCTTTGTTAGATGCCTCATCATACATAAGTATGGAGTACCACAGGGCTCAGTATTAGGTCCTGTGCTTTTCTCCTTGAGGGACAATATCATTAGATTTCACTGTTATGCCAATGATACTTTTATATTCCATCTACACTTTAAACACTCCAAGTTGGCAAAGTGTTTTAATTAAAAAGATATTTATAAAAAATGGGATGGCTAGTAATTTTCTTCTATTAAATTTTCTAAGTCAGAGGTATTAAATATTGGTACAAATACCACAACAAATGAGAATCTAGACCTTGATGTTTATACTGTTGTAAGGTTTTTATAGATATGAACATAGGTGTTGTGTTGCAGCAGTCAGTCCTTTGATATTCACATTTACAACATTTGTAAAACAATCATCTTCCACCTTTAAAATATTGCAGGGTCAATAAATTAGCTCTACACTAAGTGTGTTTACATGGAGCACTGTAATCGGTTTAAAAGTCCAATCCGAATGAAAATGCTCCATATAAACACCTCAATCGGAATAAAAATGCCCAAACCAAATGAAATTATATTTGGTTTGAGAGGGGTGGGATAAACCTTTCTATAAACCGAACAAAATTAAAATTCTGCCATGTAAACGCGTTAAACCGATTAATTTGCGTCTAGGTCATCACGTCAAGAGGTCGGGGTCGTTAGAATGGGAACGTGATGTCGGCAACGCAGTACATTCGTGATTTGGGGAAACCGAAACTAGCAGGGTTTCTGCAGATATGAACAAGTTAAATTTAAGACTTTTTAAGACCTTTTTAATACCACCTTAAATGAAATTTAAGACCTAGACCCATAATGGAAATACACATTATATTACATGCATATATAATATTTGATGTGTTTAATGTAAAAAGAAAACAAAATATCATTGCGGTCATAAATGATATTTATTACAATGATAATCATCAGTGTTCTATCAGCTTTTACATACTTAAATCTGCATATTTTATTTACCTTTACAAAGGCCTTTTTCAAACTTTTTAAATGTATGCATCTTTCATGTCAAATTATTACAATTAATCAATAAATTAAATATACACTATAGGGCTGTTACCAGTCAGATGAAATAATTTACCCTTCAAAATTACAACTGCAATAAATTATGTTATGAGATTAATATTTTAAATACATTTTTGGATATACAAATAAGAAATGTTGGGGGGGGGGGGGTACGTTAAAAAAATAAAAATATTTTTTAACGTACTGAACCACCAGTAGGTGGCGGTAAGTCACTTAACGAGTGAGTCAACCGATTTGTTCAAAACACGGAATCATTCAGTAACAAAACACCGTTGCTTGGAGAATGTGCTAATCTTTGTATGGAACTATTTTCGTTGGTGAAATAGAACAAAACAGTAAATATTGTGTCTAAAATCTAAGTAACGTAATAACTACTTGACTACTTGTTTATTGAACTAAAATCAATGTGACATTTGCAATAGTGAAATATTCAGCAAAATAGCCCCCTTGTCATGGTATGTCATTTAACTACATCATTTTATGAATAAACTAAGCATTTTGAATTTATACCTCAGTGTGTTTCTTCTGAGTTTCTTTATGTTTGTTGTTGCTCATTTGTGTAGACGTCTGAATTCGGCTTCTGCAATTCTCTCTGATGACGCAGTAACTATACGCGCGGGGGAAGAAAAAAAAATCTTCAGTCTGTCCAATGATTGTAAACAGTCACTGGTCCATCAGACTGAAAAATATATTTTAGCGGTAATGTGAGCAAAAACATTTAAGACCCATTGAATCTGAATTTAAGACTTTTTAAGGCCTTTTATTAGGAAAACGTTATTTAAGACATTTTAAGACTTTTTAAGGACCCACGGACACCCTGACTAGAGACTGAGTAATAGTGGAAGTAGAAGTTACAATTTCAATTACACGGTTAAAAACATATTAGAATGGAGAACGCTTGCTGTGTAATGAACTGCCATATCTGCTCTCATGATGACCGGAGTAGAAAACGGATCTGAAATGAAGCGCAATTTTCTGCTGTTCAGCTTAAAAACAACATGGTGATAGTGAAAGTATATCTCAATGAAAATAAACAACTTGACCAAAATTTGTCTTTGTCATTTGTATTTACAGATTCATAATTTCCAATCTGCTTGAATTTATAAGTTCTCACACCATAAATATTGTATGAAAACACGTTTGGAAATGTTATGTGTGATATAGCTTGTTGCGATCACTCTCTGTGTTCATAAATCAACGCTCCTTTGATTTATTGTTTAGCTACTGTAGGATATCAGAGTGAATCAGACAATTTAAAATTCGATCAGAACATCGAAACATGAGGAGCCGAAATTCCACAAAGAGGCCCAGGATAACAAGGCAACAGGACGTCATAAATCAGATCCATAGCGCCAGCCTGTCTGAAGCAAGCCTAACCAACAAGCCTCTTTCACAGAACAGCTTACAACATTGACACAAAGAACACTTATTGATAATCCCAACTCAGGAAGGAGATTGCCACAACAGGAGGAAAAACAGAGCAACACCCCGAGCTAAGATAATATCTAATTGGTCAAGACACCATTTTTGGGATGTGTCCAAAAGCCCAATTAAAAACTCAGGACACCATCAAACCATGCTTTTAGTCATTGCTTTTAGCCATGCTTTTTGCCACTGCCGTTTGCCTGTGAATTCTTCGAGCGCCATTCCAGCATGCTCTGGCCTACATGCCAGCTGCTACTTAACCACAATGAGAAGAAAACCCATCTAGCTCGTTACATCCTTTTATTCTTTTACTTTAATTTCTTTTCTTTCCCGTTGTGAGTTTCGTGTTCTGAGCCTCGAGTGCCCGCCTCAAACTTCAACCAGACCAACTCCGCATCTTCAGCCAACGCCCAAGACTTCACTATGAACGACCACTGAACTTGCAGCCAATCAGCAACCTTGGGAAAACCCTTTCTGCAAAGAGACAACAAAAGAGAATCCCTTAACACAAAGGCAACACAAGTACAAACTCCAGATTCTAGCTGAATTGGTGCATTTAATATAAATTTTAGCTTCATTGAGAAACTCAATGCGAGGGTTAAATAAGTGATTGATGGTTGTTCAGGTCTATGCAATTGCACATATTGCTATAAGCTTGGGGTTTCACATTTTCATTCTCTTAAACTCATTCTTTCCTCACTTTCTCTCTTCCTGCAATGTGTATGAATGTGTGAGTGTGTGTGATTATGTGTTAGATTAGTTTACATGTCTTAGATTTATCCAATAAAGTCTTATTTATATTGAAAAGAGAAGTATCTTGTGTTTTGTGCTTACAAGTTAATGTCTTAAACTGCCGATCTTGTTACTGTGCTATTAAATATTGTTTTCGCTATATTTTGGATTTTAATTTCCAGTGCCGAGTTGATGTTGTTCAGTGAATCGCTGGCCGACTCAGTGATCAGCCATAAAACAGTGATTCTGTTCAAATTCCCTATAAAATCATAAATTATTCCCTTTGAGCTTAATTGACCTGTTTCCCTTACACTACTCTTGGTAAGAAATCGTGTATTGTTCCATTTAAGTACAGTAAAACTTTTTAGAATCAGAATACAATTAATTTCAGAGCTCCATTACAGAGGGTCGTACTATTTTATCTCTTAATGTTTTAACATTAAGAAATTAGGCCGATATGATGATATGTGTTGATCAACTGGCTGAGATCAAGCTATATTGTGTTTATTATTTTATCTGGAAGATCTGTGCAACTTATTAGAAACAAAATCAATTTGGTTCAGTGTGTGGTACGATAGAAGACAGCCGTATGGTTTCTATGAGCATGTATGTGATCGTGTTCTGGCCACATGACTGAGCGCTCGAATGAATGCAAGGGATTCAAATAGTCCGTTTATTCTAAGCAAGTGCAAGCAGCTATTAAAAATATTAACGCAAATATGGCCGTTTTTTTCCTCTGGTTATTTGTTTTTGTTGTCATTGTAGGCTACTTAGCATGTCCCAAAATTGAAAGCACCGGCACATGTAAACATTATATCGGATTAGATAACGTCTCATGTAAACAGTCCACCGAATCTTTCAATCGGAATGATTTTAATAGGAATGACAAAAAAGTGTACATGTAAACGTGGCTATTGATTACCTGTTTCCTATCAATTTTAAAATTATCCTAACCAGGGTCTGAAATTAACACCCGCCAACCCGCCAAATGCGGGTAAAAATCAGCTGTGGCGGGTAACGCTGTCAAATCACTAACCAATTTGGCGGGTTACTTTTCGTAAGTTATGTTCACTCATTAATTTCTTGGGGAAGTTCATGCAAGCAAAATCTGCGCAGGTTTAACGCAAATACTGAACTCATGAGACATCATGACATTATGAAGTATATTGCAAAAACCAAACAAAACACACCTACAGAGTGCACTCATACGCGACTACATGATGAAGTCAGGTAGACTAACTAGTGCGCGTGCGCATTTAGAGTGCGTTCTTTCACTGCATGATTCAGTCTATTAATATGCATTTAGAATGATCACAATTCAAGATAAGGGGGCAGAACATGTATATATTTATATCAATTCATTTAGTTAATCAATATCACACGAAGAGTGCCGTTTTTTCTTAAAAAAAAGTCAGCATGGTTACAAATGTGATATTGATTTTATTCAACAGTTCAATAAACAATAAGTTAATATCATTAGACTTAAGTTTTAGACACCATATTTATTGTTTTTGTGCTATTTCGACAACAAACAAAAAATATTCCAAACACAGCCACAGCGCTGTGTTTCGTTCCTGAATGAATCAATCAACCGTTTAAATGATTCGGTTCAATCGCAATGACTCACTTTTTAACAGTGACTTGATGCCACCTACTGGTGATTTTAATTTCACATTTACAGTATCTTTTCATTTTTTAAATAATTTCAAATATAAGTATTCAATGTTTCATGTTTAAAATATCAAAACATTATTTATACATGTGTAACTGCAGGTTAAAGCATTCCATGTCCCTCTAAGCTGCATTAACATGTGAAAATACATCTAAATGCCACTTCAGATGCATCTTCTGTAAAGATGAATTTTATTGATACTCATTTCATTTCATAACAGTCTAAATGCATTATTATTATAATTTACTGATTAAATTTAAGAATTTGACTCAAAAGATGATGCACACTTTTAGAAAAAAAAAAGGGTTTTATAAAGGTAAAAATGCCCATAAAAGGTAAAAATCAATTTAAACTTATTGGAAAAGATTAATTTCTATCACTGCTGTGAACTGACCACATTGAATATAAAGAATATCAAAAACTTTAGGAGTCAGCTGTCCACGTCAGTCCTTAAGATACCAGCACAATAACACACTCGGCAAAATATCGTCTAATTAACTTTATCGATAAAATCCAAGAATTTTTTTTGTTAGTATTGCACACCCCTATAGTGCTGACACAAAATGATTTGCAACGGTCGCTTTGTCACTTCCAGTGTAGACAGCCTCAAGCTGTTGGTTTATTATTTTTATTTTTTTGGCTAGTAGAAGTTATTAATGGCCGGTAACTTAAAAATTTAGTAGCCAAATTGGCTGGTGAGTGAAAAAGTTCATTTCAATCCCTGATGCTAACTACACACAAAGTCAAGTCAAGTCAAGTCACCTTTATTTATATAGCGCTTTTAACAATACAGATTGTGTCAAAGCACTTAACAGTATCAAGTTGGAGGATAGAGTGTCAGTAATGTATAATAATAAGATTAAACACTCAATTTTCAGTTAAAGGCATTTCATTATTGAATTCGGAGATGTCATTGTCTAGCTAAGTTTAGTTTAAATAGTATCTGTGAAATCAAATTTACGATAATCGCTAGAAATTAAGTGTCCCCAACTGAGCAAGCCAGAGGCGACAGCGGCAAGGAACCAAAACTCCCTCTGAGACAGAATGGAGAAAAAAACCTCGGGAGAAACCAGGCTCAGTCGGGAGGCCAGTTCTCCTCTGGCCAGGATATTATTGTTTATTCATTGTTTACTTATTGTTTTAATTAAATTTTTAAATGTATAAATGTATTATATTTCTATTTTTATATTGTTGCAATTTCTAACAATAATAGTATTATGTAGTTAGGTATTTTATTAGGTATTCAAAGCTTTGAATGGCCTAGCTCAGGGATGACCAATCCTGTTCCTGGAGCTCTACCAACCTGCAGAGTTCACTTCCAACCCTGATCAAACACACCTGTCTGTATATGGCCCATTCTACAGAATTGGTCCAAACTGCTGTCCACAACCAAAAAACTAATTTAAAAAGCTTTTAATTATTCAAATCTTAGATGTTTACTAAGATCCTTCTGTTTTTTTTTTTTGTTTTTTTTTGGAGATTGCTGCTACATGTCAACCATGTACAACCTATTTGCACATTCCTCTCTTGTACAGTCATGCTTATCTTAATATTTAAGTCTACAGTATACTATCATGCACATTATTTTATATTTTGTTCTTTATATCTTTTTTTTATTATTCATTTCATTTTATGTATTCTTCTTTGTGTTGTTTTCTATAATATTGCACTGTCCATGGAGCGGACCTGACTCACATTTCACTGCTGGTTAATACTCTCTGTATAATCGTGTATGTGACAAATAAATCTTGAACTTGAACTTATCTATTGAAACCCACAATAATATTTAAAACATTAGTAAGCTTAATATATATAAAATAATCATTTATTGGGTACTTTCAATTGGGAGGTGGCTGTCCGGAATCCTAACCCCTAAATTTCAATTTATGAAAATGATATTGAAATAATATTTGTATTTTTTTTTCCATTGTTGTTTTTAAAAGTATGTTTTTGATTCTTTTAAAAAGTGAAGTTCAAAAAATATTTAAGTAATAAATTAATAACATGTCATTACACATTTCATTAAATATTTCCATTAAATATGTTAATAAAATAATTATTAAATATGTGCCCTTGTGTTTTATGTTGTTGTATCCATTTTATAAACCATTTATAACCATAAACCACTTTGCAATACGGTTTATTTATAAGCGCAGAGAATATAGCGCAATAGTTAATAATATTAATAATAATATTTTCTTGTTCTGAGAAATAAGCAGTTGTAAAAAAATCACCTATTGTATAACATATTAATAATAATAATGATGATGATACAGTGTATGAAAAATGGCATGAGATGAGTGTATGAGAACAGTTCTTGATTAAATGAAGATACATTTTTCTCATGTTATTTGTATGTTGTTTTTTTTCTACATTTTTGCTATGTCACACCATAGGACACAGTCCAATTTTTATTTGTCAACTACCCGTATGTGTGTGTGTGTGTGTGTGTGTGAATGTACAGTACCCTCTATTAATATTGGCACCCTTGGTGAATATGAGCAAAGGCGGCTGTGAAAATAAATCTGCATCGTTGATCTTTCATTCCAAAGATTCACAAAAAGACAACCTTTCATTGAAGTAAAACAATTTAAAGTGGGGAGAATATCTCATGATGAAATAAATATTTTTTTCTCCAATGCATGTTGGCCACAATTATTGGCACCCCTAGAAATTCTTATGAGTAAAATATCGCTGAAGTATATTCCCATTCATATTTACATTTTTTAGCACACCAGGGTGACTAGGACCATGAAATTGTCCAGCCATGACTTTCTGTTCCACAGGATTATAAATATGAGGAACACAAAGGCCAAATTCCCTTAATCATCCATCACAATGAGTAAAACCAAAGAATATGGTTCTGATGTACAGAACAAGATTGTTGAGCTTCACAAAATAGAAAGCGGCTGTAAGAAAAGAGCTAAAGCATTGAAAATCCCCATTTCCACCATCAGGGGAATAATTAAGAGGTTCCAATCAACTAAAGATGTTACAAATCTGCCTGGTAGATGACGTGTGTCTATATCGTCCTAATGCACGCTGAGGAGGAGAGTTTGAGTGGCCAAAGACTCTTGGTTCTAAGACTCACTCTACTGTGACCTAATGCAGATATTGCATATAATAAACTAATTCTGCCATGGCCATCCCAGTCCTCTGACCTGAACCCTGTAGAAAATGAGTGAGGTGAACTGAAGAGAAGAAGCTGTGAATCTGGATGAAGGAATGGTCTCTGATCTCTTATCAAATGTTCTCCAAACTCTTCAGGCATTATAGGAGAAAACTCAGAGCTGTTATCTTGGTAAAAGGACGTTGCAATAATTGGGTGTCAATAATTGTGGCCAACATGAAATAGTGAAAGCATTTATTTCACAATGAGACCCCCCCCCCACTTTCAATTGTTTTACTTCAGTAATGGCTTAGAATTTTGTGAATTTTTTGAATGAAAGATCAAAAGGATAAACAAAGCAGATTTATTTTCACAGCCGCCTTTGCTCATATTTACCAAAGGTGTCGATATTAGTGGAGGGCACTGTATATGTATATGAACATAATTAAAGCATTTATAGATGACTGTCCCACTGATGGTTTTCAAACTTTGTTCCTTTAAAAGTTATTATTTCCAGAAGTAAATGGCACAGATGTTTTCATTCCATCTGGAAAATAATCATGTACAGCAACAAATATAAAGTTGATCATTCACATTTCACGGCTTGCTTTATTCAAAATAAATATTTTTGTTAGAATAATAAAGTCACAGAAATGTATGGCTTTCATTGTTAAAGGTATACAAGTAAATAGTAATTTACAAGTAATTAAAAATACTGTACATAAAAATGAATGCACAATGTCCATGTAAAATAAACTGCTTTAAGACACTTATAACATTCTTCAAATATGTCATTCATTTCTGTCGAGATTTAGACATCTGTAGACATTTGAATAAGGATCATTCAGCTTGAAGAGAATGAAAACTAACCTGTTTGCTCCTCAGTATCTTCATGTTTCACTCTGAATGTTTCTTCAATCCTCATGTCTTCACTCTCCTCTTTAATAAACGCCATCATTATAACAGTGTGGCACGTGGATCTCAGCTTCACCAGGAGTTGATGAGTTTAAGATGAGAATAATTAAGAGAAAGAAAAATAAGTACAAACTAAATCTCTGGATGCGTGTCAATCAGCTCACTAATTCAGTAGTCAGAGCACTGGTAAGGGAGTCAGTCAGAGTGAGAGTTTAATGGTCTTAAATGACCTGATTAGCCCCCCAAAAAAAATCAACACGTGCAATAAAATTGTATTGTATATATACATACACATCACACACTTCATATTTATGAATATATGACTGTAATTTTGTATTCAATGATTTTTAGATTACATATAGACACTTTAATGAAAACATTTGCTATTGGTTTAAGTTGTCATTATATACGTTTGTGTTTTTCTGTCGTTGCATTTACACTGTTTTGAGCAGCAGGTGTCTTAAGCGTGCAGTGATTCGAATCAGTGAATCATTTTGAGAAGCAATTGATTCAATTGACTCGTAATTTCAAAAAGCTCCGTCTATATCAACTTGGAGAAAACGTAACATTAGTAGTAAAAACTGATTCACGATATAAAGAGCAGAAATGAGCCTTTTCATTTACTCGCGTGTGGATGCGCTTTACTCACAAAACATGACGTTCATTAATGTACGATAAACCATTACTATTCTGCATTCATAATTAATTCATTTTGCATCGTAAAAATAGACTAAAAAGTTGGCATCGATTTAAATACTGTAAATGCTTAAAGGGTCACGAAACCCTAAAACAAACCTTTCTTCAGCGAAATCACAACAGATGCAGGAGAACGGCGCGCTCTTATGACACCACATCGCAAAACCAAAATAAAAGTCGTGTTCACAAGTTGCTTCAAATCACAAGAGTTCACAGAATTTTTTAGACTATAGAGACATACAAATAATAAAACATGCCAGCAGTATTCAGTATTAGGGCCATAGACTAAAAACACAAAACAAACCAATATGAAACAAACAATAGTTATGTTACAATGTGTTATATTATTGTGTGTGCTTGTACTTTTGACTTTTTTCTTCTTTTTTTGAGTTTTCACCTGAGCAGCATCAAACCTGTTCAGTGTTTTAATTCATTTCTGCTTCAGGATGGAAATCCTGAGGTGACTAGCAGGAAAACAAATTATGTTGGTGCAGTGGTATCAGAATCAGAATGAGCTTTATTGCCAGGTATGTTTACACATACGAGGAATTTGTTTTCGTGACAGAAGCTCCACAGAGCAACAGAATGACAGCGACAGGACACAGATAATACAAAGAAGAATTAAAAATAGAACAAGTAAATAAGGAATAAAAATATACAAATTGACAATTGTATGTACAGGTATATTATGTGCAAATGACAATGACATACAAGGTAGGTTGTAGGAGTAAACAAATCAACATGGTTTATTTCTGACTGAGAAATATATTAAAATCATAATTTCATTTAAAAACGCCAAAGAGGAACCTAAAATACGGGTCTAACAACAAAATTTAAAACTGCTGTTTTAAGTTAAACCATGTACATTCAACTAATCAGAGGCACATTCCCCTCAGATTTTTGATTTGCTTGATTATATACTGGTTCTCGATACAGGATGGCCAAAACATGGGTACCCGCCATCACATGTAACAGCATTTTGGTGGGTATTTCTGCTGGGTGTAAAAGAGGCTATTTTTCAGCACCTCACAATCAAGTTGACCCTACGTTGACCCGCCCTGCCAACAATGCTGTAGAAAGATTTGTTGACGCTCTGACACTCGAATGCTTGGTCTTGTATTTAAAGGGGCAGCAAAACAAACAAGTGTGTTGATCTTGTGCAGACTGACCACAAGTAGAGTACAAGTTAACCTCATGAAATATTTTAAATGTGAAAGTAAGAAATTGATCGATGGAAAGAACTTAATTATAGTTACATGTTTGCTAACGAAATAAACTAATTAAAAGCCTTCATGGTTATGTGCTAGTCTAATTTCAATATGCAGTTAGGAGACGTTTATCTTACTAGCCTTGGTCTTTAACATTAATATTAACATTAATTTGTGCGTAGCCTACATTGCAAACTGTCCTGGTTGAAGTGTAGCCTTAATGCAATTGGTCAAATCGCAAATGAATTGCATTCCCACTGAAAAACAAGCATTCTAGCGTGAAAATGCTTGGAAACTAATGTGGTCGGAACCAATGTTTACAGGACTGTGTTCTCTGGAATCCTCTCAAGTGGAGGACTTCTATATTCCGATTGGTTGCAGCCGAACCGCGTCATAGCTCATTACCATAAAGTTGACCTGACCTCAACTTCTCGACGCCCAAACCATCCAAGACGTGCTGCACTGCTGCTGGCCTCCGGCTCACAATGATAATGAATGACTTCCGGCCATTTTGACACTCTCGCCTGCGGCGGTGTGAATGCACGGTAATGTTTAGTTCTGCTGTGAAGCTCTTTCCACACAGTTTTCAGGCTTATCTACATTGTGAATTTTCATGTGGACTTTAAAGTTTCCTCTTTGATTGAAACTCTTTCCACACTGTTGGCAGGTGAAAGGCTTCTCTCCAGTGTGAATCCTCATGTGGACTTTAAGGTTTCCATTTTCAGAGAAACCCTTTCCACACTGTTGGCAGGTGTAAGGCTTCTCTCCACTGTGAATTCTAATATGGGCATTAAGAGTCTGTTTATGTGCAAAACTCCTTTCACACTGAGGGCATGTGTAAGGCTGCTCTCCAGTATGAGATCTCATGTGACTTTTAAGGCATCCTTTTCGAATGAAACTTTTTCCACACCGTTTGCAGGTGAAAGGCTTCTCTCCAGTGTGAGTTCTAATGTGCCTTTTAAGCATTACTCCTTGAATAAAACTTATCCCACATTGAGGACATGTGTAAGGCTTCTCTCCAGTGTGAATTCTCATGTGGTAATTAAGGTTTCCTTTTCTGTTAAAACTTTTCCCACATTGTTGGCAGGTGAAAGTTTTAGTTTCTGTCTTTTGAGCTCTTTTTTGTGAGGAAGTCTTTCCGGTCCGTAAGCAGCTAATTGATTTTTCTCCAGTTATGAAATTATGGTCTTTCTCTTCAATTTTATGTAGTACTTTTGTCTCCTCTTTCAGCACCATCAGATCTATGGCAAAAAAGACAATTACAAGTTAAACGCAGTTTAATGTCACAAAGCAATATACATTAAACCAACACAAAGCATCAAAACAACATGTATACTAGATCCTATATGCACTCAGCTACTAATAGGTGATACATGTACTCTCTTCTTTCTTACTTACAGATGACTCTCCCACTGTTACCCAAATGTTTTTTGTTTTTAAATATTATTTCCTTTTAAAAGTTAGTACTTTCAGGAGTAAAGGGCACACAGATGTCCATCTGGAAATACAATTGTGCTTAAAAGGATCCGGTTTAATACAGCAAGCACTTTTGAGTACTTACAGACAACAAGCCTAACATTGATCACTCACCTTTTTTTTTTTTTGGTTTTCAATTTAGAAGTAGATATTGGTTCTAATTGTATTTTTTATGCGTGGACAAGTTGTAATAACGAATGCCCAGCTTGGAAGTAGGTGCTTATCAGGTGCATTTGAAGGTAGCATTAGTATTTGGCTGGACAAGTGATCTCAACATGTATGTTCACATTAAACCGCTTCAGTTAGGACACTCATATGACATTACAAAACATTATAATTTTTTTTTTTAAAAGAGAAACAGTTTAAGTATCAGTATTCAGCTTTGAGAATGGAAACCAACCTGTTTGTTCCTCAGTATCTTCTTGTTTGACTCTGAACGTTTCTCCAATCTTCATGTCTTCACTCTCCTCCTTAATAAACGCCATCTTTATAATAGTGGGTCACGTGGATCTCAGTTGCTTCATTAGGGTGTTTTCTGTTTGTTTGCACACATTATCATGTTTAAGATGTGAACAAAATTGGACAGAAACAAAATAAAACCCAAACTAAATCTCTGGGTGCATTTCAATAAGTTCCCTAGTTCAGTAGTCAGCACACTGGTAAGTCAGTCAGAGTGACACATTGCCTTAAATGGCCTGATAAGCCCCAAAAAAAAAGGTAAAAACTACAACTGTAAATTAAGAAAAGAACAAAGTATACATGCACTTTCATACTTGCTTATGATATTATATATATATATGTGTATTATATTTAATGTTTATGTGTGTTCTCGTTGCATATACACTGTTCTGACCAACAGGTGTCGTCAGCCTGCGGTGATTCGAGTGTTTCGAATCAGTGAATCATTTTGCGAGTCAATTGGTTCAATTGACTCGGAGTTCTGAAAAGATCCGTTTCTCCCATCATTACTTGCCAGTGACCGAATTCGCGTTTACGATAAACTGATTGACGATATTGGGAACGAAATGGGACGCACCTTTTCTGTTACTCATGTGCGGATAGGCTTTACTCACAAAAATAACGTTTTGTAATGTTAGATAAAGCTTTACAATGTTGAATCCAATAATAGTTAACTCACGTACTTCGCTGGTAAAAACTATATATTTGTTTGAATGGATTGTATCGATTTAAGCACTTTAAATGCTTAAAATCACCCACCTTCTTTCAACCGAATCACAACAGATGCAGGAGAGCGGCGCTGACTTATGACGTCACATCGTCACCCAAAATAAAAGTATTCTTCTTTTTTTGTTTTTTAACGGCGGTTGGCATCCAGCTTATTGGTGCATTACCAAAATAAAAGTAATGTTCACACGCAGCTTTCTAAAATCACACGTGCAGAGACGTTATGTACAGATTGGAAACACACAAATAATGAAACATATATCGAAGGTATTCATATTTGAAATCTTGGTGAAAAATATATTTATTTATGTGTGTGTTAAAATTTCCCCCTTCAACTTCAAGCAGATATAATTGAGGAAAGTATTTATTGCATAAATGATAACTAAACTGGGCTGCGTTTCCCGAAACCTTCTTAACGCTACGTCTTTCTTAAGTTGTACCTTAAGCTGTAGTTAAGTATACCTTCTGTAAGTCATACTTTCGTAAGGTTGGTCCGGACCACTCTTAGCTGTACCTTATCGCTGTTTACAGTTCACAGTTCATCACTTCTCAGTCTATACGAATATAATTCTGAAGTTTTAATACACCCAGTGCTCAATTAGACTAACTGAAGTGTTTTCATGCAAATAATTAAACTATCGTTAGACTAATGGTTGTTAGCTATTTTATTATATTATTAATGGTTTTGCTAAATCAAAGACAGCACTGTCCGCTGAACCATTTAGTGTATGTGCACTAAAATTGTCAAAATCTGCAATAAAAAAAAATATTATAATGAATAATTTTGTCAAGACAAACTCAAATTCAGCTGCTGGCAGCTCCCCTTTCTTTCTGTTGACTATTTATGTTGTGTCGCGCGATTAGTGAATTAGTGACCAATGAAGTGATGCAGCTGCTGGGCAATCAACCCTGGTTGTAGAGTAAATTAAGACACTGTGGAAAATATATTTTGATAATATAATTGACCCTTAAAAAGGCCAGTGAAGACATAGCCAGTTGTGATACGCATGATACGTTTGGGCGTGAGGTTGCCGGTTCTCGCACTCATTTCGAAATTATATAAAATATCAGGATTAGATTTAGTTTGCAATCTGGATTATTTTTTATAAGATCCCATGAGTCCTGATAAATGAAATTTCAACACTTCTTTTATAAAGAACACCGCTTTCTCACATAACGCACTGAAGCAGCCCGTGCATAGAATGAATAATCGATTCTCGAGCCATTGATATCAACCAATTCAGCACCACCGCTATGGACAGCACCTGCTAACGTCGCACGTAAGAAGGTTTACCTTAAGCAACATCCTAAGGTATAGTTCGGGGAACACACCTAGGGAAGGTATAGCCCTAGTTAAGGCGTACCTTTAGAGTCTTCGTAGGCGCTAAGAGACACCATTATCGGGAAATGCAGCCCAGAGCCCGTCTGTTTCCCCCTTCTCCCAAATCAGATTATTCTGTTTCAGCTATTAAAATTGTTCAGTTTTGTATGTAATGGCAAAGTGATAATATTTCGTTTCGGTTTTTTATAAAGTTAATTTAGAAAAACGTTTGGAGCATTTTTTTTTGTTCGTTAAATATTTTTTTATTATCGGCAGGCTGATCATATAGCCATGTTTGAAAAATTTAGCCTTCTCAAATTATCACAACTTGCCTAAAATAAAATCTATAGATATACTAAAACAGTTCAAGCATATAACAATGTTTAAACATTAAACCTAGATAAAAAATAAATGCGCCGTCTCGTCTTGAACAGGAGTGCTTCACAAAAATGAACTCACAGACATGATACATATATCTATAGAAATCTTTAAATTACTACTTAACAAAATAAATCAAATCGAAAACAAAAACTCTTTCATTATTATCCATGAAGATGCACTTCTCTCTAAAGGCGCGTCTAATGAGGACAGGGGCGGCGACAGAGAATGTTGAACGCAGGTGCTGAGGGGGTGCTAGATCAATGACAGGGGGAGCTGGGCAATTAATAGTAAATATGACCAAAACAGGTTATTATTATTATTATTATTTTTATATGAATAATAAAATAACTATATAGGCGCATTTCAAATGTTTATGAGGAATGTGGGAGTATTATCGCGCTTAGCCTATCTGCATGGAGGCGCGCACGCAATCATTTTTATTTATTTTTTCCTGCGGAAAGAGCTTATACTCCCGTCAGTTTTGGATGTGCTTTCTGTCGTCTCATGCAGTCTCTGTGAATGGAGCGCGTCACAACAATGAACCAGCTCACAGACATAAGAAATAAATCTGCAGAAAGCTTGAAAAGCAATTAAAATAAAAAAAATCTTCTCTGATTATGTAGTCCGTATAGGTGCATTTCTCAATTAAAGGCACGTCCACTGTGGAGATGGCGAGCCTGAGAAAGCACTAGTTTATTAATAAATAATTAAAATTTCTTCTTTTTCCCCGATGCATTCATAATCATTACTTTAGCCGGTGCTTTGCGGCAAGCTTTATGCATGTGTTTGAGCGCGGAATAATACGCCTAAATGCCTATATTAAAGGATGGTTTAGTAGGTTGTTATACTATCAATTTAATATAAACGTGCGAATAGTTGACTAGAAAAATCTTTAGTCGGGCAGGCCTACAGTACTTGGCACAAGGAACCGATCCATTTTTTAAATAAAATGCTGACATTACGTGCGACTGCGAATCACGTTATTGCATTGCAGTATTTATGCATGTGTTTAATGAGTCAAATGTTTTTATTTTATTTCATTTTTTATGGGGGTGCTTTGGTTTTTCTTGGCGGTGCTGGAGCACCTGCTAGCCCCTCCCTAGCGCCGCCCATAAATGAGGAGATGGCGAGTCAGAATCATCATCTTCATCTTTGCGACACTGACACAGAAAACACTAGTTTATTAGTAAATAATTCAAATATCTCTTTACTATTTCCCCCAGACACATTCATGGTAATTACTTTTGCTGGGGCTTTACAGCAAGCTTTATTGCGTGTATTTGAAGTAGAACTCTTCAGCTGCGCTGACGGCTCTCTGCTGCTGCTGGACACTAAACACTGTCGAGCCGCTCTTGACAGCCGCAGCACGGTCTCCTGTTGTTTCCACCAGCGCGGCTGGTGATTAGTGATTTTTTTCATCACTAATTGATGGATGTCTAAAATATAAAAATAAGGAGAAGCCTAAAACAGTCCCGAGGCCCGGCCCGCGTCTGAACTATAACATGAAAATTGACCCGATGGAAGCCCGGTGTTCCGGTGAACGCGCATGTGTTAAATCCCGACGTCATGATTTCGAGGCGGAAAACGTATTATCTCAAGCGTAAGTTGAATTATTTCCTACTTCTCATCAACATAAGGCATATTTCACGTTGTTTGTCAAATACATAACTAGAATGCTAAATACTAAAGCATAGAATGTTTTGTTTTTGGAGGTTATAGCTCAGTCGTTCGTAGTTTACTGCTAACTTTACCTTTGACAAACTCTGTATAACAGCTTATACGTCAAGGTTAATAAACGAATTTCGACTGTCGTTTACATTATTGTTATGTTGTTGTTGTTGTTGGTGTGTGTCGGTTTTGTCATACAACCATATCGAGGGGTGAGAACCAGAAGGGCATAAGTGACATTTTTGGTGAAATGGAGATAAATACATCAAATGAAAGCTCTTAATGAGCTCTTTCTACTGGAGCACAAATTTGTATAATAAACAATTGAAATCAGCACACAAAGTCAGATCAAACTATGGTAACATTTTTGTTTTGGCTCTCCTGTAAAGTTGGTGAAATGTCACTTACGCCCTTCTGGTTCTCACCCCGTTTTCCATAAATAAACTATATTGCACTGTACAAGACTGTGTTGTTGTTGTTGTTGTTATTATTATAAAGCTACTCACCTCTAGAAGAACTTTCATCTACAGAGGTGATGATGTATTTAACACACCCAAGATGGCGCTGCTATGTTCGGCTGCCGTCCGGGCCGCTCCGCTAAGACTATGCTTTTATTTACTTTTTTACTTACTTTTGATTTCTATTTTTACACACATAACGTCGGCACTGATCACCTATGACAAAAGTGCACTCTTGGACATCGGAAACCGCCTCACTAACCTGGTTCAGGACACTTTATCACCGAATCCATCGTGGCCTCTTGAGATTCTTCGGAACGCGGAGAACAAAGGACACAGGAGACGGAACAAAAAACACCGTGGAAAAAGCGCTGGGATTCGGAACAGATTGAGGAAAAGGGCTCACAGTCCTCCTTTACCGAGCCTTTTGCTCGCTAATGTCCAATCCTTGGATAATAAGATGGACGATCTTAGAGCCAGGATTAGTTTCCAACGGGACATAAGGGACTGTAACATCATCTGTTTGACTGAAACATGGCTCACGCCCTCGGTTCCGGACACTGCTGTAACGCCGTCTGACAACTTCTCTGTTTTACGGATGGACAGAACAGCGGAGGCTGGTAAATCCAAGGGTGGTGGTGTGTGTTTCATGACTAACAAGAAATGGTGTGACCCCAGGAATATCTCCTCTCTGTCGCGATCCTGCTCGCCTCATCTGGAACATCTATCCATTATTTGCCGCCCATTCTATTTACCCCGCGAGTTCTCCGCGGTCATCGCTACTGCCGTCTACATCCCTCCACAGGCAGACACGAGCTTGGCTTTGTCTAAACTTCACGATGTGATCAGCGGCTACATTAACCAACATCCTGACGCTGCCTTTATCATCGCAGGGGATTTTAACAAAGCCAACCTCAGGCAGGCCATGCCGAACTTTCACCAGCATGTATCCTGTCCAACCAGAGGACCGAATACACTGGATCACTGCTACTCTCAGTTTAAGAACGCCTACAAGGCCCGCTCTCTACCTGCTTTTGGTAAGTCTGACCACGCCGCCATCTTCCTCACACCGGAATACAAACAAAGGCTCGCACAGGAACCCCCGGTGAAGAGGGAAGTGACGCGTTGGTCCTCCCACTCTGAAGCTATGCTGCAGTCGGCTCTTGATGACGTCGACTGGGACATGTTCAGGGCGAGCTCATCTGACGTCAGCGAGTTCACGGAGGTAGCAGTGAGCTTTGTAAACACACTTACCGAACAAGCTACAGAAACAATAACTGTAAGGACTTTCCCCAATCAGAAACCGTGGATGGACAGATCAATCCGTGAAGCGGTTAACAAACGCACTGCCGCATACAACGAGGCTCTTTTGTCTGGGAATATGCGCGAATATAAAGCTTCGTGTTATGCTCTCAGACGAGCTGTAAGTGCCGCCAAACATCGCTACAAAGAGAGAATTGAGTCTCATTTCCAGCTCAATGACTCGCGACGCATGTGGCAGGGACTAAGGACCATCTGTGCCTTTGGAAGCAAATCCTCCGCGCAGGTGAGAGCAGATCCGTCGCTGGCCGAAGAATTAAACACCTTCTACGGCCGCTTTGAAAGCAACGGAGGCATCGCGGCTCTGCCGAGCAGCGCGTCAGGAAGCAGCAGGCAGAGAAGCGAGAATCATGTGATCACCGTGACGGAGGACGAGGTTCGGAGGGCACTAAAGAGAGTGAACATCAGGAAAGCGGCTGGACCTGACGGGATCACAGGCCGGGTTCTGAGATCATGCGCTGATCAGCTTGCTGGTTTGTTCACTTCTATCTTCAATGAGTCCCTTGCTACCTCTGTAGTTCCCACCTCCTTTAAAAAATCCATCATCATCCCTGTGCCTAAGAACAGTAAACCCTCTTGCCTGAATGACTATCGTCCAGTGGCCCTCACATCTATAGTCATGAAGGTTTTTGAGAGACTTGTTAAGAGCCACATTAGCTCCTCCATCCCTGTTACTTTGGACCCTCTTCAGTTTGCCTATCGCTCCAATAGATCAACTGATGATGCCATCTCACACATACTCCACTCCTCCCTCACACACATTGACAGCAGCAATGGGAACTATGCAAGACTGCTATTCATAGACTATAGCTCAGCTTTTAACACCATAGTCCCCACCAAGCTGACTAATAAACTCACAGGCCTCGGCCTAAACACCTCACTCTGCGACTGGATCCAAGACTTCCTCACCGGCAGACCTCAAGTGGTGAAGGTAGGCCAGTTCACCTCAAACTCCATCACCCTGAACGTAGGAGCCCCGCAGGGCTGCGTTCTGAGTCCCCTGCTATACTCTCTCTACACACATGACTGTGTGTCCCCTCATAGATCCACATCTATTATCAAATTTGCTGATGATACTGTGGTTCTGGGCCTCATTTCCAACAATGATGAGACCGCATACTTGGATGAGGTGGAGAGACTAACATCATGGTGCCAGGACAACTGTCTCTCTCTGAACGTGAGCAAAACCAAAGAGCTGATTGTGGACTTCAGAAAGAGACACCTGCTGCCCTACACTCCTCTTATGATCAGTGGGACCCCTGTGGAGAGAGTAAGCAGCTTCAAGTACCTCGGCGTAAACATCTCCGAGGACCTGACTTGGACTACACACATCCAAACACAGGTCAAGAAAGCCAGGCAAAGACTGTACCATCTGCGACAGCTGAGAAAATTCAGGGTCTCACCAACAATCCTGAAAACTTTCTATGCAGGGACCATAGAAAGTGTTTTGTCTCAGTGCATCTCAGTGTGGTATGGAAACAGCTCCAGTCAAGACTGCAAAGCCTTGCAGAGAGTTGTGCGCTTAGCTGAGCGTATCTCTGGGTCGGCTCTCCCCTCTCTGCAGGACATCTACATCAAACGATGCAGAGGCAGAGCTGACAAAATCATCAAAGATTCAAATCACCCTGGAAACTGTCTTTTCACTAGGCTGCCATCTGGTAAGCGCTTCCGCTGCCTGATGGCAAAAACAGAGAGACTCAGGAGGAGTTTCTTCCCCACGGCCATCAGGCTCCTGAACTCAAAGTCAGCCTCTTAAAAACATCATCTGACTTACTTCAAATCACTAATCACACACTCATTATTAATCTCTACCTCATAACTGTCAGTGTCATTTGCTCATTTGCACACTTGCACACAACACGTTCTGTATCTTGTAAATCGTATCTTATTTTTATATTTATTCTATTTTTTGTGATTGGCTGCTTCATGTCAACCATGTATAACCTGTTGCACATTCCTCTCTGTACAGTCATGCTCATATTAATATTTAATTCTACAGCTTACTGTCATGCACATTCTTTTACATTTTATATTTTATTCTTTATATCTTATTTTTCATTCATCTTATCTTATGTTTACTTCCCTTGTGTTGTTTTTTTCAATATTTGCACTGTCCATGGAGCGGACCCGACTCTCATTTCACTGCTGGTTATACAGTCTCTGTATAGTCGTGTATGTGACAAATAAAACTTGAAACTTGAACTTGAAACTTGAAGTATCATCTTTATGTGTAACAACTTTCATCTACAGAACAGTCCCATACACCGAAAACACAGGGGGAACGGATTTTCCCGAAGGCCTGAGAAAAATGGTCCCCCCCCTATATATTATCTTCTGAGGCTTTATAAAGCACTGTAGTGATGCTGGTGATGTATTTAAGTGTCATCTTTATGTGTAACAACTTTCATCTACAGAACAGTCCCATACACCGAAAACACAGGGGGAACGGATTTCCCCGAAGGCCTGAGAAAAATGGTCCCCCCCCCCTATATATTCCCTTCTGAGGCTTTATAAAGCACAGCGCCTCCGGTCCTCAGCACAGAGCCTCCGGTCCTCAGAACAACCTCACTGGGATATCACTGTGATCATGAGATTAGTAAGTCACATCTTAAATACAGTATTAATGTTGATGATGTTTTAAACAGTGGTTATTGTTTTAACTTGTTTATACCATGGTCTGTCTGAACACTCAATTCTGATTGGCCTGCAGGCCAATATTAACTCTGCTGTACCTTTTTTTGTGTGTCATACTGTATTAAAATCATTCCTTTGCTGACAAATCATCACCTTGGAATTATAAGGTTCTTATGTGAACTTATTTTTTTTGTCAAAATTGAGTTATTCACATATTCTTCTTCTGTTAACTTATTTTGGCAGGAATCAATGCAGTGTGGTCAGGCAAAAGTGGATGTGTCCTGATGGCCACATCGAGAGCGAGGTATTCATTTTCACTCAAAATAATTCTAATGTGTTATTGCTGCTTTAATGCTATGTGGAAGAATAATGGCTAAGTATCCAACACTAAAGTAATATGAAACCTGAATCCTGAAGATAACCAGTCAGTTTAAAAATATGACATTGCTGTTACTAATATAACAAGTGTGTGTTTGTGTGTGTGTGTGTCTTTTTTTAAGGTTATTAATGCATACATTTTTTCATTCGTGAGGAAATATAACCAGGAGCATAAGGGCAAGGCCTACATGATTGACACCTTTGCAATGGCCAAAATATGGCAAGGGTCATATACAATGTTAAGAAGGGTATGGTAACTTAATTCCAGACTGACACCATGTCTACACTGTACGCGACAAAGCGACCATTGCAAATCATTTGAATTTTGTGTCAGTACGTCATAAATAGAACGAGGCAACAGTGTACTGTCGAGGATTTGTCGCGTTGTGCCGTGCCGCATCCAGTGTAGACAGCATCACTGATTATAATGGGTTCTATAGTATTTTGTCCCATCGTGCCACACTGTGATACTCGCGTTCGGTGTAGACACAGTGTTAGTCATGAAATACATTTTTTAGCGAACAATGTTTTTAAATATATTTTTACTTGTGCTTTTTCACAGTATTTATTCAAATGTATTACTTCCATGCTGTATTGATTTTTTCAGTCAATCTGTTTTTATAATTACTTTTATTTTAGTGTGATCCAAGCCAATACAAAGTTCTTTTGGGTGTCATAAATGAACATCATCACTGGACTATTGCTGTGAGTATTTGTGAATACCCCTCAGAATGATGTCCTTAGTATATGGCAATCAAATTTGATATGTAGGTGTAAGTATAAAATGTAATATTATCTTAATCCACTGCACTCAAATAAGCAAGGACTGTCAAGACATGGGTGTCTCAGTTGCTCCTGCCCCAGTCTCATTTAAACCATAGTTCCCATGAGCACTTTTCTGGCCTTCCAATCATCCTGTTTGAGTTTTAAATTTATGAATTAAATATCTGAATATCTGTCTCTCCTCTATCTCAGTATGCAACAAACCCCTTTTCAGATAAAAGATATTAGAGACCTCTGGAATGTTCGTATACAAAATATGAAAGTCACACAGACAGAGACTACTGGTCAATCTTTAAAAAAAGAAAAGAAGCCTTAACTAATTTGAAAGGTAATTTCAATATGCAGCAACTAATATACATGTTGTGAATGGTTTAATTTTTAGGTAATTTATCCATCCCAAAAACAAACAATTTTCTTGGATCCCCTGGGAGAGTCAAAAATGAAAACCAAGAAGTGCCTGGAAACCACAAGGTAACAGTTTTGAAGAATGTGTAGTATCTATGCTATGGGTACAATGTGAATGTTACACAGATATATATATATATATATATATATATATATTAATAGTCTTTGTAGAGCCTTTATGAGGAGTAAAGGGTGCAAAGTGTCAAGATGGACATGCAACACTGTTCCTCACCCAGTGCAACGTGATGGTGTATCTTGTGGTGTCTTTGTATGCAAGGTAAGCATACATTAGATATTAAGGGCACAACTACATTAATCCGGCTACATTAAAAAAATCTTGTTTTCATTTCAAAACACTGTCTGTCCACACTAGCGTTTTTAAGCACAAGTAGCTCATTCACACTGAAATGTCTAAAGACGCGTACGTCACTGTACTGGTATGATTAAAGGGGCAGTCACACTACACTTTGAACATGTGAATATTTTTTCAGATATTACAAATATGGGTGGGAAGCAGGATATGACATCATGCGCCAATTATTTTGCTTTGCACACAGCATAGATTCTGACATGCTTGCATTGAGTCTGTTGTGATGCCAACTGTATTCAATCAGTTGTAGGTTTTAGTGTTCAGTTGTAACATCTGTTCCTGTTTGCAATGATAACACTCCCCAAGCAGCCTTGTTTTTTTTTTTTTTTTTTATCTTAGTGTAAAAAGTGTAGTGTGATCTCTCCTTAAAACGTAAGACCCTTCAACATGCATCATTTCTGTCAGGTGTTTATTTACTTTCCAACTCTTTGAAACACTGTGGATGTTCAATGTACAAGTATGTACAAACTGACATTATTCTGAAACAACTGTAATACACTGTCGTCCACCATCATGCTTTGGTCTGAATGGATCACATGATTGAATCACTTGACTAAAAATGCATCACTGTTTTCAAAAGCTTCCATTTTTAGAGTCCTACAACGTGAAAACACATTTTCAAATGTATCCACTTTGGAGAACATTTGCAAAAAAGCTCAATTTTCAGATGAAAAAAATCATATGGTTGAGGATGGGGAGGCCAAAACGGAGAAATAAAAATGTGTTTTTGACGACAACATACAATCTAAGGCTTTTTCCACTATAATAAGTTTGTTTAGTTATGTTTGTTTGAAATTCTTCTTTGTAGTTTGCAGAAAAAATACTGAAGGACCAGCCAATCACCTTCTGTAATACAGAAAAGGAAATAAACCTCATAAGGAAAAAGATGTCAGTGACCCTTATGCAAGAATCAGGTAGATGCTGCTATAATTGTTATGCTGGAAGGTTTATTTTACAATGAGTAAGCAGTGCATTATATATTTAGAAGTACAAATATTCTTGTAAAATCTGCTTGTTCTAAAAGCAGATTGTTTTTTTTATATTGTTGTGACTTAATTAACGAGAGCATGGGTGTGACGGGGAGCGTGACAGAGTTGAGGATCAAAAGACTGTTCAAAACAGGCAGGGTCAAACACCAGCGAGAGAGAGATAGATAGATAATGTTCAAATTCTAAGTCCAGTAGTTATTACATGACTTCTGTATTATAATCAGTCCCTCCAGGATTCCACGATTTTTTTGTTCAGATGTTCTAATGTAAATGTCCAGATGTTCTAAACCATTGTCTTTGTTGTCTAATCTATTTGATGTATCTTGTTTGAAAATGTTTTCTATTTCTTTGCTCTATTTCAAGTTTCTTATTCTGTTCTCTTAAATTATATTTGTGATATGTACCCTCTGTATTTATTTTTTATTTGTTCAATTAAAAAAAGGAAGAAAAAAGAATTAGACTGATTTACAAAATATAAGTAGTGAAATAAGATGCTACTTTTCTGTTACTCATGTGCGGAGGTGTTTTATTGACAAAAAAAATTGCATTTATTAATTTTAGATAAAGCAATAAAATGTTATATTCAATTAATTTTGCATCGCTTGTAAAGAGGCTCACTGACACACTTCAAATGCTTAAAAACAAACCTTTCTTCAGCTGAATCTATACTCTTTGATCAGATGGAGGAGCGCGCGCACAGACTTGTGACGTCAAACAGCCACACCAAAATAAAAGTCCTGTTCACACGTTTTAAGTAGAAAAAAAACATTCAAAACAACATTCATTCAAATTATACACGCAAAAATAAAACATATATAAGTGGTTTTCAGAGCTGAATTCTTGGTGAAATATATCATCTGCTGTCAAATGATGTGCTGAAAAGAATTGCCAGTGAAAGAGTTTGTACCACATGTAATATGTGAGATTGTATAATGCTGTTTAATACTGTACAATAAACAAGCATTGTCAGCAAAATTAAACCTTTATTAGAGCCACATCCAAATAGATAACATGCAATATGTTATTATTGCTTGCAGAATTGTGTGTGTGTGATAATGTTGCAATGTGATTATTAGATTTTGTTGCCACAAAAATGCCACATTTTCATATTTCTTTGTAAATGCAACAGCCTTTTAGCGATAACCATAGATTTGTAAAACATCTGACCTCCTTGTAGTTGAATTTAATGTACAAAAAAAGAAAGAAAGAATGTACTGGTAATTTCCCATCAGGACATCATCCATTAATTTCCAACAGAATCCATTAAAGGGGTGGTTGACTGTTTTTTTTCTAGGCTTGATTGTGTTTATGGGGTGCAGTCTAGCATGTGTTCATGCTTGTTTTTTTTTAAAACGTATTATTTTTCACATAATTTACCTTTATTCCACACCTCTCTGTCCCTTCTCTGACAAACGCCTCGATTTATTTCCTGGTTTATGAAGCCCCTCCCTCAATGGGCTGAGATTGGTTAGCTGGCTCAGTGTGTTGTGATTGGCTAAACCGCCTCTAGAGCACATCTAAACGTCCCGCCCCTCTCCTCAGTGGCATGTGCTACGGTTGAATTGTAAACAGTGGCGTTGTCTATAATGCTTATCAATTTGAGCCCGATTGAGACCCAGAGGATATTAGTGAAGAGGATCGTGCAGAACCTGTGCAAGCACGGCTCTTAATGGTATGTTTGGTTGTTGTTGTCTCATACTTTTAAATACGCTGCTATTTGTAAGTGCTACTGCTTCTGTTAGCTTTTAATATACGGTTTTATCCTGATTAAAGCTTTAATACAGCACAGCAACCGCACGCGTGTCCATTTATAATGCTTCTCATTGCTGTGTGAAAATAAGTGTATAATTTGAACAGTTTGTTGGAGCTGATCTGACGATCTGAATGAGAGAGAGAGAGCGAGAGAGAGAGATGCAGAGCAGGGCGACAGAGTAACAGTATTAAGAACCGTTGCTTTAATGATTTTGAAACTTGTGAATCCATTAGAATCGTTAGAAGACAGAATTGCGATTCATATGAATAGATTTTTACGTACATCCCTAGTTGTCTCTTCCTCTTCTCTAAAGCAGCGCAGCATGGCCCCGCCCCCTTTGCTGCGTGTTCCCGGGGGCGGGGTTTATCTGGGTCCGTGACGTATCAGACCCGGGAAGTAACTCGTTGTAGTCCCTTACCTGTCGTTTTTGTAGGCATTAAACTGCCAGAATTTTAAAAGACGATATCTCCGTTTGCATTGAACTTTCAGCGCCGCAACTCTGCAGATATTGTTTATGCTCAAACAGCAACATTACACACTAACTAATGTTAAAAAAGTGAAATCGCAATCAACCACCCCTTTAACAAAATCCATTAAAACACATTTGCAATACAGTTAAAAAAAAATAATAATCAGGTAAAGCACCTGTAAAAAAAAAATAGTCGATGCAGAAAATTCCTTCATATTAACATAATACATTGAGCACTATTTGTACACATTTGTTTAGTGTAGGAAATTCTCAGTGAGGTGTTCCCAAGGCCAGCATGTCATCTCCGCTGTCTCATGCACAGCTGCGTCTGCATGCCTTATACCTGACTGTGGAGACATACTACGTATTATAAGCAACAGACTTCCGTTTTACTGTTAAACGGGTCTCGTCGCTTCCGGTTCTAGCGTTTTGCATTTGCTTCGTTAAATATGAAGCTGTTTTACTCAAGATGCCTTCAAAGATGATCATAACCAATGTCCATCACATATGCAAACTGATATCTAAGTTTTTTTTTTTTATTATTCTTTTCACTAACATTTAGATACAAAAATTGAATAAACCTCAACAATAAAAACAGCTAGCTAGTTTAACTGATTACCTTAAAAGACCATAGATATCACAATTATTTAAAATGGCTGTTAAACTGTTCTCCGACAAGCAGAAGCGATGAGACCTGTTCTCCAGGTTTGGTCAGGTGATGTTGGACATATACCCTATTGAAGTAGTAAAGACATAATTGAAGTAGTCCATGTGACTTCAGTGATTCAACCTTAATTTTATGAGGTGATGGGACTTACACTAAAATGTCTTTCCCTTTGACAGAAACACAAACTTTTACCCCTGGTTTCACAAAGTCAAGTCACCTTTATTTATATAGCGCTTTTAACAATACAGATTGTGTCAAAGCACTTAACAGTATCAAGTTGGAGGATAGAGTGTCAGTAATGTATAATAATAAGATTAAACACTCAATTTTCAGTTAAGGGCATTTCATTATTGAATTCGGAGATGTCATTGTCTAGCTAAGTTTAGTTTAAATAGTATCTGTTAAATCAAATTTACGATAATCGCTAGAAATGAAGTGTCCCCAACTGAGCAAGCCAGAGGCGACAGCGGCAAGGAACCAAAACTCCCTCTGTGACAGAATGGAGAAAAAAACCTCGGGAGAAACCAGGCTCAGTCGGGGGCCAGTTCTCCTCTGGCCAGGATAAACAACAAACAACGCTTATGCCTAGCCCCAAACTAAAATGCATGTCTGGACTGTTTTAACTGAAAGAAACTTGCACTGACTGATCTTAACATGTCAGTGCCATTGTTTTGTCTCAAGATGCACACAAGTAATGTTTTTTTTTTTTTTTTTTTTTTTCTAAGGCATGTTTATTAAAGATACGTAAATGTCCTAATGGTGCTCAAACTTCACTAGATAACAACTGCTCAAAACATTGAGACAGATGCAAGTACCTCAGAGTCAAATTCTTGTCCATACAATGATAGCAAAACCATTCAAACTCCATGCCACCAGTAATGCTACAGTTACAAGAAAAATAACTTGTATAGTAGTAACTAAAGCTGTCAGACAAATGTAGAGGAGAAAAAAGTACAAACTTTGCCTCTGTGTAGTGAAGTACAAGTATAAAATTGCTTTAACTATATTCAAGATCCTCAAATTTACAGTAGCGAATAAATGTACACGATGAGTTGCAAATGCAGATTCAATCTGTACATGCAGAAACATTCAGAAATGTGCAAACATACACTGCCCTCCAAAAGTTTGGAAACGCCCTAGAAAAGTGGGGTTTTGGACGATATCAGCATACATCCTTATAATTTTTTGGTGCAAATACATTAAAGTAACTTGACATTATCATTGAAGAATAATAATATTTTTAATATTAATTTTCAATTAATTAATTAATTTTAATATTATTGCAATAATTGCAATAATAATTTTCATTTTGATTACATAATAATGGCAATATACAAGTCAAAGTCAGACATGCCCCTTTGCCAGCTGTGATGCCTGGTTACTGGTTTAAACTTCCCAGGTTTTTAAGAGATTTTTGGATCAGCACACCTTTATAGCTTCAACAATTGATTGCCAATTAAGTTTAGAATACAATGAACCAATTAGAACACAATTTAGGTCAGATAGTTTACAAATATTAAATTTAAAATTTAAGTTTTTTCTATGTATAAAGTGTTTATGTAATAAAATATGTTTTCGTAGTTTGTGTTGTCCCTCATCAGTGCAAAATTATCACAAATTAAAAAGGATTCATGCCAATATTGTCCAAAACCCCCCTTTTTTAGAGCGTTTCCAAACTTTTGCAGGGCAGTGTACATTTGTGTGTAGCATTTGGGAATTGTAAATTCTTGGATATAAATCTGATTATGCACAAATTATATTTTGTGAACTAGAATTGTTATTAATGTGTGAATTGCTATTTGCAAATAAACAAGCTTTTTTGGTGAATGTGATTTAGCTCAGAAAAAAACAACAAAGTATACTTGTATATACAAGTGCTATACAAATAGTGTTATACAGGGAATAGAACAAGAAGAGGCAGGATATTGTTAAACATAATAAATATTGCAGTTTTTATTGCACAGTGGGGACAACAGGCCATATGAACTGTTCATTGCCTGGGGTAAATAGCTTTTCTTATGCCTGGCTGTCATAGTGTTCAATGCTCTGTACCGTCAGCCAGACAGCTAAAGTTCAAAGAGGATGTGAGAAATCCAGAGCGATTTTCTAAGCTTTTTTCAATCTGAATGTATACAGTCCTTGAAGGGTGGGTAGGGCAGCACCAGTACTTCTCAGTAGCTCAAAGTGGCCTTCTGATGTCTGATTTGACAGCTGAGCGAATCCAGACTGTTATAGAAGTGCAGAAGCCAGACTCGAGGACAGCTGTGTAGAACTGCATCAGCAGCTCCAGTGGCAGTTTGAAATTCCTCAGCTGGTGAAGGAAGTATAACCTCTGCTGGGCAACTGAGTCAATGTGATTGCTCCACTTCAATCCAGAGAGATGGTAGAGCCCAGGAATCTGAAGGACTCTGCTGCCACAGTGGTGTTCAGAATAGCTTTTCAAACACTGTTCGCAACGCTGTCTGGCTCTTATTTTTTATTTTTTTTCCTGTCCTAGCTTATGCAGTTGTTAATAATATTTTATAAATACATTAATTCTGAGACTATTTTAGCGCCATAGTTAAAGCATTTAAGCATAAGACAGCAACATAAACTTGTTTAGCTTATATCCTTTGTTTACATTTTTTTTACATTGGGGAATTTTTAAAGCAAGATGAATATCATCTAATGTGTTGATTCTGACGTGTCAAGTTAAACCTCTAAACAATTAAAATTATTTTCACAGTAGCATATTTTTCTGATGCCATTTTAAACCGCTGAGCCATTTAAAACATTTTCCATGTGAAGAACATGAAAATAAAACTGTCATCCTCTAGACAAGGGGTCACCACACTCGGTCCTGGAGGGCCGGTGTCCTGCAGAATTTAGCTCCAACTTGCCTCAACACACCTGCCTTGAAGTTTCAAGTATACCAAGCAAGAGCTTGATTATCTGCTTCAGGCGTGTTTGATTAGGGTTGGAGCTAAACTCTGCAGGACACCGGCCCTCCAGGAACAAGTTTGGTGATCCCTGCTCTAGACCAGTGATTCTCAAACCTGTCCTGGAGTACCCCAACACTGCACATTTTGTATGTCTCCCTCATCTATCACACCTGATTCAACTCATCAGCTCATTAGTTCAGTTCATGGCTCTCTCCCCTAACAAGCTGATGATCTCAATCAGGTGTGTTAAATAAGGGAGACATGCAAAATGTGCAGAGCAGGGGGTCCCCAGGACTGGAATTGAAAACCACTGCTCTAGGGTGTCAAACTCAGTTCCTGGAGGGCCGGAGCCCTGCAGAGTTTAGATGCAACCCTAATTAAACACACCTGATCCAGCTAATCAAGTCCTTTAGGCTTGTTTGAAAGCTTCATGATTTGTGTGTTGGAGCAAGGTTGGAACAAAACTCTGCAGGGCTGTGGCATTTAACACCCCTGCTCTAGACCCAGGTGAAAAAGAAAAAAAGTGCACTTCCATAATGTACTTAAAGTGCTCTATTTTTACGCACCAATTTTGTACTTAATATACAAAAAAATATTATTTAGTACTTTTTAAGATAATCTTAAGAACATCTAAGGCTACGTTCACACTGTAAAGTTTTGGGATTGACAACCGCATTTTTTTTTACAGGTGTAAGTCTCGAAATGTCCCATTCACACAGCAGCTTACAACAGAGTCTCGAATACTGTCTGTATGAATGTGCAATGGGTGTCAAGCCCGTATTCCTTAACAGAAACCATAGCAACAGTGACCAAAGTAAAATCAAAGATGGCGACGTCCATAAAACTGAAAGACTTATCACTGTCTGACACGACAAGAGTCCAATTAACCGACAGCAGCTTTTATATTTGGGTAGAGAGTGGAGCATTTAAGTCGCGCTCAGAACACAAAACTGACGGGAGCAGCTCCGGAGGAGAAAAACTTAATCTAAAACTTTCAGATGACACACAGCTCTCATTTATCCTTCACTGTAAGTTACTGAAACCAAACATGAAAACACGTAACACGGTAGATGCGCGTTTGTGCAGCAGAGCGGCTCTCTCTCGCACTGTATGATGTGACCGACAACTAGTTGTCCAGTCCTGTTCCGTTCACACAGCGCAAGTTTGCGGTTGTGAGTCCTGAAAATTTTCAGGTGCGAGTTCGGTTACAGAATACGGGGGAAGTCGTGGCCTAATGGTTAGAGAGTCAGACTTATAATCCAAAGGTTGCAGGTTCGAATCTCAGGTCCGGCAGGGATTGAAGGTGAGGATTGTGAATGAACAGCACTTTCTCCACTTTCAATACCATGACTACCATGATTGAGGTGCCCTTGAGCAAGGAACCAAACCCCCAATGACTACCCACTGCTCCAGGTGTGTGTTCACGGTGTGTGTTCACTACTCACTGCTGTGTGTGTGCACTTGGATGGGTTAAATGCAGAGCACCAATTTCGAGTATGGGTCACCATACTTGACAATACATAACATTATTTTTTTTATTATTATTTTTAATACGGTTGTCACGCCCGTAAATAACAGTAATGTGTGTGTCAACGTAACCGTATTAAGGACTCAAATACAGGACTGACAACCGTATTCTGCTGCTGTGTGAACGTGGCCTAAGTGTACTCAACTGTGCTATTTTGAGACACCATGAATATGACCTAAATGTGCTTTTAACACACTATCTCTGTATTAATTTTTTTTTTATTTAGTTACCACTTGTAGTACACTTGAACCCAACTATCATTCACTAGTACACTACAAAAGTGCACTTTAAGTACTTTATGGAAGTGAATGTGCAGGTGAGTTTTGAAATTGTTTCGTAAACCTCTTGCAGCATTGGGGAATACTACAATTTCTTTCCAGAATGAGTTTGCGAATGCCGTTTCAGGTCTGTGTGATATGTGAAACACTTTCCACACTGAAGACATGTGATAGGCTTCTCTCCAGTGTGAAGCCTCATGTGAATGTTAAGGTTTCCTTTATTTGTGAAACTCTTTCCACACTGAGGGCAGGTGAAAGGCCTCTCTCCAGTATGAACTCTTAAGTGAATCTCAAGGATTGCTTTGTTTGTGCAAGTTTTTCCACAGTGATGGCACATGAAAGGCTTCTCTCCAATGTGAGTTGTTACATGATTTCTAAGGTGGTTCCTGTCAGGAAAACTCTTTCCACACTGATGACATATAAAGCAGTTCTCTCTTGAGTGAATCCTCATGTGGCAATTAAGGTTTTCTTTACATCTGAAACTCTTTCCACACTGACCACATATGAACGGCTTCTCTCCAGTGTGAATTCTCATGTGAGTCTTAAGACTTTCTTTTCGTGAGAAGCTCTTCTCACACAGTCTACAGGTGTAAGGACTATCTCCAGTGTGACCTCTCATGTGGGCATTAAGGTTTCCTTTATGTGTAAAACTCTGTCCACATTGAGTGCAAGTATAAGGCTTTTCTCCAGTGTGAACCCTCATGTGGACTTTAAGGTTTTGTTTTTGAGTGAAACTTTTTCCACACTGTTGGCAGCTGAAAGGCTTTTCTCCATTGTGAATTCTCATGTGGACATCAAGGTTTTGTTTTTGATTGAAAGTCTTTCCACATTGACAGCAAGTGAAATAACTGGTAGATTCAGTCTTTTGACTTCTTTTTTGTGAGGAAGTCTTTTCATTTTGTGTGGATTGTTCTCCAGTCATAAAATCCTGATCTTTGTCATACTGATTCTCTTCCATTTTATTCAGTTCTTGGCTTTCCTTTTTCAACGCCATTAGGTCTAAAGTGAAAAAAAGACAAGACAATAAAATACAAGTTAACACCAATTTAAATGGCACAAAGCAACAGACATCAAATTCACTTTCTTTAGGACACGCCTGAAAAAAACCCTATATTTCATAAAACAAAACAAAAAAGTTGGCAGATATCAAACCACTTATCACTTGACCCAGAAGAAATGGTTTATTATAGACCAATCCCATATCTACCATTTATGTCTATAATTTTAGGAAAGTTTATCCTCTTCACTATGTTCAGTTTTGCAGTTTAGTTTTCAGTCAGAAATTAAGCCCCATTGTAGCAGAAATACTGTGCTTCATGTTAATTTTCTTGGGGCTGCACAATTAATCGAATTTGTAATCGTGATTAGTTACGAATGCCACAATTACGTAAATGTCCACAGGCACAATTACAAAAAGTTCACTTGCATTGTTCTGCATGCTAAAGATGTTTTTTTTCAATTGTTTTAAATTTAGCTAACATTATACTACCATGCATATTTTTACTTTTTTATTACAAGAACAAATCAAACCAATGTATGGTTGACATTTGAGGCTTAATGCAATAGAGAAGCAATAAAAGTTTTTCAGGAGTGTTTTCTTTAGCTTATTTTCATATAAACAATATGGCATGCAGTTGCTTCAAACAATGGTATATAGGCAGTTTTAGCTAAAGTATTTGAATCATTGTTAAATGATCAAATAAAACAATTTTTAACTGAAAATAATATTCTTAATGATCACCAATCAGGTTTTAGAGCAGGTCATAGCACCATAATTGCAGCTCTGCTAGTTACAGATGACATTATAAACTCTTTAGATAGCAAAAAGTCATGTGCAGCATTATTTGTTGACCTTTCAAAAGCTTTTGATTCTGTTGACCATAATCTACTGTTACAGAAACTTAGGTCATTAGGTTTTAGTGAAGCTGTTCTAAAATGATTTGAAACTATTTTTTTGAGCGCACTCAATGTGTATGTTTAGAAAACTATAGTTCCCCTTTAGTTCCTCAAGGATCCATTTTAGCTCCCCTTTTGTTTTCTATTTTTATCAGTGATTTAGGCTTTGGAGTGGATTCCGCTAATATGCACTGCCACTCAAAAGTTTGGGATCAGTAATATTTTTAATGTTTTTTAAAGAAGTTTCTTCTGCTCATCAAGGTTGTATCTAGTTGATCAAAAATACAGAAAAAAACTTATTTTGAGAAATATTATTGCAATTTAAAATAACAGTTTTCTATTTTAATATACTTTAAAATTTAATTTATTTCTGTGATCAAAGCTGAATATTCAGCATCATTACTCCAGTCTTCAGTGTCACATGATCCTTCAGAAATCATTCTAATATGCTGATTTATTACTTTTAGGTAAGTTGCCTTTTTATATTTCAAACCTCCTATTTTTTATACAAATAGTTACTGTACTAGATCTCAATCATACATTCAATTAAATTTTCCAAAAGTATGCTCAGAATTTGGAAAATATGCTTTTTCTTTTTATGCCCCCTGGGCTTGGAATGATCTGCAAACTGTAATTAAACTAGAGACACTGCCACCCCCGAGTACTTTTAAATGTCTTTTGCAAACTGTTTTTTTTTTTTCTGATCTTACTTTTATTGATTGACCGTTTGCAAAACCCACCCACCCTTAGTTACTGTTGCCATGACCGACAAACAATGCCGCTCTCACACTACACGTTCTCACGCAGTGAAAAATACATCGCAGAGCAAAGAGAAAACTGACAACACACTGACCAGTGTTGCCAACTTAGCAATTTTGTTGCTAAATTTAGCACTTTTCAGACTACCCTAGCAACAATTTTTTCCAAAAGCACCTAGCAACAAATTTAGCCATTTTTAAAATTTATTTGGAAACTTTTGATAAGTGACTCAGACCAGTGGCGGCTGCTGGTATTTCAAAGAGGGGAAGCTCATTTTCGGCCTACATCATAAAAATTGTCCATTTATTTATACGTAAATTCTGCCCTACGTTCCTTTTCAAGAAAATGCTCTGTGACCCTGTCGTACCAACTAGGTGTCTTTTCCAGTGACTTGACCAGTGTCCTCTCAATGGCCAGCAGAGCTAGGCTGCTTAAACGGCCTTGGCCCATTGTGTTACGGGTGTAGGACTTGAGCCGCTTTAAACAGGAGAAGCTCCTTTCTACACCTGCAGATGTAGCTCCAATTGTTGCCACTAATGAGCACAGTTTGTAAAGCTGAGGCATTGCACTGTCCAACTCAATGTCTTTAAGGAACACCAAGTAATCACACAGCTTTCCCCTGATACCCTGCAAGTCCTGATCTGAATACAGGACTTGAAGTTCAGACCTCAGTCTCCCTGAATCAAAGTGATGGCCATAACTTTTCAGGACACTTTGGAAGGCCTCCTCTGGAAATACTTGTCTCATGTCATCAAGTTTCCCTGGATTGACTAATTCTAAGAGGAGCATACTTTCCAAATTTGAAAAACGTTGAGGAATCTGCTCCAAGATGTTATCAAGGATGGCCATGTACTGATTTCAGTAGCGCTCTTGGGGTTCCTGCAATTGGGTCAGACGGCGCTTTCTCATGGGCTCATCTCGTGGGTCTGATTGAGATCTGCTGCTTTGGCATAAACAGCTTGGAAAGCCCCTTCTGACCTCTTCTCTTTGACAAATGCAAGAAGAGACTCAATTATTTTCTTGCAGTAAAGAACATCCATCGCCCTCTGCTGGACAATATCAAAGACCACATCAGTCTCAGAGAAGATTCGTTCATATGTATACAACATGAACACAAACTCAAAATCCTCCAGTTTCCTCACAAAGCCTTTGGCACAATTCAGTGTATCATCATCCATTGTCGTATCTGCAATGATGCTATCAAATGTCTGCAGGAGGCCATCATAATTGTTTGCCACAGTGCTCACTATCCGTGATGTGAAATTCCATCGAGTAGGAGCGTTTCTGGGCAACCTTGAACAGCCTGCAGACTCCAGAAAAGACATCCTCTTTGTGGATTTTGAAAAAAATGTGGCAAACCCAGAGAGTGATGCAAAAAAAATTCTGCACTCAGGCAAGCATTTAGCCCCCTGTGACAGCACCAGATTCAGTCTGTGTGCATGGCAATGCACAAACATTGCACTGGGGGCTATTGCTTTCACTTTGGCCTGCAGACCATTGAGAGCTGAAGCCATGACAGCAGCCCCATCATAGGTCTGTGCCACAAGCTTATCCTTAAAATTGCAGCCCTGCATGTTCTCATTTAATACATCAAAAACAGACTGAGCATCTCACCCCCCAGAAACATCAAAAAATCCAATAAAGCGCTCCTGAATTTTACCTGCACTATCCACATAGCGAACAATGACAGAGAGTTGAGCACGGCAGGATATATCAGTTGTTTCATCCACCTGCCATCCAAAAAAGGGAGCATCCTGAATTTAATCTCTGATCTGATCAGAAACGGTGGCTGCAAGAGCAGAGATCAAGTCATTTTGAATAGTATGGGACATACCAGAAAACACAGTTTGTTTTCGAACTCGAATTGTGTGGACAGGACAGAGTCATATTTAGCTAATGTTTCTGTGAACTCCCTGTAATTCCCCTTGTTGGATGATTCACTACTCTCATCATGTCCCCTAAATGACAGCTCCTGCCGGCCAAGCAAGGATGTCACATCACAGGGCTTGAATTTCGGCGCGGGATTGCGGGGATCGCGCATAATTTAAACCATTCGCGCAAGTTTAACTTTTATAATGCGAGAAATTCCCACACAAATATATTTGCTTTCATCTCAGATTAAATGCATCTACAGACGCGAAAAAAATAAATCACTGGTTCAAACAGCCTGTCTTTTTTTAAAAACAGCGCTGCACCTGCTTCTCTGTCGTTGAGTCCTAGAGCATCAGCATGTTCTCCGTGGCCCGCGTCGCACTGATTCACACAAGGCTGTGTAACGCGCTCTAATATTCTGAGTCATAATGAGCTGCTTGTGAAGATAGTATCGGCTTCCAAATTATATTATTTTAATCCCGAAATTCAAACATTAAATGCTGTTTTGCTCTTTATAGTGTGTGAGTGGATAGAGCGCGCCTGCCGACTCAACACAGCAGCAGCGAAGCGCGAGGAAATCATCATCTCCTTATCGCATTTTATCGAAAGTTAACATGAATGAACATACGATAAAATAGACTCCTGTTCACTGATCGTCATCATCTCTCACGTAACGACCCATGTTTCAACGGCGAGAAGACGCCAACAGCTTGGTATGCATAATAGGGTAGAGTGGGGGAAAACGCCCCCCTGGGGTAAAACGCCCCCCACCTGTTTTTTCCCAAAATAACCACTAGAGGGAGTCAAGATACATTTTCACTGTTGCTATGCACTACGTTGACAACGGGGATAAACAAATCTCCTTGGAGAAGCTGACACCAGCGACGTATTTGAAAGAGAAGAGGATTACGTGGTAAGTGCTATAATTTTCAGATATTAGTAAACAAGTGTTTAAGAGAATATTGTTCTGCAGGATATCACAGTGATGTATGATAGATGAATAGTGAAGTCTGTAGTTTGAGAGGATATGTTATTTATAAGGAATATAATTGTATTTTAAAAATTAAACATTTTTTAAAAAAGTCATAGCTTGTGGGGTAAAACGCCCCCCAGACGGCATAGTTTCTCTCTATCATAATTACTATAATAACATATTTCTGTCTATCAAATCCTTTGTTTTACACTTAATGCAGTATAACTAGGAGGTAAAATCAAAATATTTGAACAAAATAAAAAAAATTACCTCAAGTGAGCATTAGGCTAGCTTGATAGCACAGTTAGCTCACTGATGGAAGGTGGTTAGGTGACCCAATGATAAAACATAGTGGCTTTTAATGCATTTATTGAATATATTTCACTACATAAATATACAAATTTATAAGTTTAATATTTATTTAGGGTTTTCTGTTTGTCTTGGTGATAGTGGTGAACAAATACATCAATTATCAACCCCATAAAGGCCTAGTGTAGAAATCTCAACCTCGTATATATATTTTTTCTCTCCATATAGATGCGGACATATAAGAGAAAAAGTAACCGTGGTGCTTATACAGAGCAAGCTCTACAAAATGCCATCAGAGCTATTGAAGAGGGAACTGCTTTGAAGGCTGCAGCCCATCAATTTGGAGTCCCCCCAAAGACCTTGAGGCGGCATAGGGATAAAAAAGTTTTGGAGCCTGGATCAAAGTGTTTAGGCCGCAAAGCAGTTTTTACGTCATCATTCGAGCTCCAGTTAACTGAGCACATTCAATCAATGGAGAGGGCATTGTTTGGGCTTTCAACGATTGATGTAAGGAGGCTGGCCTATGACCTGGCAGAGAGGTTAGGCTTGTCATGTTAGAATAGAAAAGGGTCCTGTCCAAACTGTTGCTATAATATTAGAAGCACACAATTTCCTAGAATATCATTATATGCTTTAACATTAAGATTTGTACTCATAGAAATTACTAAAGTAGTCAAACATGTTCATTAGAAGGGGGCGACCCAATACTTTAGACAATATAGTGTAGATGGCTATTGGTACAATATGCGTCACATGACTAAACATGCGTCATCGTTTTCAAATGCCTGTTTTCACAATCCACACTACAACGAGAAAACGGCATTTTCAACGGCGTTTTTCACTTTGGAGAGCATTTTCAAAAAGCTCAGTTTTCCTTGACAAGCATGTTGTCTCATTGTGGACGGAAGGCCAAAACGGAGAGAAAAATATGCGTTTTCAAACGAAAACGTATTAGTGTGGACATGGCCTTATATATGATTTCAATGTGTCTTGTAATTTGTTCAATTATACACATCTTCAGTGGTCAAACACCAAATTTTAGGGATGCTCCGATCGATCGGCCGGAGATCGGTATCGGCCGATAATCACATTTTATGACTCGATACTCACTACACTTGGCCCCGATCTCACGAACCGATCGCGACATCAACGTGTGAGGACGTACATGATGCTTGGGGACATAAATGATTTGGCGCTGCAGTCATGTCATCGCCGGTGTGGAAATGCTATGACGTTTCGCTATTTGTCGTGTATGTTTGCATGATGATATGATGAATGGATGGTTCATTTTTAACAGCAGATTCAGTGATGTTAGAGCTGATCATCTGCGCATCACTGCACGCGTCTCTGCGGCACGTTACGGCTCCACAGGAACCGGAGCTGATCGCGGCCACTCAGTCAGTGCTTGTGTTTATACCAGCCACGACACGGCATGTTTCTGAAGCGGCTCTCCACGCTGCTTGGTTAAAAATAGTCTTTTGTCAGTTGGCACTGCGTGGAGGACGGAACAAAACCTTGTCGGGGCCGTAAGGGGTAACGGTAACAGTACGCTGATCGTGGGCTGCTTTAAAATGAACATTTATTTATAAAACAAAATATCTTCTTTGGCCATATTAGCCTACTCAATGGCATTAACACTGGGCTTTACTCCTTACAAACTTTATCAGGAATGTCACCGTTTCTGTCACTGCAACTTCCCGATCAGGCGAACACACGCAGACAAATGAATCGTCTGCCTGATGAAAAAAAAACATTTTTTTTTTTAAAATTAGTTAATATTTGCATTTATGATTTATGACCTGGTTTCTCCCAAGGTTTTTTTCTCCATTCTGTCTCAGAGGGAGTTTTGGTTCCTTGCCGCTGTCGCCTCTGGCTTGCTCAGTTGGGGACACTTCATTTCTAGCGATTATCGTCAATTGGATTTCACAGATACTATTTAAACTAAACTGAGCTAGACAATGACATCTCCGAATTCAATAATGAAATGCCCTTAACTGAAAATTGAGTGTTTAATCTTATTATTATACATTACTGACACTCTATCCTCCAACTCATTTTAAATGCATATTAAAATGTTCACTGTATAAGGAATATTTTTTGTGATTATTTATATAACATTATTACATATATAATCCTTGAAGCATCAGAATCGGCATCGGCCGATCACCATGACAAGAAATCGGTACTCTGTATCGGCTGCAAAAATCCTGATCGGAGTATCCCTACCAAATTTGTGTCACTTTGCATTCAGCTGATACTTTTTTCTTTTAAAGAGGAATGGTTGAAGAACAAATTATGTTGAAAATAGAAATGTATCTTCTATCAAACCACCTGCCTGAATGCCAGGATGTATATGGAAATGCAGCTCCATGTCCAAATTGTTGAATTTTACCAATTTTCAATGGTTGAAAACAAATGTTATTTGTTACAAAGTGGGTCAATTTGTATAAAGCTTTATGTATTTAAGGACGATTGCCTGAAAAGCAAATTATGTTGAAACTACAAATGTTGCTCAGTTAGATATTCATCCATATGACATTTAAAATTTTAACTTTCTTCTTCAATTATGCATTTCTTTCACTAAAAAGTAAATTATATATTTTTTTAGACTGAGACCTCTGGTTGTGTTGACACAGAACAACCCCAATCCAGGTCTTACATATTAATGGCCATATGCAGTCTTAAATTTTATTTTACTCCTCCTCCGTATGATGGTTGATAAGGTAAAACTAACCCGTTTGTGTCTCGATATCTTCATGTTTCACACTGAATGCTTCTTCAATCTTCACATCTTCACTCTCCTCTTTAATAAACGCCATTTTTATAATGGTGTGTCACGTGGAGCTCAGTCGCATGTCCGGGAGTTTTTCTGTGTTAAGACAATTTGTCATGTGTAAGATGAGAATAATTAACTGATCAATTCCAGGTCTCAAACAGCTCCCTATTCAGCGCACTGACCCCTGCTAAAAAAAAACAATAGAAGCCCAATAGAAACCATCACAGAAATTCCAATGGTTTCCATTAAAATACCATTATAAACCATTAGCATTTTCCAGTAAAACCATTACAAAATTCCTTTTTTGTATTGTGTTTTGGGCATTTTTCCAATAGGATTTAACATCCCACCAATAGAATCCATCACATACCAGTAGACACCATTATAGTTTCCATTAAAACCAATACAATTCCCATTATAACCATTAAATCCATTACATTTTCTATTGTGTTTTGGGCAGGGTTCTATTGTTTTTTTCAGCAGGGACAAGAGTGTCTATCAAAGTGTTAGTCAATGGTCCCGATTGGTCTAAAACACACACAACTGTAACTATAAATTAATGAAAGGGCACAAAATATAGAAACCGTTAATATTTACTTCAGACAAACTGATTCACGATAAAGGGAGCGAAATGAGACGCACCTTTTCTGTTACGGCTACGTTGTACTCACAAAAATAATGTTAGCTAAAGCATTATAGTCCTACATTTAATAACAATTAATTCTATGAAACAGATTAAACACTTTAAATCGTAAAAAAAACATACCTTTGCTCAACCGTATCACAAATGCAGGATCGCGGCGCAGCGTTGTGACGTCACGCCTACACCAAAATAAACGTCCTATCTACACGCTAAAAATACATAGAAATTTATATAAATAAACAAGTGTGTGTTGACAATGGCTGCGTCCGAAACCGCCTACTACTAAATTAAGGTACTTAATTTAAATAAGTACTTACTTAACGAGCGCTAAAAGAGTACGTACTCTACAGCCAAATCTCGTCGAGTATGAATGTGATCCGCCATGTTGACGTTATCATGTGATCTATGACGTTATAACAAGCACAACAACGTAAAAGATACGAGCGACAGGTTTTGTAAATATATTGATGTCGATTAAATTTGCTCATTTTTAAGGTATTGAAGAAACAGCTGCCCTTGTGATTGTAGTATAACCAATACTTTATATAGCCTATATATATATATATCATTTTAACTCTACTAATAAAACCCACAGTTTAATCCTTAAAGATTTTTTTTATTATTATTACGAAAAACCATAATCGTTTCTCTTGAATATGTTATTAATCTCTTAATTGTATGTGCAAAATTGTTCATCCACACGCAAAACTGTCTTAAATCTCCTTTGTTTTCCTCTTTTTTTGTTGTTGAATGTCTCTCACGTTTAATCCCTGAGGCTTACAGTATAAATAAAAACAACAAATGCAATTTTTAATGAATTATGATTATATGAATTTTATTATTCAGATATTTATTCATTTTTTCCTGTGTATATAATCTCATACTATGATGTACGCAAACCCATTATAGTTTTTTTTTGTCATTATGATTGTTCATTGTTAAAAATACTACCATCTTTCCCTGAGCTTGTATGTAATAAGTTCTGCAGTAATAATACTAAAAAGAAAATAAGAGCGACAGGTGCACAAACACCTCATAGCATCAATAAATCCACAACCCTACCTAGTACAGTTTTCCTCCATGTTTGTAATTTCTGCACAAAGGAGACGTCGATCAGCTGCTCAAATATCTCATCTTTGGAGAAGACTGTTGATTTTACACTCGAAAAATGTTTTTACTACTTAGAAATTAAGTTTACCTCAGAATGCATTGCTAACCCACACCAAAAACTATGAACAATAATAAAGATAAATGCTGACCAATAATTAATTATATTTTTTAGTAAAATAAGCAAAATGTATTTTTTGTCATATGCCATAGCTATGCATGACTACACACTAAACAAATTCAGCCAAGGTGAATACATCTCAATTTTCAGTCAAGTAATGAATTAATGCATGTTAATGAAACAATTATATTTTATTTACTGACAACAACAGGAAACATGAATAAATGAGTAAAACAATAAATAAAAGTAATCATGACAATAAATAAATACAAGTCAAGGACACATGAAACAAAGCTTTATTCAAACATATTGTTCTGACAATCATGTATTTACAGATAGTGAACCCACATCCTACTGCCATCTCAACACAGCTGAGCCACCGTGTCCACCTTCACCTGTCTCTGCCGTCCATCACGTCTCTCACTGCTGCAGTCAGACTGAATCTGATCATGGATGAGAAAGGGACATCGAGGCTATCATTGCCTGAGTACACAGAGAGGATGAGTACCACACAATCTTGAACAAGAGCAGGAGAACGCGTGTGGGACGATCCAGCTGCCGCTGTGTCTGCTCTAAACATCTGTGTGCCTGCTCTTTATGACAACAACTACCTGTAACACATTTACACAGAGTAAAACATTTTACATCTCATTTTGTCAGCATTTAATTTCATTCCAAATTTTATTTCACGTTTACAATTGCATGCTGATTTTTGATATAGCTTCATTACTTCAGTGGTGTAGTGAACTGGTGAGCAGAAGGTTGCTGGTTCGATCTCTGCAGTCGTCACCATCAGTGTGTCCTTCAGCAACACAAAAGGTGATTTTGGTCAAGTTTGTCCTGCTGGTTTCATGATTCATGACCTTATTTGATGATGCTTTTGAAGCTTCTGAAACTCGGGTTTAATTGACTGATGTTGTATGAACAGAAACCAGCAGAACAAGAAGCAACATCTGGTCCAGATGAGGCAGTAAGGTCAGGTGGAGTGATGGAGCGTCTCATTCATGACACTGGATCATTTCCAGGACGCTGCTGTGGACTTCTCCATCCTCACCAGTCTGCAGACATTTCAGATCCTGCAAAGATGCACAAACAATACAAAAGCAGCCATTTTAACAGCACGGTGTCATTTGATTTCTGTATTAGAAGTAACAAACTGATTTCGTACTTTTTCGTACTTTATATTTTGGTTTTAAGTTTTACTTTCTTTTTCACAAATGCCGCTGTCACATGTTCCACCACAAAAGCTCTGCATCAAATGTACAGAAATCAAGAATCAGAAAAGTGCTGTAATAGCTCTGTTTGAAATTACAATAATTAAAATAAACTACAACTTAAGATTTAAAAGATGTTTAATTCATTTCATTAGTATACTCACTGAGAGCCTTTGATGCAGCATTCATCAGTCACTCTTCACTGGATAAACACACGTGTCTCATCTGTCCCTGTAACATCCAGACAAGATTCAGTCACCTCTGTGATTTATCTGATCAATACTATATTTATTTGCATGTTGAGGTAGCTGCTCCTGTGTTAACTCGCTTTTTATCCAACACAATCCTCAATTTATCAACCATTCTAATGAAATAGATAACTTCTGTTTAGTTACTGCATGTAGAATTGTTTATTTACATTACTTACATTCATCTAAAGCAGTATTGACAACAGTGAATTCTACTATAACAGCACACATAACGTTACATCTCACTCAGGGGTGTATTCCAGAAAGCAGGTTATGTGACATACCCGGGTAAGTTTGAGGATAAGCGAGCGGATAAACTCGGCTTTCGGTTCCAAAATCGGAGGTTACTTTTAGGGTATGTAAGTAACCATAGTAACTTGCTCTCTGAAGATAACCTGCTCCGGAGCAGGTTCTGTTCCAGGGTTAGTTCACTTCAGCGCACGCTGATGATCGACTGACGAGCCTTCAGTGGGCGTGACAAATAGCGCACAAGATTATATAATATTACAATATGTAATATTGCCTATTATTGCCTATATATATATATACTGTATATGATATGTTAATTATAAAGCGCTAATATAAGTAATAAATAATGTAATATTCTAGAATGGTTATTATATTTATTTTATTGGCATATATAACAGTTATCTGTATAAATTATAAAACACTTATATGACAAGGTAATGTTTAATTTATTATATTATAAATATTTATTACATTTTATATTATCATCTCACACATGGATCGGCATTTTCTATAATGTATTTCTATTAGTGCTGTCAAAGTTAAGGCGTTAATAACGCGTTAACGCAAATTCATTTTAACGGCACTAATTTTTTTAACGCGCGATTAACGCAGCGCGTATTTCCGGTTTGACCCGTGGCCCAACCCGTAGTTGGAGAAATGGAGATGCACAGTGTTGCCAACTTAGCAACATTGCAGACCCCTTTAGCGACCTTTTTCCCTTCAAAAAAGCGCTCAAACCTAGTTTCTGAGAATCACTGGGACTGCCGCGCGAGTGCGAGCCGAGGTCTTGCTCTCCCAGCGCGCGCACACACCTCTCTCTCTCTCTCTGCGTCTGTTCAGTGCGCGCGCACCTCTCTCTCTCTCTCTGCGTCTGCTCAGCGCGCGGCAGAGAGAGGAGCAGCGCTTTAATTCAGTTAAACATAGATATTATGTTGCTTCTCTAATTTTACATGCAAGTATAGCCGAAATCACAGCACAGCTATTGTCTTTATCTTATGTGTATTTGATTTCATCAGACGACGGTGCGATTATCAGGATTTTTTGTGCAGATTAACATCTTGGAAAGGAGCTGGTTATGTAGTCTTAATGGGTCGCGTTTCAGTCACTATTTCATATTCATTCCGTTGTCTGACAACAGAAACAGTAAAATATACCAGTTTTATTGAGAATTTAGCTTCATCAAAATACAGTATGTGGGCAAAGATAGGGAAACAAATGTAATAATAAATAATAAATGTACATTTTGCATTTTCAGAAGAAGAGCTGCCCTGTGTGCAAAAATGTAAACAGGTTTGTGTCAGTAAATTGCTACCAGTGCAAAGAAAGAGAAGTAATGGGAACCTGGAATTTATTTCTTCATGTGTCTAATAGACATGAACAAGTTCTTTGAAAAACATCTATGACCTTTGAAACATGTCTACTCTTCATGCTATATGTTGACTATGGTTTCAATAATAATAAACATACACTATATTGCCAAAAGTATTGGGTCGCCCCCTTCTAATGAACAGGTTTGACTACTTTAGTAATTTCTATGAGTACAAATCTTAATGTTAAAGCATATAATGATATTCTAGGAAATTGTGTGATTCTAATATTATAGCAACAGTTTGGACAGGACTCTTTTCTATTCTAACATGACAATGTCTCTGTGTATAAGACAAGGTTCAAAAAGAAAATGATTGATTCAGTCAGTTGTGGAAGAACTTGACTGGTCTGCATAAAACCAAGTCCTAATCCCAGTTTAACACCTCTGGTGTGACTGTAAATGCAGACCTTGAGCCAAAAACTCATCACCAAACACCAATGACTTGTATATACACTATATAGACCAAAGTATTGGGACACCCCCTTCTTTAGATCAGAAAAATGCACTTCTAAATCTGTGGCAACAATGATGGGAACATAATTCATGTATTTAAAAATTGTATTTCCATCTCTGTTGCAACAGTTTTGGAAGTGTCTAAAATGACTGAACCCATATGTACAAGTCATTGGTGTTTGGTGATGAGTTTTTGGCTCAAGGTCTGCATTTACAGTCACACCAGAGGAGTTAAACTGGGATTAGGACTTGGTTTTATGCAGACCAGTCAAGTTCTTCCACACTGACTGAATCAATCATTTCCTTTTTGAACCTTGTCTTATACACAGAGACATTGTCATGTTAGAATAGAAAAGAGTCCAAACTGTTGCTATAATATTAGAAGCACACAATTCCCTAGAATATCATAATATGCTTAAACATTAAGATTTGTACTCATAGAAATTACTAAAGTAGTCAAACCTGTTCATTAGAAGGGGGCGACCCAATACTTTTGGCAATATAGTGTACATTTGCATAAAGCATCCATATTTGTCCATGCCCATGTTGATTTAGAGTATTAAAAATTTGAAAAGGATTGATTTAAGGTACATTTAGAACAAATAAAAATGTGCGATTAATTGCGATTAATCGCGAGTTAACTCAGGACAATCATGCGATTAATCACGATTAAATTTTTTAATCGATTGACAGCCCTAATTTCTATAATAAAAATACATATCTGATATGACTTAATTTATAATTAGCATCAAACAAACAATATAATTCTTATTCTCAAGGATTAAAGATTAAACGGAAAAAAAAAGAAAAATGATTGCACAACCATCAATTAGGTGGCGATATGCACTAAGCATGTAAATGACCATTGAACAAAAGAAGAAGAAAAACAGCATGGTGCGCTTTTTCTTAGCGTCCGTTTCCATAGTGACTCGTCGATTCGTCGCTCTGTTGAGAATGTGTTGAGTCTTAACCAGGAACATACTCTTGAGTTGAATGAACTTACTCCCGGTCGTGTTTTAGGAACCAACATACCTCGAGTAAGCAGGTTTTGGGTTAATCAACCGAAAGTTCAGGGTTTAGCTGACGGTAAATTAACTGTGCTTTCTGGAATACACCCCTGATGTCTGTTCATGTTGTGATGTGCTCACCTCTAATTCTTTTATAAAATGTTCCTGTCTCATATTAAATAAACATTTAGTAATCGTCTTTAAGATGTATGGTTTATGTAAATGCACTTTGGAGAAGTGTGTGTGCCTACTGGAGCTCACCTGTTCGCTATAGACTACATAATAAAACGTGTTTTTACATCAAATTCATAAATATACTGTAACGTTACTGTCTAGTGCCTTTACACCTTAAGCAAATCAACAGTTTACAGTAGCTCATCAAATGCAATTTTAACACAGGGAACCGTGTTTTTGATTGATAATACTCACATTTGTAAACAGCCTCGTCGCTGTTCTCCATCACGTTCGATGATGACGTATTGATCTCCCGTGGCCTTCTGGGATAGAAAAGTATCCGTCGAGGAGCACTCAAGAATCTGGGCAGAAGCAGTAGGACATCCGGGAACTTCTCGACTACTCATTTATGAATACTGAGGTTTCGGACATACTTATTCGCTCGCCTACTGCTTTTCTCCTACTATATAGTAAGTAGGCATATTCGGACGCACTTTAAGTAGACGCACGTCCGAATCTCGCGAGAATTAGTACGTCAGCCAGGTAATTCTCGCCTACTCTATTATGAATACTGAGGATTCGGACATACTTATTCGCTCGCCTACTGCTTTTCGCCTACTATATAGTAGAGAAGTAGGCAGTTTCGGACGCAGCCACTGACTGTGAATAAAAGAGTGTGTAGCACATCTATAAGGGAAAACATGTTTGGGTGCAGCAACCATTTATAATAGGTGTCTGTAGCCTTTGTTTTCTTCAGTAATCTAGATTTTTTAAAGTCTTTTTTGAAAGAAATAGCAAAAGCCTCTATTTCACTATTATACAACAAACAAGGTTTGTAAATAAAATACATATTAGGCCAAACACTACCCAAAAACAAATATGCAACAATCAATAGGTAACAATTGCAATGATATTATTAATTGTGCAAAAATATTTTCTTGACTTTCTTGACATTAAATGAATCCTAAATGTCCTCGCTCCATTACCAACACTAAAGTGCCCTTTTGGTCCTAACGAGACCAAGTAGAGGAGTAGAGGAGCTTGATTACACCAAACTGTCAGATACAGGAGGCAGACACACTCTGTCAGTTTAAATCTAGATTACAGACCCATCTCTTTAACCTGGCGTACACATAACACACTAATACACTTCTAATATTCAAATCCGTTAAAAGGATTGTTAGGCTGCATTAATTAGATCAACCGGAACCGGGAACACTTCCCATAACACATGATGTACTTGTTACATCGTAAAAAGATTGACATCTACGCTAATATTAGTCTGTTTCTTTCTTATTCCGAGGTCACTGCATTCACCAGATCAGATGGTGGATCAGCACCTAGAGACGACCTCTACAGCCCTGAACGTCAGCGGAGACCAGGACACCTAGATGAGCCCCAGAGACAGACCCCCAGTGAGGACCCCGTCACCTAGACAGCCATCAGGAAAAGACCTCGGGAACCAGTTGAGCCCTCCAATCTGACATTGCAGCAGTTGGAATTGAACTGCTGTGTCGTCTGGCCAGAGGAGAAATGGCCCCCCAACTGAGCCTGGTTTCTCCCAAGGTTTTTTTCTCCGTTCTGTCACCAATGGAGTTTTGGTTCCTTGCCGCTGTCTCCTCTGGCTTGCTTAGTTGGGGACACTTCATTTCCAGCAATATCGTCGACTTGATTGAACAGAAACTTTTTGAACTGAACTGAGCTGGACGATGCCATCACTGAATTCAATAATGAAATGCCTTTAACTGAAAATTGAGTGTTTAATCTTGTCATTTTACATTATTGACACTATTTTCCCATTTTGATATTGTGCAGTTGCTTTGTCACAATTTGTATTGTTAAAAGCGCTATATAAATAAAGGTGACTTGACTTGACAGGAGAGTTGGAAACCAGGTATAGTAGATGAATAAACACTACCCGTAAACAATTTTACGTTATCCAAAGTTCTGAGGACATTTCCAGTTAGCTGCATGGGACAACACTGCAAACGTTACTCATTGTTATGAACTGTGTCCTATAACATCTGACATCAATGACTGCAACCTAATGATTAGTGATTTAATTTCCAGAATATACCATCATGTTACAAGACTGTTCTGTTCAACTGCGTTTATTTTTTAATACAATTTTTCAGTAGTTCTGTAATGTTTTCATTACATCATCAGTAAATTTGAATGAAGCAGCAATCAGTGTGGATGACTTTAAATGACATTCGAAATGCCTTGTAAGTTGTATTGTAAGCATTTTTTATATTGTTTATTAAAAATTTTAAGCATAGTTTATCTACTAAATTTTTGCATATATTGTATGTCGTATTTGGCATGCAATTGATAGAGGGTCAAATGTGTGTTGTTGTTATTTTAAATAAAAAAAAGACAGATAGATAAAATAGAATTAGAATAGAGAGTGCTAGAGTTAGCGGGTCAAATAAAGATGGAAGAGATGTGTTTTTAGCCGTTTCTTGAAGATGGGTAAGGATTCAGCTGCTCGGATTGAGTTGGGCAGGTCATTCCACCAGATAGGAACAGTTAATGAAAAAGTCTGTGAAAGTGATTTTGTGCCTCTTTGGGATGGTACAATAATGAGTCGTTCACTTGAAGAACGCAAGCTTCTAGAGGGCACATAAGTCTGAAGTAATGAATTGTGTAAAGGGGTGCAGAGCCAGTGGTGGTTCTGTAGGCAAACATTAATGCCTTGAATTTAATGCGAGCAGCTATTGGTAGCCAGTGCAAATTGATGAACAGAGGTGTGATGTGCGTTCTTTTCGGCTCATTAAAGATTAATCTTGCTGCGGCATTTTGGATTAATTGTAGAGGTTTGATGGAATTGGCTGGAAGACCTGCCAAGAGAGCATTGCAATAGTCAAGTCTGGACAGAACAAGAGCTTGAACAAGGAGTTGTGTTGCATGTTCTGAGAGAAAGGGCCTGATCTTCCTACTATTGTATAAAGCAAATCTGCAGGACCGGGCAGTTTTAGCAATGTGGTCTGAGAAATTCAGCTTATCATCAAACACAACTCCAAGGATTCTGGCTGTTTTTGAAGGAGTTATGGTTGATGAGCCTAACTAGAAGGTGAAATTGTGATGAAGTGATGGGTTTGCTGAAACTACAAGCAGTTCTATCTTAGCTAGGTTGAGTTGAAGGTGATGGTCCTTCATCCAGCAAGAAATGTCTGTTAGACAAGCTGAGATGCGAGCAGCTATCGTCGGATAATCAGGATGGAATTAGAGGTAGAGTTGAGTGTCATCAGCATAGCAGTGATATGAAAAGCCATGTTTCTGAATGACAGAACCTAGTGATGCCATGTAGACAGAGAAGAGAATTGGTCCAAGAACTGAGCCTTGAGGCACCCCAGTAGCTAGAAGTTGCGACTTAGATACCTCACCTCTCCAAGATACCTTGAAGGACCTATCTGAGAGGTAAGACTCAAACCACTGGAGTGCGGTTCCTGAGATTCCCTTTCTCAATAGGGTTGACAGGAGGATCTGGTGGTTGACCATATCAAAAGCAGCGGACAGATCCAGCAAGATAAGTATTGAAGACTTGGAAGCCGCTCTTGCAAGTCTTAGGGCTTCAACAACTGAGAACAAGGCAGTTTCGGTCGAATGTCCACTTCTGAAGCCAGATTGGTTACTGTCCAGGAGGTTGTTCTGTGTGAGAAAGGCAGAGACTTGGTAGAACACAACTCTTTCAAGTGTTTTTGCAATGAAAGGTAGAAGGGAAACTATAGGGTCTATATTTCCCGAAAAGAGTTGGGTTAAGAGTTGGTTTCTTAAGAAGTGGGGTTATACGAGCCTGTTTAAATGCTGAGGGAAAAATTCCAGTGTGAACTCGCAATTAAATTACATATTTCATATCAGCAACAAAATCTGAAATGACCTGCCCCATGAATGTTGCTTCTTATTCTCAAATAGCATTTAAAAAGCTTATTTTTTAGGCTGGACTAGCCAATGGCTGGTCTAGACTCCGGTTTCTATAGGAACCGGAGCTTCTAACGGCCGCTGCACTGACGCAATGATTTTACCAATCAGCGATTGGCTCTTTCATTTAGAAGACGGGACTATTCCGCCATATTGCGCGTTGCAGTTTCTCCCATTCATAAGTATAGGAGTGAACAGCCTTTTGTATTACTATAGTCTTTGGCACCTTAGCACCAGGCTGCAACATAAGATTGTGTGAGACAGTGTTTAGCTATAAGGCAACCCACAACTGGAACCAACTTCAAGATGTCATCACAGGAAGCCCAACAGTAGCCAAATACAGGTTCAGATTGAAAACATTTAAAACACAAGTTGAATCAGATAATGCAATGTTTATTATTTCATTCCGTTAATGTCCTTTCATTTATGATTGTGCATTTACAGTACATTGTGGCATTTCACAGCAAGCTACAACCTTACTTAGAATAATTTTGAATAATACTAATAATTAACATTGATGCTTTTAAACAATCAAATGAATGAGTGATGTTTGAAACAATTGAAATTAATTTTGCATAATACATATTTTCTGGTGCCATTTTAAATTGCTGAGCCATTTAAAACTCTTTCCACATATAGAACACAAATAGGGTCTCATATATGCATGACTTTTCAGATGCATCAGTAAGTGCGATGGCAACAGAATTTGTTTGTTGCACTGAACAGAATTAAATCTCTTTCCTCTAGAGTGAATGTGCAGGTGATTTTTTAAATCGCTTCTTTTTCTAAACTTCTTGTCACTCTCAGAACTCTGCAATTTCTTTCTAGAGTGAGTTTGCAAATGACCTTTCAGGTCTCTTTGATATGTGAAACTCTTCTCACACTGAAGACATGTGAAAGGCTTCTCTCCAGTGTGAAGCCGTAGGTGAGTCTGAAGGTTTCCTTGACGTGAGAAACTCTTTCCACACTGGAGACAGATAAAAGGCTTCTCTCCAGTGTGAACTCGAATGTGAATCTCAAGGTTTGCTGCGTTTATGCAAGTCTTTCCACAGTAATGGCACATGAAATTATTTGCTCCAGTGTTATTACAATGAGTTATTACATGATTCTTTAGCTCTTTACTGTCTGTGAAACTCTTTCCACACTGATGACACAGAAAACTGTTCTCTCTTGAGTGAATCTTCATGTGGTAATTAAGCGTTACTTTATGTCTGAAACTCTTTCCACACTGATCACATGTGTAAGGCTTCTCTCCAGTGTGAATTCTCATGTGAACCTTGAAGTTTCCATTAAGTGTGAAACTCTTTCCACAGTGATGGCACATAAAAGGCTTCTTTCCGGCATGAGTTACTACATGATTCTTAAGGTGTTTCCTGTTTGTGAAACTCCTCGGCTTCTCTCCAGTGTGAATTTTGATGGGAGTCTTAAGACCTTCTTTTTGTGAGAAGTGAGGTCCAGTGTGACATCTCATGTGGGCATTAAGGGTTCCTTTACGTGTAAAATTCTTTCCACACAGAGGACATGTGTAAGGCTTCTCTCTGGTGTGAATTCTCATGTGAGTCTTAAGACTTTCTTTTCGTGAAAAGGTGTTCCCACACAGTTTGCAGGTGTAAGGTTTCTCTCCAGTGTGAATTCTCATGTGGGTATTAAGGGTTCCTTTACGTGTAAACCTGTTTCCACACTGAGGGCACGTATAAGGTTTCTCTCCAGTGTGAAGTCTCATGTGAGTATTAAGACTGCCTTTTCGTGAGAAGCTGTTCCCACACTGTTTGCAGGTGTAAGGGTTCTCTCCAGTGTGAATTTTCATGTGAGTATTAAGGTTTCCTTTAAGGGTAAAACTTTTTCCACACTGAGGGCATGTGTACAGCTTCTCGCTGGTGTGAATTTTCATGTGGACATTAAGGTTTCCTTTTTGAGTGAAACTTTTTCCACACTGAAAGCATGTGAAATAACTTCCATTCGTTTGAGCTCTTTTTTGTGAAGATGTATGTGTGCAACTAAAAGATTTTTGTCCATTTAATAAATGATGATGTTTATCACACTGGTCTTTCTCTTCCATTTCATTGAATTCTTGTCTCTCCTCTTTCAAAGCCATCAATTCTAAAGTGAAAAAAGACCAATACAAGTTAACCTCAATTTAATGGCACAAAGCAACAGACATCAAAACCACCATGAAGCATCAAAATCAAAATGTATGTTAGATCCTATGCACTAAGATTTCAAAGATTAATTAACTGAAATCTCAGAACCTTTCAGTATTGTTAATTTTAGGACTTTATGAAAAACCTGCAGTCCAAAAAGGCTACTTGTCAATTATCAAACTAAAAAAAATAGTATGCTCTTAACTTTAGTCAGAGAAACTATATTTGTAAACCATTTCAGTAAGAATTTAAGCCCCCTTGTAACACAGAAACTGTGCTTATTACAGTTACATCTCAATTTTAGTGCTATAGATCTTTTGACAACATAGACCAGGGCTGTACATTTTTTGCACATAGCACTGGTGCTACAGAGGTTGAAACTTTTACATCTCTGAAATTACATCTCTAAAAGAAAATAAAAAAATAGTGCAGTTTAAGCAGGCATGTGACAGCCAAAGGACATTAATGTTGCATAAAGGACACAAAATCCAAGAAATGTTTTCAGAGAAACATTTTATTTATTTGCCCAAAGTGGCAGACTGCAGAAACAGAACACCTATTTCCTGACATTTTAAGTTTTGTTTATATAGCCCAGTATCACAATCCAAACAACATCCATTTACAATTCAACCTCACAACAACATTAAACTTCAAATTCCATGCACCAGCTACAAAATAAGAATAACTGTTGTTTATAGCAACACAAACTCATCAGAGGCCTGTAGCACGAAGCCAGTTTCAGTTTTTACGAAGGTAAGTTTGCGTTTAGTTTGAGCAAACTCTTGAGTTTTTGGGCTCAAGAAGATGGGTTGGTTTTGAGCGGGATTTGTCACCAATAACTTACGCTACACAGCTACCCTACTCCGGAGCAGGTTTTATTGTGGGTTAGAGATCGCAAACCCAAACTGGACCAATCAGCTGTGAGCAAAGTGACATATATCTGATGCAATAAAGACACAAAATTACCAGACTTTTGTGGCTACTTATTATGTTTATATTATATAAATTATCATTTAAATAATTCATAAAATATATTCATATAACTATTATATGAAGTGGCAATTAATTTTAAGCTTTGCATTTAAAGCTGCAGTCTGTAAGTTTTGCCTCTTTGTCGCCATCTCTGTTTGAAACCTGCAATTGCAGTTATTTGCGGATTTATTTTCCTAACATGGGTCTTGGACCGGCACGACTCCAGCATGGATAAATCTAATGTTTTGAGGAGTAACTTATGTGTGGCTGTCAGCCTCCGCACCGGTGTGGATATTCACTGTACTTCGGGATCACAGATTTTACGTCTTGGAAGTATGACCCAAATGAGAATTTTCACCGGATATTGTCATCTGACCGAGTAAGTAACAAGTCTGACACTTTTGTTCTAACCAACTGAGTAAAAAAGCATTACAATAAATCATGCAGTGCTACAATGGTGATTAAATCTAGTGATCGGTTAGCTTATATCACATCACTCGGGCTAAGCTAAGTATATTTTTTGAACACTGGCAGGTTATGTACTTGCTCAAAAATTTATTTAGTATAATTTTTAAACAAAAAAGGTTACAGACTGCAGCTTAAATTAAATATGGATACATATAGATAAGCTTTAATATATACAACTTTTAAAATGACTAAACATGTTTTCCTTTTGAGCTCTGTGTGAAACTTTATAAATAAATTAATTTGATACCTTTGCACTATTCACTATTCTTTTGGTTTTCAAGGACTAAAAACAGAGATCTCACTTATCAAACAATAATGTTATCTTTCAAATTCTAATAGCAAAGCATGCAATGACTGTGGCCACTTTAACATTATTCAAACTGATTTTATTTTACAAAAAATACATGATTGACCTGAAGAATGAAAGCTATATCATACACTTTTACAAATTACAAAATTTTAAATTACAAGCTATATCATGCTCGTGGACACCAGGGGTGTTACAATAAACTTAGCTCATGAGATCAGACAAAATACAGATACTTGGTTCACTAGAATGAGACAATATTTTTATACTATTTTTAAGAAATGTTCAATTACAAAACATTTGTCTTTTAATCACAAAATGCAAACAATGCCGTTATATTTTGAAATGTTTTAACTAAACTAACAATTATTTTGGTAATCAAGTAATTTATTGATTATTTTGACATTTGAGTATTCTGATATTTTTTGTAATAAAATAGACCTAAGTGAAAAACAGGCTTTAATATGACTATTTACAGTCAGGTCCATAAATATTGGGACATCGACACAATTCTAACATTTTTGGCTCTATACACCACCACTATGGATTTCAAATGAAACGAACAAGATGTGCTTTAACTGCAGACTGTCAGCTTTAATTTGAGGGTATTTACATCCAAATCAGGTGAACGGTGTAGGAATTACAACAGTTTGCATATGTGCCTCCCACTTGTTAAGGGACCAAAAGTAATGGGACAGAATAATAATCATAAATCAAACTTTCACTTTTTAATACTTGGTTGCAAATCCTTTGCAGTCAATTACAGCCTGAAGTCTGGAACGCATAGACATCACCAGACGCTGGGTTTCATCCCTGGTGATGCTCTGCCAGGCCTCTACTGCAACCGTCTTCAGTTCCTGCTTGTTCTTGGGGCATTTTCCCTTCAGTTTTGTCTTCAGCAAGTGAAATGCATGCTCAATCGGATTCAGGTCAGGTGATTGACTTGGCCATTGCATAACAGTCCACTTCTTTCCCTTCAAAAACTCTTTGGTTGCTTTTGCAGTATGCTTTGGGTCATTGTCCATCTGCACTGTGAAGCGCCGTCCAATGAGTTCTGAAGCATTTGGCTGAATATGAGCAGATAATATTGCCCGAAACACTTCAGAATTCATCCTGCTGCTTTTGTCAGTAGTCACATCATCAATAAATACAAGAGAACCAGTTCCACTGGCAGCCATACATGCCCACGCTACCACCACCATGCTTCACTGATGAGGTGGTATGCTTAGGATCATGAGCAGTTCCTTTCCTTCTCCATACTCTTCTCTTCCCATCACTCTGGTACAAGTTGATCTTGGTCTCATCTGTCCATAGGATGTTGTTCCAGAACTGTGAAGGCAAGGGACTGCTCATGATCCTAAGCAAACCACCTCATCAGTGAAGCATGGCGGTGGTAGCGTGGGCATGTATGGCTGCCAGTGGAACTGGTTCTCTTGTATTTATTGATGATGTGACTACTGACAAAAAGCAGCAGGATGAATTCTGAAGTGTTTCGGGCAATATTATCTGCTCATATTCAGCCAAATGCTTCAGAACTCATTGGACGGCGCTTCACAGTGCAGATGGACAATGACCCAAAGCATACTGCAAAAGCAACCAAAGAGTTTTTGAAGGGAAAGAAGTGGACTGTTATGCGATGGCCAAGTCAATCACCTGACCTGAATCCGATTGAGCATGCATTTCACTTGCTGAAGACAAAACTGAAGGGAAAATGCCCCAAGAACAAGCAGGAACTGAAGACGGTTGCAGTAGAGGCCTGGCAGAGCATCACCAGGGATGAAACCCAGCGTCTGGTGATGTCTATGCGTTCCAGACTTCAGGCTGTAATTGACTGCAAAGGATTTGCAACCAAGTATTAAAAAGTGAAAGTTTGATTTATGATTATTATTCTGTCCCATTACTTTTGGTCCCTTAACAAGTGGGAGGCACATATGCAAACTGTTGTAATTCCTACACCGTTCACCTGATTTGGATGTAAATACCCTCAAATTAAAGCTGACAGTCTGCAGTTAAAGCACATCTTGTTCGTTTCATTTGAAATCCATAGTGGTGGTGTATAGAGCCAAAAATGTTAGAATTGTGTCGATGTCCCAATATTTATGGACCTGACTGTATATATAAACTAATGATATATATAACTATTTATATAAGGCAACCATAATTAACTGAATACTGAATTGGTTCAAATAAAGTATCAAAACCAAGTTATTAATTACATGGTTTTATTGAACAACGCTGTTAAAATAAATAATGTAATATGCCTAATATATAATATGAACATAACCAACTTAAGTACATTATGTAGCCTATTATAACAAATACCTTTAGAGGGCGCCAACGGCTTGATGTTTGATTTTACAGCGTGTTTCAATGACGTTTAAATCCATTTAATTTTAATATTTGAACACAAGCAAACTCAGAGTAACTTTTATTTTGAAATCACAATGTACAACAAATCACATATTTAGAAATATGTTGATGTATTCTCCTGTGTTGGCATAGATTTTATAAATGATTTACTTTATAAATGAATGTTAAGCAACCCAAGATGAATGTTAAGCAACCCAAACTCACAGCATATGCAGAGGAAGAGTTTGTCGACCGAGCTGCTGAGATGGAGACATGCTTCATGCTTGTAAATGATAACAGTGCAACACAAAGCGCATCAGACTTCATATGCGTTCCCAAATGAAACCCAAATAAACAGCACATGCAATAAAAGACCGAACAATATAATGCAAGCACTATCAAAAGTTACCACAAACTCAACGCTATAGTGATATCACAAGACAGCTTTTCGCCTCAAGGAGTAATATCGCGAGATCTGCTGCGCTCCCAAAAGCCGGGTTAAATGAATCTGTATTTAACACGCGCTGCATTTGTAATTTTGCGTGAAAATATTTTTATCGAAAACAAAAATTAACACTAATTTCATATTCCTTTTAAAGGGGTCATCGGATGCCCATTTTCCACAAGTTGATATGATTCTTTAGGGTCTTAATGAAAAGTCTATAACATACTTTGGTTAAAATTTCTCAATGGTAGTGTAAAAAACCTTTTTTACCCTGTCAAAATCAGCTCTGTTTTCAGCAAGCTGTTTTTATAGGGATGCACGATATTATCGGACTGATATCGGAATCGGCCGATAATGGCTTTAAATGTAAATATCGGAATCGGCCTGATGTGAAATATTATGCCGATATGTCTTGCCGATAAGAGGAATGGGTTAACTCACATGTGCTCAGGGTGTGCTAGTGATTAGATCACATCAGCAGTGTGGCTCATTCTTGAAGCAAAGTTTTGTCTGAATGACGATTAGATTGACTGTTTTGGATCACTGCATTTAATCTGTGAAAACACGTACAGAATGACGCATTCGGTGTATAAACAGTAATAGCACGTGCAGCAGCAGCAGCAGTGACAGCCTTCCCCAGGTCCTAATGTCCGCTCAATAAGAAGTTTTAATCTGTAGGGGGCGCTGTTGGCCTACTTCTAATTAAATTAAAAGTAAACTAGCCTACACAAATAAAATTTAGACTGTTTCTGATTAAATAAAGCAGTAATTGATGTCATAAAATAACTAGTACATTTTGATTTAATGGTCAGAAGCTATAGCTTGCATGAAAAAAAAAAAAAAAAAAATCACAAACATGACACTTGTAAATTAAATAATTTTATACCGACTTATTCATTAATGTATAATATGTTTTATTTTTTAAACAAATCATGAGTTCTAAAAGATTTTCACAACTCTTTTGTTTTAGACCATCTACAAATGTTAAATCTTGAAATAAAATGTTAGGGTTAACACTGCATCTTTCTGGGGGGAAAAATGCAGTGATTGATAGAGTTTATTCATAGTTATTTTCAAAGCTTCAGTGTACTGTTAAAAAAACTTTATTATTTTTATTTATTTAATTCTAATAAATAAGTTTTATAAAAACTAACCAAAATGTAAAATATTTTGCTTATTTCTTTATTTCTGTAAACTCATAAAAACAACTAAACATTGCTTTTGTAAAATGATGAAAGCAGGACGCGCTCTCTGGCATCTCTGAAGCTGGAGCGCGTCAGAAAAAAGAACCAAAACTCAGCGTACGGCTGCCTCACAGAGCCAATGTCTACTTTTAAACGAACCAATTCAAAAACAAATATTTCCTGATTACTGTAATCTGTATGAAGGTTGCATTTCTCTTTAAAGGCGCATCCAGTACTCTGGAGCATAGGCTACCTGTCAACCCTCCAGTTTTCCCCGGGATTCTCCTGTATTTTACCATTCTATCCCGCTATCATCCCTTTTAAATATTTTTCCCGTATTTCTCCCGTATTTTTAATCTTTCTATTTAAAAAAGAAAATCCCACTGGGCGTAGCCTATTTTATATGTTTGCTACATTCGCCTCCGTTAATATCCGCCTCCTTTTATCCTCCTTTTATCCAAAGCGACTTACATTGCATTCAAGTTACAGTTTTTACATTTTATCAGCTCTTGCTTTCCCTGGGAATCGAACCTATGACCTTGGCGTTGCTAGCGCCATGCTCTACCATTTGAGCTACAGGAAAGCATGTGAGGTTTACATTTTTATGAAACTTTTTCAAAGCTTTATTTGAACGTTAGATATTTGACCATGCTATTAAACTGTTCTCAGTCAAGTTGTCATTTAAAATACGAACATCATTGGTCATGTTATTGTTTTAGTGATTATGCAAACAAAAAGTCATTTTATTTGTTGTTTGTTGATTTTTAATTATAAAACTTGAAGTGATTTATGTCTCAGTACTTTTTGAACATCTCCAGCACATTTTAACAATACCGTGATAATACTGATAACCGTGATAATTTTGGTCACTATAATCGTGATAAGAAATTTTCATACCGTTACATCCCTACAGTTAACTAAGTGAAGGTGAACCAGGAGCTTGCTCAGCGAAATGTCTGTATACACACTGCACGTGTCGACATGCGAGTAAACAAATACTGTATGTATAGCATTATTTTTTCTTTTACCATGCAGCAAACTTAAAAATATTTGTGAAAAAAAAAGTACAAAAAAAAAACACTTTAAACCGTTTGACATAGTATTAATCGGTTAAAATTCTTACTTTCGGTTAACGGTTAAACGGTCAATATGAGCATGCCTACTGACGATATAATCGTGCGATTAAGAAATCTAAGAAATAGTTCGCGATAATGACAGCTGTTTGCGTAGCTTCTCAGTGAACTATGGCTCTGTGTAGTAAATGCTGCTCCATGTGAAAGCACGTGAAAATGTTTTTACTCCCAACTCACTTCGTAACGTCAGTCGAGTGTTTGAAATAAATCTTCAGTGAGATGATGTGGCTTCTTACACAGAATAAGGCACACAACATATTTTCTAAGCAGGCTCGATTAGCATTGCATTATTATATACTTTATTATAATGAAAAATATAATAATTCTAATAAGAACTCTGATAAATCATATATTGTCGTAGTCCTATGTTTATTAGTCACATTGAATCAATGAAAGCAGTTAAATCTTCTGTTTATTCAGCTGCAGCTATAGGGATTTCCTGGGTTTCTTCTGTGGGGCGTATTTGGAGTTTCAGCGCGAGGGCGCCCTCTGGCCTTCAGATGGAGATTTACTACTGATCACAGAACCGTGATGCACGTGACATCAGTCTTAACTTTTATAAAGAATATCTCTTTGGGTTTGAGACTTTAGTCCAGGGCTGTCCAAAATCAGTCCTGGAGGGCCGGTGTCCTGCAGAGTTTAGCTCCAACTTGCCTCAACACACCTGCATGGAAGCATTTACATTTAATCATTTAGCAGACGCTTTTATCCAAAGCGACGTACAAATGAGGAGAACAATAGAAGCAATCAGACCATCGAGAGAGCAACAGTATACAAGTGGCATGACAAGTCTCAGATAGTCTAGCACAGTACACGTAGCTAGGAAATATTTTTTTTTATTAAATAGAATAGGTAAGTGTTAGTATTAGTTAGTCAGGTGCTGGCAAAAAAGATGTGTCTTTAGATGTTTTTTGAAAATGGCTAAAGACTCAGCTGTTGGAATTGAGATCGGGAGGTCATTCCACCAGCTGGGCACAGTCCAGGAAAAGGTCCGTGAGAGTGATTTGGTACCTCTTTGGGATGCCACCACAAGGCGTCGTTCACTTGCAGAACGCAAGCTTCTGGAGGGCGCATAAGTTTGAACTAGCAAGTTTAGGTATATTGGTGCAGTGCCAGTTGTGGTCTTGTAAGCAAACATCAGTACCTTGAATTTGATGCGAGCGGCTATTGGTAGCCAGTGTAACCTGATGAAGAGAGGGGTAACGTGAGCTTTTTTCGGCTCATTAAAGACCACTCTGGCTGCTGCATTCTGGATCAGTTGCAGAGGCTTGATAGTACATGCGGGAAGGCCCGCCAAGAGAGCATTACAATAGGAAGCTTCTAGTATGCTAGTAAGAGCTTGATTAGCTGCTTCAGGTGTGTTTATTTAGGGTTGGAGCTAAACTGCAGGACACTGGCCTTCCAGGACCGAGTTTGGACAGCCCTGCTTTAGTCTTTGCAACTTTGCGGATCTTATCTATGCACAAACAGCTAGTAACACTCCAAAGACAAAGGAAAACTTGAAATTGCATCATATGACCCCTTTATGTAACAGAAATGAATGGTTTGCATTCTGTTCTGTTCTGAAGTTGATATTGGGTTTAATTTCACACAAAAACAACTGTTTTAAACTACTTCCATTTTTTCCCCCTAATTTATTACATGGCATGTTAAAATAACTAATGCTTCTCAGGTACACTTAAAGGCAGCATTAGTATTTGTTTGGTCATGTGATCTTAACACGATTTTCCACAATGCAACCTGCCCTATATCAAGTATTAATCCACTCATATGACACACTTCAAAAATATCATTAATTACTGTGAAAGAAAACTTAATAAGGATCAAAATGTTGATTTCAGATGGAGAATGAAATCCAACCTGTTTGTTCCTCAGTATCTTCATGTTTGACTCTGAATGCTTCTTCAATCCTCATATCTTCACTCTCCTCTTTAATAAACGCCATCTTTGTATGTCACGTAGATCTCAGCTGCTTCACCGATAGTTTTTTTTCTGTGTGTTTGGACACATTGTCATGTTTAAGATAAGAACATTAAAATAATAATAATAATAAAAAATCAGAATTAATATAAACTTCCACAAAAGTGTGTTGGAACTAAACTCTGCAAGAACAGGTTTTGACACAACAGACATAATGAAATCTGTGAGAAGGTGTATAAAATAAACGAATATTTTTTTCTTTTCTTGTAGCCTTCAACTGTTTACAATAAAATTATTTCAAGCAAAATGAGACGCACTGTTTCTGTTAGTAGAAACGCTTTACTCACGCAAAATATTACAATGTTACATCTAATCTTACATCGCTTGTAAAAACAAACAAAAAATGAATGACCTATATTTAATTTAAAGTCTTTAAATGCTTAAAATCACTAACCTTTCTACAGCCGAATCACAACAGATGCAGGAGCGCGGCGCAGCCTTATGACGTCACATAGACGGACCAAAATAAAAGTCCTACAGTAAATAGAAATGTATAGCGCATAGAAATTTAAGAGAGAAGTGATACATTTAAGGTAAACGCATATGTCAGTCAGACATACAAGTCAGAGGTTTTCAGTTTTATTTGTTATGAAATGGTTAAATACATGTTTGACCAATGATGTGCCAAAATTAACTACCAATGAAGGAGTGTGCAGCATATCTAAAGCCCGATTCGGACGGTAATTGTTTCTCATAAGGACGTCTGTAAAAATAAATTTACATATCACCTCAGTGATAAAACTCATGTATTCGGATGGTGATTTATTCACAGTGGAGGAGAGAGTTCTGTGATCCTGCGCACCCGAGAACGCGCTGCTCACGTGACCAATCACATGATTGTCTGCGGTAAATAAAATTAATTTTATTTACAAATGTATTCTTATTATTGTGTAAAATGTATTTAAAAATACTTATTATTATGTAAAATGTGTTCTTATTATTCCAAGCATATTTATTATTTGATTATTTAAATCTCCTGTTTAAAAATAGGAAAATAGACGCGCTATAGTTGTATATAATAATATAAGCGATATATATATGTTTATAATACACATTTTAAAATTGTATTGCATACCTGCTGCTGCCATAATAAAGACCCATTTGAAAGTTTATGTGCTTTTCTTCTTTTTCTGCTCCCAGTCGCTGTGGTTGAGCAGTCATGAAGTATTGTTCTCAGAAATAATATGTAAATTACACCGAAGTACAACGTTACGGTGTTCGGGAGTGCTCAAAAAGGGATTAAACACTGAATTTTGAATCGATTTCTTCTCGTAAACTCAGAGATGTGGATTCGGACGGCAATTAAATCACCAACTACCCCCTGTATATGGTGAAAATCTCTTACGTCCCCCTGAGAAACAATTACCGTCCGAATAGGGCTTAAAAGATGGGAGATTCTACCTAAAGGCAAACCAGCCTGAGTGTAGACACCATTTATACCAGGGGTTGGGAATCAGGGGTCAAGAAGCCATTTAAAAAAAAATGTTTGCTGCATTTTTTGAAAGAGCCATATGAAAGGTAATTTTACTATTACACAGAGATCTAGGTTTGTTGATAAAAAATTAGAGCAACAAACTAGTAAAAAAACAAACAAAACAAAAACACATGCACACACACATCATATAAATTCTTATAACTTTTATTTGCTTCCCAGCTAACAAAAATGAGTTGTCTGAACGTTTTGCTAACATTCCCATTAAGTTATGAAAACGTTATTTCGGAATGTTTTGTACACGTTGAAAACGTCCAGTTTTTTTTTATGTATTAAGAAAGTTTTTTGTGGGGTTTCTGCAAACGTTACAGGAACATCCTACCATTTTGAAAACGTTACGAAAACGTTATTATGGAAAGTTCTTTAAATGTTTAAAATGTCCAGTTTTTTCATGTATTAAGAACGTTTTTTCTTGGTGTATGTGAATGTTACATGAACATTCCATTCTATCATCTTGAAAACGTTATGAAAATGTTATTAGTGAATGTTCTTTAAACATTTAAAATTTGTGTTTTTTTCATGTATTAGGAACGTTTTTTATTGGTTTGTGAACGTTATAGAAACATTCCATTCTATTATCTTTATGAAAACATTATTTCTGGATGTTTTTTAAACATTCAAAATGTCCAGATTTTTCATCTAATTAGGAAAATGTTAGGAAACACTTGTTTCTGTATGTTTAAACGTTATATAAAATATGCACATATCCTCCAAACATTGCCCTGGAAACTTTTTTATAAACAAATATCAATTTAAACAATAACATTTGGTAAAACATTACTAATTATATTTGTCAACACCAAAAACTGTAAGACACTACACAAACATTTTTCATCTTTTAATATATTTGATCATTTTCATTCATATTTTATTTGTGTACCTTTTGCCAAGGATAAGTGCAATGTAACATACAGTACATCTAAATGAAAACGATAGCATAACTGATATCTTACTTTACTTTCACATTTTATATAAACATTCCACAAACTGAAAAATTCCAAATCTTACATAACAAAATACATAACAACTAATTAAGTGTGTTCTGTGTGTCTTCTTTTCCACAAGTCTCTGCTTCGGCCTGAAGTGACACCTTAGATTGTAGCATCTATAGAAACAAAACATATTAGTACACAGTATATTCTGTATTAAATTTGCATTTTTTTCTTTATTATTTTTTTACAAACTACAAAAGCCTTACCTTATCTCTGTGTGGTGCAAACTTCAGTGTTTCTGATATGAAGTCCTCAATTACTTTTTCCAGCACCTTAGTGTGTGTTCAACGACAGGCATCTTAAAATCCAGTTAAGATACACAAAACACAAACATGTTACTGTTACTTACAATAAGGGCCTGTTTACACCTGGTCACTTCATGCGTTTTCTTTGATCGGATATCTATCTGATTTGTTAAAACGTTTCCATTTACACTTGGCCACATAATAAATGTGTCTTCGCAAAACAGATATAAATCCGTTCTTCAATTCCCGCACCATATGCAAATTTAACGGAGTTCACTTCAATAAAAGAAATAGATATGCGCTGCATTTTATTCATTATCAGCTAATTTCAATATCAGAGACCGCAACAGGAGAGCACGCGGCATCAGCACTGGAAAGATCACTACCTTTAATGAAGATGATTGTGTGTTGAGCGTCTGCGACGATCAGTTTAATTCGCGGCAGTTTGCGCGTCGGCTTGCTGAAGAGATACTCATCAGCTACTCATCCGCGGTGATGCTTGTTGCATTAGCGCTGTCATATCTGACTATAACATGCCATATAGCCTATAAAACGCTCTCACACCTTTATTATTTTAATATTTTGGGAAGAGTAACATTAGCATATGTGGTTTCAACAACCAGATGCATTTATACATGTCCAGTCCAGTTTCATCTGGAATGCGGCCCAGGTTTGAGCGATCGGATTTAAATGTGTCTCAAAAGCATTTCGGAGGGCATTTACACCTGGTCTTTTCACGATCGGATAGCTATCCGATCAGAAAAAACGCATGAAGTGACCAGCTGTAAACAGCCCCTAAATAGGGCTGCACGATAAATCGCATGTGATTGTCAAGCATATCTCGTCAGTAAAGATTCTCTGATTAGCAGTAAATCTCCATCACCTGCTTTCAGATGGAGCGGCATTTAATACACAGAGCCGTAGATCGCTGACAAGCTACGCAATATCGCGTTCAAAATTTTGAACAATCACATGCGATTTATCGTGCAGCCTTAAAATTATGACTACAGTATGTATAATACACTGCTGATTTCCTCAATACCTCATAAGCAGACTTTGGCCTAGCTTGCTCTGAAAATAGAGTTTGTCTTCAGTGACTTACTATAAAATGTTAGAAACAACTCATGGATTATGACATATTTCCAGTTCCTGGAAATTCTTCTTTCCCTTGCGGCCTTTAAGACTATATTGGGACCATAGAGCATTCGTCCCGAGTTTTCTAAGTAGTCTTCTGATCGATCTGTTGCCTCCCATGAAGCTCAGCCAATCGATCTGAAAATAAATGTAATGCTATAATACTGCACAGCAATAACTAACAGCAATATCTGAACCAAGACAAATAAAACTGTGTGCATAATTATATAAAATAATATGGAAAACACAGGGTTGCTTTGGTGTTTGGTTTGTTGTGCTGTACTTAGCCCACTACATCACTCCACCTCACCAAAGACCACACACAGCTGGAGTTACAACAATGCATATTACACTGTGTTCCAAGTGCAAACTCTAACAACCTTGAAGTACTAACCACTCTCTTTTTGTAGGCTGGATCCTTCAACATGGTGCACAAATCTTCCAGTTCCTTTGGTGTGTTACAGGGCTTTTCGAGAATTTTTCGTCTTTCGGGTGGTTCAGAACACATTAGTCCTTAGAAGGCATTCAATGTTTTGGAGTCTCTCATCGACTTGATTGAGACGAAGGAGTACAGCCCTCTCAAGCTTTGATGACTCTGGATACCATACACTCCATTAAATCTCATAGACAACACATAAAATTACTCTGTTTGTGTAATGAATGCCATTCTGTTACAAACAGAAGTTTTTTCCATTTGGTGTATACTTACCTTGACTTGCCACCGATGTCCTCTCTGTTGTGGTCTTCAGATGGAGTGTTCATGCAAAACTCTGCTTTAAAAAAATTATAGTAATAATAAGTAAATTATAAATTACACCAGTACATTTTAATTATGCAGGCCTAATAGGTTAGATTACCATCACTGTCTTGTTGGGTTGTGACCAATGGCAAATGCACATGCAAGTTACACATGACCCATTGGAACACTATGCAGAGAGCTGTTTTTTATGCTTACCATGGCCATGACTCTCTACCACTGCCTTCAACCTGTTGCTGATGTTTATGTCAGGACTCCTCAAGGAGAAGCCTATTTTAAGCAATGCAAAAACATTCATGAAAAATAATAACAGTACTGCTGATTGTGTAGGCTTCATTATATGTTAAATTACTATTACATGTTAAATTACTATTACCATTCTGTAGGGAAGAGAGATTCTTATTATTTCTCTTATTCTTATTCTTATTTGTCTTTCTGAATATCTGGTTTCCAGGTAGACCTGAGGTATCATACAAATCAATCAGAAATATTCAAGTTAGGCTAACTATCAAGAATCAGCCCACTGACATTTGTACATTTGGTAGACATTTTTATCTAAAGCAACTGCATTCACCAATAACATGTATTGGGAATTCTTGTGTTTACTAAATCATACTCAAGACCTTTGGCATTGGTCATGCCATGCTCTACCAGCTGAGCTACAGGAATGTACTAGAATGTTCTTCCTTTAGCTTCAATGTATTATTTCCCCATTTATAATTAAAAGACTGACTTGACTCATTTGACACTGTCTTGAGTGCTGAAAAATATTTTGCAGATGGAATAACTAGAAAAGAAAGTGAAGGATAGCCAGAGTCACTTAATAAGTCACATAATAACTGATTATGTCACGAATCCGGTCTGTGGCCTTCCGCCCAATAGCCACCAGAGGTCGCCTCTCCATTATATTGACTCTCACACCACACAGCACACTGGACTGCATTTCCCATCATCCACTGCACTGACGACACACACACAGCTGATTACACTAATCACGCTCACACCTGAGAACTATCACACAATCACTATCACCCAATCACACACTCTTTATAAGCCTTGGACTTTCTCTCTGTGAGCGCCGAGTATTGTATTGCGTTTATCACTCTCATAGCGATAGCTACTCTATGGAGTCATAGTCATAGTCTTGCTTTACCTTGTGTGTTCTCTTGTGTTTTGACTCCTGCCCATGTTTTCTGGATTTACTCTTTTGCCTTGCCATTCGGACTCTGTTTGCACCTCGATTGGATTATTGCTCTCGTACCTGGATTACCCCTTCTGTCAAGCCCCTTGGATATTGTACGCCGATCGCCGACCACGCCTGTTTATTTGAGTACTCTTCTGTCTTGCCCTCTCTATACCTGTTTGCTGTTTGTTCGACCCTGTCTGTTATTGACCATGCCTGTAAATAAAAGCTTGCACCTGGATCCGCACGTCTCACGTCTTGTCCGCCCCGTTACAGAATACTCAGCCAAACAAGGTTCCAGCAGCTTTTCTGAGGAACATTGGCCAGGTATGGATACGGCAAGAATTTTGTTAACCCTTAAACAAGGCTCGCGATCGCTGGAGAACTATATCCGTGAATTTTTAGCCATTGCAAACTACTCTGATCTACCGGACTGTTTGTTAATAGAGTTTTTTTGTGATGGCATTAATCAACCACTGCAATCTGAGCTTAGACGCGAGGGTCCGCGTTCATCACTCGCTCAGTTTATGGATTATGCTTTGTTGACTGTTGGCTCTTTGCTCACTGTGGGTGTCGCAGAGGAAGAACGCTGCACTGCATTTATGACTGAGATAGCAGCTACGTTAGAGCATGCTCACAAAATGGCGGCGACAGCAGATCCCATTCACAAAATGGCGGACACAACAATGCACCGTCATTTCTCAGCTAATCTTCGAGTCACGGTTGATCGTCATGAATCAAGTCAAGTCGCAGCTGATCTTAAAGAGCTAAATAAAGTCACAATTGATGTTAAAGAGCCAAGTCAAGTTATGGATAATCTTTGTGAGTCTCACCACGTCTCCGCTGATCTGCCAGAGTCTCACCACGTCTCCGCTGATCTGCCAGAGTCTCACCACGTCTCCGCTGATCTGCCAGAGTCTCACCACGTCTCCGCTGATCATCCAGAGTCTTGTGACCTCCTGTCCGTCACATCCAGATATTCAAAGTCAGTGCTTCGATTTCCCAGTCTGGTTTCCAGTGTGAGGGATGCACCACTGGTGTCTGCACACGCAGCTGGTATCCCCAAACCCACTCACTCAAGCCCTCCTGTTCCTGAACTGATTCCCCTGTCTGAAGTGCTTCCCATGATGGGGATCGCTTTTTGGTGTGTTTGGGCTGCGTACACCACCACAGAACTCCCAGAGGTAACTGTGGCCACTATGATGTCTTCAGAGGTGGCAGCTGATGCTGCAGAACCTCCTGAGGTAGTGGCGTTCATTGCCATGTTCCCCGAAGTGATGGTGCCTCCTGCAGTTTCTCCAAAGGTGGCAGCTGATGCTGCAGAACCGCCTGAAGCAGCGGTATTCTCTTCAGTTCCTTGCATGGTGGTGGCGCCCAGTTATGCACTCTCAGCCTGTCATGTCACGGTCGAAGGAACCATTGCTGAACTCTCCTTGTATCCTGATAGTACTACTGTAGAACCTCCAAAGGTGGCGGCATCTGCTGCAGAACCTTCAGAGGTGCCAGTGGCACTCAATTATGAACTCTCGCCCTGTCCTGCCCCGGCCATGGAGGCCGTCTATGAACTCTCGCCCTGTCCTGCCCCGGCCATGGAGGCCGTCTATGAACTCTCGCCCTGTCCTGCCCCGGCCATGGAGGCCGTCTATGAAATCTCGCCCTGTCCTGCCCCGGCCATGGAGGCCATCTATGAATCCTTGTCCTGCCCTGTCACGACTATAGCGGCCATCTGTGAACTCTTGCCTTGCTTTGAACTGGCCACGGAAGCCAATAATGAACCTTTCTTAGCTCATGTCACGGCCTATGATCTGTTGTCCTGTCCTGACCCAGCCGAAGAGGCTGCCTTTGAACTGGCAGTCCCATCAGTCACAACTGAGGAGGTTATGGGTGAACTTCCTGACTGTTGCGTTGCGCCCGTAGGGGCCATTCGTGAACTCTTACCCCTACCTATCACTACCACGGAAGCCTTAAATTAATTTCCTGTATGCCCTATTTATTAACCCTGTCATTGCCAAAGAGACATTTAATGAACCGTTGGTCTGTCCCTTTCCATGCAATGAGTTTAACCCTGAGCTATCGGTGTGTTCAGTTTCAACCAATAAGCCTGAGAATGAGCCATCTGTCTGTTCTATTTCAAATGATATGACTGATTGCGAACTTCCTGTCAGCCTAGTGTCTGTCCATGAACTTCCTGTCTGTCCAGTTCCCACCAATGAGTCTGAGTATGTGCAGTTTGATTACATTTCTGTCAATGAGTTTGATTCCCAGGTATCTGTCTGTCCTGTTTCAATGAATGAGTCTGATTGTGAATTGTCTGCCAGTTTTAGTTTTCCTCACAGAAATGTCAACCAGTCCAGTTTCAGTCGATACACTTGCTTATGAACAATCTGTCTGTACAAATGTAGTTGTAAGATCTGACTTAAAACTGTCTGCTGATCTGGTTTCTGTTAACACCAAGTCTAGTTTTGAACTATCCATGTATCCAGTTTCAGTCACTGAAATGTCTACCAATCCAGCTTCAGTTAATACAACTAATTTTGAACTGTCAATCTATCCTTTATCAGCCCATGAATTTATTAGTAAACTACTGCTTACTGCAACTCCATTCTGCTTACTTTCATGGAGTTGGTATAAATCAAAACAGGAAGCCAACAGAATCAGGCTTTTCTTTAAATGAAAAATAATGGTGTTTTGTCTAAAAGATCTATGTTAAAAAAAAGTTTACCAGATATACCTATCTGGGAATAAGTTTATTATTAGATTAGTTGTATTTTGTAATTGCAGAAACACCCATGTAATTTATCAGACTGCTGAAGTTGTACATCCTGACATATGTTGTACATATGTTCTCAGTTTATTTGATCTGTCTTCCAAAACTCAAGATATGCCTAAATATTTGACCTTAATTGACAGACTTATGTAGCTACACACCCCTTAAAGTTTGTTTAAACATAAACTTAAATAATTAAAACACTATGGCAATCACTGCTTATTGAATGTTGAACCAAATTGGAAGTTGACCTAAGAGTAATTTCATTAATTGGTAACTCTTAGTAATAATGAATAGAATAGGTGTGGGCTGTGGCCCCACGGTTCCTTTGGCTAGATCAGGGGTCACCAAGTTCGGTCCTGGAGGGCCGGTGTCCCTGCAGAGTTTAGCTCCAACCCTAATCAAACACACCTGAAGCAGCTAATCAAGGTCTTAGGTATACTTGAAACTTCCAGGCAGGTGTGTTGAGGCAAGTTGGAGCTAAACTCTGCAGGACACCGGCCCTCCAGGATCAAGTTTGATGACCCCTGGGCTAGATAAAGAATGTGCATTACCCTGTGCAACATTAAACAAAATGGATAATGTTATAATTCAAGTGAAAGACAGCAAAGGTAATATTGTTGCACTAACCGTTACCAAGGCAATTGCTGAAAGGATGAAAAGTGGTGAGTAAACTGCAGAACTGTCCAATAAGTCACCAATGATTTGAGCAAGTCTTTTAATAATTATTTGCTTCTCCAGATCAAAAGTTCCTTTCCTCTATCATGGAGAAAGTCACAGCCATAGAAACAAAACAAGGTACACATTTACTTGAGCACAATTACTTTTTATTGTACAAGCACAAATATTTTTAAGTGACTGACAACATTTACAGCCTTACCTCTCCAAACAGCCCTCATCAGTGGCCCAGCTTCTACTGAAAAGGTCCCCCAACCTCCCACCCCATGTACCATTACCTCTACTGGGTCCCCTGTACCCTTAAATCTCTGTGTTGTGAAGCAGCCACCACCATCAACCAGCCAGTGCCATTTAACTACCACCAGGGTGCCTGTTCCACTTACCCCCAGTGCCAATGCCCCAGTGTCTGCCACTCCACAACCAAGTGCAGCGAGTGGAAACCCTTCACAAGCCATTCAAACGTCATCCACCTCCACCCAGTCAGACAGCCATGAATAACAACAAGGTACTGCCTCCAAGAGTGTAAGGAAGATGAATCTCAATGCTGTGGTTAAATGGCATTCAGTTTTGTTTTCTTTTTTGTGGCATTTATATTTATACCCTCTCTTCCCACAGAAATAAATCACAAAATAACATTATTACTACTGGACCTTACAAGAACTCATCAGCAACTGTACTTCAGAAACAAACCAGCTTTCTATCAAAAACTACAGAAGGCATTCTCACAGAAGGGGTACAACCTGTCAACTGAAAAAAATAGAAAAAAGTTAGCAAACATGTTAACAACTTACAAAAGAGTAAAGGACAGACGCCGTGCAACTGGGGAGGGGAAGAATGCCTGGGAGTACTATATAGTAAGTGTAAGATGGAGTTGTTTTACATGACATGGGACATTTTCACTGTACACTGACATGCCTTTTTTTTCCCTATAGCAAATGGATGAGTTATTTGGGTCATCAGGGATTGGATCTGCACCACCTGGCACAATTTACTCTACACCTTTGTTTTGTGATGACTCATCCAAAACTAATCCAACAGCTTCATCTCTTCCCCCTCAAGACCAGCCAGCGGGTGCTGCTGTGGATGAACAGCCTGGAACCTCAGCAATCCGAAAATCAACCAATCTCACCAACATGCAGAGACAAACACAATCCTCTCAGTTTCTGGAGGCATATGAAGTGCATGCAGAAAGAAGGACTACTGTGCTTGAGTCCCTGGTGAGGCCTAACTTTGAGAGATGGCGGCGACTAAAGGAGAGGCATAGGCGCTCTTTTGAAAGGAAGCTGTTGACCAGCATGGGAACAATCGTGGAAGAGCTAAAAAAAATAAATAAGCAAACAACAAGAGCAAATTATACACTTGCTACAAAACCAACCTCAATAACATGTCTTAAAGAAATAAACTTTGTATTTTGACTTTCTCTAAAATGTCTATCACAAATCTATTCCTTCACGGGTTCTCTTTGGTTGGAATTATTCCTGTGGTACACAATTTTTAAAAACAAAAAACTATTGTCTTGTGTTGTATTCAAAAATGTGTTCTGGAATATACAGTACTGATCAAAAGTTCAGAAATGCTTATTCTTTTTTTTTTTTTTTTTTTTTTTACCTTTTCAAATGACTGCAAACTCATCAAACGTATAGTCTTACAATTCTTAACTGTGGGACTTTTGTTATGACTAAAAGCATCCAAGATAAAACTGTTATATTGTAGCATCTTCAAAGTTGCCACCCTTGACTAGAATTTACAAAATTGTCCCCTGGGCATTTGATCGTCCAGTTGTTTTGAGGTCTCAACCTGGAAAGCTTTTTAAACCGTATTGAAGGAATTCCCATCCATTCAGGGCTCTTATTGGCTGCTTTTCTTTGTTTTCTTCATTATTTAGTCCAAGTCATCAATTTCAAATAAGATTTTTTTTAACTGAAATTTCAGTTTTCTAATAATTGAAGTTGATATGTTGGCACAATTATATTTTTTGTTTACAAAAGTAAATTCAAACATTTAAGCATACACTTTAAAGTAAAGGATTTAAAAAAACAATCTGAAACATTTCAGTAAATTGTCTTTAAATTTTCCATCGGTAGCGTACACTCTTCTTGTGATCATTAATATTAATCAATCAATTTTAAAGCAGATCCTGCCTTTTATTATTCTTATCTTGTGTTACACTGTTTACTGAGCTCACTTCACTGAGCTGTTCCTTTAGGCAGTAAAGTCACCAAGACCACACCTTGAGTCAAATAAGAACAGCAATCTTTTATTGATCAACACAAACTGGGTCAAAAAATAACAACGGGTCAGAGTTTAAATATTTCTTAACATTTAAAAAAAAAATGCTGACAAAAAATGCTGTACTAAGTTTTAGTTCAGCTAAATGCTAATTACTCAGTTTTTGGTGTGTTAGATCTGGTCACAAATGATGTCTCTATAATTGCTTGCAGTAGTGCTGTGGGGTTGCTGGGGAGGTGGTTCATCGTCATCACTATCATCTACTACAACAACTTGGTCACCCGGCTCTAAACAAAGATTATGTAAAATGCAACATGCTGAGACTGCTGAACTGATATCTGAAATGCTTTTCATATGCAGGCATTGGAGCCTCCTAAATTTGGATTTTAGAATGCCAAATGCATGCTCAATGACCACACAAGCAGCATTGAGCTTCCTGTTAAAGCGCCTTTGCCTAGCTGTTAAATGGCCGTTGTCTCTATAAGGCCTCATAAGTTGAGGCAACAGAGGGTAGGCTGAATCCCCAATAATATGCATTCCCTGTGGAACAAGGGAATGAGGATCTTCTTCAAGAACACGTCCAACCTCTGTTAGGCGAAATGCCCTAGCATCATGCCAACTCCCAGGGTGACCCACACTGATGTGACAAAAGCGTCGCTGACTTTCACAAAACCCAGTTAAATTTACTGAATAGAACTGTTTCCTATTCAAGTAGGCTAGGGGATTATCACAATGGGGTCTCATTATAGGAATGTGACAACCATCCACTGCACATACAGTGTTGGGGAAGCCTGGTGCGTCAAACTCTAGCTTAGATATCTGTAGCCTTTGGCCTCTGGGCCAGGAAATTTTGTGGGCCATGTGTGTATTAACAAGTGAACAAAACTCATGGAGATGTTTGGAAATTGTGGATTTTGATGTATTGAATCTATCTGCCACCCCTCGATATGACTCCTGATTGGCCAATGTCCAAAGGCAGGCAAGAACACTGTTTTTGAGTGGCAGTTTGGTCTGTTGTAAATTCATGTAATAAGGACCAAGGGTGGTAATGACATCCTGCACATGTAAGAAATAGGTTATTGAGACAACTTGCTAACAATTTTAAAAGTTAAATGGCTTTATACTGTGTAGTAAACACCTCCACCTATTCCTTGGAAAGCCTAAAATGACCTTTAAATTCTGAGGGACTGTACAGAGGGACCACATGCTCCACAAAATGCAGAATTTTTGGAACCATTCTAAGTAACAGAAAGAGGAATATACTCACTGAATACATGAAACTGAAGACATGTGTAGTATCAACTTTTCTGTTGAACTGGGATTGTAGTCAAATATTTAGGGTTTACAGGAGTGTTAAGAATTGTTTTTACTCCATTATTATCTCTTTGTGTAAACAGAATATAATTAATTCCACGCATTAATTCCAAGAATTTGATAATTGAAAGAAGATTTGGTCATACCATGTTAGGTAGTAACTACAAAATGTAAATGTTTTTTTAATATTTTGTTTATATATATATATATATATATATATATATATATGTATATACTGTATATATATATATATATATATATATATATATATATATATAACCTTTTCCTCACCTTCGTTGCTCGTTGTGCTCAATTTCATGCAACAATAATGGGATTTCTATCGATTCCAGTTCGTCTGCTATAAAGAACGCAAACACTGCGTGATCTGCCATGGCTGACGTAAATACAGGAAACTACGGGAGCCACAGGGTGTCCGACTTGACGGCTCCTTTTTCAGCTCCTCCCTTGCCTGCAAGCGGCTACTCTCGGCAATAGGTCTGTGCGGCGCTGCATGAAGTCGAACACACCTAGTTTGTTTGTGAGAAAGGTCCTCCTCCTGCTTTTAGGGGTGGAACAAAGAGCTCAAGAACTCATGACACAAAAAAGTTTTGGTTCTTCTAGACAGTTCTTGTAGTCTGTTCTAAATCTACCATCATAAAGAGATAAGTGATCTAGTCTTGCCACACTCTTCTTTCTTTTAATCCTGTTGAGAGTCTCATTTTGAAGTTATGTTTTGCTGCAAAGCCATTTCTCTGACTTGGTCTTTACCCGCCTCAAACTTCAAGCCTACGAGACTCTGCATCCAATCATAAGCTAGTGCTAATGAAACCCCTTTCAGAGGTTTCTGCAAAACAAGAAGGGAGTTTCCCAATCATTGGGCTTTTATCAACCGCTTTACCCAACTGGATAAAATGATGAAGGCCAGCCCCAACCCCACCCCTAAAACTAGCCCCTAGTGCAGGGGTCACCAAGTTCGGTCCTGGAGGGCTGGTGTCCCTGCAGAGTTTAGCTCCAACCCGAATTAAACACACCTGAAGCAGCTAATCAAGGTCTTACTTGGTATACTTGAAACTTCCAGGCAGGTGTGTTGAGGCAAGTTGGAGCTAAACTCTGCAGGACACCAGCCCTCCAGGATCAAGTTTGATGACCCCTGCCCTAGTGGGTTAGGGCTAATCAGGTAAAATATCCACAAATTGTGAAAGGCCCTTAATTGAGTGGACAATGCCCCCTAGTGTCCTGCAGAGACCTATACTTGGGACACAAGGGAATACCCACTCAAAAGATGTAATGTAATAAAACATCCAAATCTCAAGTGGAAATTGTCATTTTGATATCTCTACAAAAAATGGATTACTCAGTGGATTTTTAGTAAATTTTCATCCATAGCATCAATATTTTAGCTTTCTTCTTCATGTATTTTGTTAATCGGAAAAAAAATCTTACACAATGAACCATTTATGTTTACTTTTACATTATCTCACTTAAGATTAATCCTATAATGCAGTGGAATGTTCAATATTTCATTCATTTTATGTCCTTTTATTTATAATATTGGTTTCATTGAAGCATTTCACAACAAGACAGAATTTAATTAATATTTTGATTCTAAAGTATCAATATAAGAAATGGAGTAACACTTCTGTACAATGAAATTAGAGGGCATCCACCTCAACCACTCATTATTTGAAAGTATACCAAAGGTGATGGTGAGGTATGGCCACATGAGTTGAAGTGAACGCAAGAAAATAGGAAGCCTCAAAGTATAAAATGGTGAAGCAAAAAATGGTTTAATGCAAATAAATGAAGTAACGATGGAGGTGAAAAATGGGGTGGTGGTTGTAGAAGCATCACTTGTTTGGACGTGTATCTGATCATTTAAATGTCATGTGAACAGATTCACAAAAAAGCAGAGAATCAGATTTGGCCCACATTCAACTGTGGTGTGAGCGTAGCCTTAATTTTACACAGACACGTATTTTCTGGTGCCATAGTAAATTGCTGGGCCATTTAAAACGCTTTCCACACAAGGAACACAAATAGGGTCTCACATCTGCATGGCTTTTCAGGTGTATCTGCAAGTGCGATGGCAACAAGAATTTTTTATTACACTGATTGCAATTAAATTGTTTTCCACCAGAGTGAATTTGTAAATGACGTTTCAGGCCTCTTCGATATCTTAAACTTTTCTTACGCTGAAGACATGTGAAAGACCTCTTTCTAGTGTGAATTCTCATGTGAGTCTGAAGGTTTCTTTTACTTGTATAACTCTTTCCACAGTGATGGCACATGAAAGGCTTGTGAGTTATTAAATGATTCTTAAGGCGTTTCATTTTTGTGAAACTCCTTCCACACTGATGACATTTAAAACAGTTCTCCCTTGAGTGAATCCTCATGTGCTGATTAAGGTTTTCTTTACATCTAAAATTTTTTCCACACTGACCACATACGAATGGCTTCTCTCCAGTGTGAATTCTAATGTGGGTATCAAGGGTCACTTTACGAGTGAAACTCTTTCCACACTGACCACATATGAATGGTTTTTCTCCAGTGTGACTGTTCATGTGATAACTAAGGCCTAGTTCACGTGTGAAGCCCTTCCCACATAATTTGCAGGTGTAAGGCTTCTCTCCGGTGTGAATCCTCATGTGTTTTTTAAGGTTTCCCTTTTGAGTGAAACTCTTTCCACACTGTTGGCAGCTGAAAGAGCTCTCTCCGGTGTGAATTCTCATGTGGACCTTAAGGTTTCCCTTTTCAGTGAAACACTTTCCACACTGTTGGCAGGTAAAAGAGCTCTCACCAGTGTGAATTTTCATGTGGACTTTAAGGTTTCCTCTTTGAGAGAAGCTTTTTCCACACTGTTGGCAGGTGAAAGGCCTTTCTCCAGTGTGAATTCTCATGTGGACATTAAGGTTTCCTTTTTCATTGAAACTCTTTCCACACTGTTGGCAGGTGAAAGGTTTCTCTCCTTTGTGAATTCTCATGTGGACTTCAAGATTTCCAAATTGATCAAAACTCTTTCCACACTCTTGGCAGGTGAAATACCTTTTAGTTCCTTTCTTCTGACCTCTTTTTTGTGAGGAAGTCTTTTCAGTCTTTCTGGATATTTTTTCAGTCATAAAATCATGATGTCTCTCATACTGATACTTTTGCTCCATTTCATTAAGCTCGTGATTCTCTTCCTTCAGTGTCATCAGGTCTAAAGTGAAAAAAAGGCAAATACAAGTTAACTCCAGATTAAAGGCTCAAAGCAAAAGACATCAAAATATTTAGACATTCAAAGCATCAAAACCAACAACATGGTGTACATTTCCTGTACACAATACGGCAGTGGTTTTCAACCTTGGTCCTGGTGACCCACCACTCTGCACATTTTGTTTGTCTCCATTATTTATGATCTGATCCAGATCATCAGCTTGTTAAGCAGAGAGCTCCATAAAAAGAAATGAGTGTCTCAGATAAGAGAGACACAAAATGTTTAGTGGGTCCGCAGGACCAGGATTAAAAACCAATAAGATCCTAATTGTTGTGCAGCTGATAGTTTTATATATCCTCACAGCCTGATGAAGCTGCACAACCATCCAGGTTAGCAGAGTGTATTAAAGATATTAAATATAGGATCCATTAAATTCTGACAAGACAAAAGATGAAAACCTGAAAACCTCCATGCATCTAGATCTCGCTTGATGTACTGTTACATTTTCTACAGTTAAGAACCTCATAAGTCTGTAATAAGGACCCAAATGCAGAGAGATAAAAGACACCGTGGCCCTCATTTACAAAATGCATGTACAACAGAAAATTGGACATACAGCCATTTCCACACAAAACTTGGCCTTTATCAATATGAACATGAGCCGTGGCTACACCTCAGGCAAGGTTTCTAAACCGGGGCATTTTTAGGGGCGTCACATTTATCAACATCCAATCATTTGTATAATGGGATTGACGGCATACAAATGTTTCATGAATCACATTAACCCTGTCGTAAGTTGATTTGTGCGCTCAGATCTGTGCTCATGTAAATTAGAATGGATGTGTCTGTGACCCATTATAAATATCAAAAATATATGATTTACACCGGGGTTTAGTTTTACATGTGCAAATTGGAGCATATAGCCTACAACAGAACATGAGGATTCACACAAGGTCAAATCACATACCTGCAACAATTTTGTGAACGGAAGAAAAACAATACAATTTTATATATAAAAGGAATAAAATAAATAGGACAACACAAAATATATTTCACTTAAACAATGAACAGATTAACAAAATAACAGAAAAAAAACTTTATTTTTAGTTTAGTAAATTTAAATTTAGCTTTAAAAACATTATTTTTGTTTTTAGATTGCAATGTTAGAATGTTAAAACATTTTTAAACAATATATGCCTATGGTTACATTCACTTTATTTGGTTATTTGTTTAATCCAAATACAAAACCATAGAAAATACCAAGATATATACCGTATACCGCAAATCTGCCAAAAAATACCGAGATATGAATTTTTGCTCATATCGTCCAGCCCTAGTTCAGTATATGATAAGTTGCTGTTAATTTTTTTATTCCTTCTACGTTAGATTGATAATTAAGGGCCAATGTCTTTATTGAATAGTTAAACAAAAAATCTTGGGCCATGCTCTGGTTGGTCAGCAGAGGACAAAAAGAATAGACAGGAAGGCAGAAGCTGGCACTGGGAGATCAGTCCACACACACCATCAATCCAGGGATGAGACAAGATCAAGGTCAATAATAGAAAGAGTTCATTAAAGGGTTAGTTCACCCCAAAATGTAAATTCAGTCATTAATTAATCACCCTCATGTTGTTCCAAACACGTAAGACCTTCATTCATCTTCGGAACACAAATTAAGATGTTTTTAATGAAATCAATGAGCTCTCTGGGCCTCCATAGACAGCAAGGGTCCTACCCCCGAGTAACGATCTACCGCCATTATGGAGAGTACCAGTGTATGTGTGGTATTCTCCATAATGGTGGTAGATGGTTACTCGGAGGAGAAGAATTGTTGAATGTTGTTTGTGCACAAAAAGTATTCTCATAGCTTCATAAAATTACAGTTGAACCACTGAAGACACATATACTATTTTATCGATGTCCTTCCTACCTTTCTGGGCCTTGAATGTGGTAGTTGCATTGCTGTCTATGCAGGGTCAGAAAGATCTTGGATTTCATCAAAAATATCTTAATTTGTGTTCCGAAGATGAATGAAGGTCTTACGTGTTCAGAACAACATGAGGATGAGTAATTACTGACAGAATTTTCATTTTTGGGTGAACTATCCCTTTAACAAAGAACAGTCTGATAGAGCAAGCAGGTCCAAAAGAGCAATTTCACTCATAATCAATGTACCACACAAGATCAATGCCAGGCAGGGCAGATCTATGAGGAATGAATATCCAGTAAACTGTGCAAACAGATGGCATAAGCTCTAGACACTCAGGTAAACAGAGGGTTTGACAGACTGACAGGGAGTAAGAGAGCAGGTGAGAACACAAGAAATGCCCTGAAACTGAAGTGAGAGAGGTCAGAATATGTGCAAAGCTAGTGAGTGGCTACCATATGGAGAAAAGAAAAACAAACAAACCCAAGTTCTGTAATCAGTCCTTTGGTAATTAGATTTCCAACATTTACAGAACAGCCTTCTTCTGTAGGGGAATTTACAGTTAAAACCCAAGGACCAGGTATGAATGAATGTTAAAATATTTTTAAACAATATAAGACTTGGAGTCAGAGATGCAATCAATTGAAGAAAAAAAAATTACTGAAGAAAATAGTTTGCAGTTTCAGGCAGAAGTCAGCTTCAATACTCGCAATGAAGTTCGTAGGCTGCTCTGCGTACATGTTCCAGACACCAATAGTTAACAGAGGTCACTAATTACGTCAATACATAGGTAAGCAAGATTCAGGTTGGTAGATAAATTTAGAAAATCTCCACACATGGACCTAAAACTCGAAGCATATCTTCTAGTGATTATTTTGGTGACAAGTGATCAGAGGTCAGACGCAATAGCAGGGGCGTAAATTTCGTCTAACAGTAGGGGTGGACAATATACATAAAAATTTCTCAAGAGCAGTTTTTGAAGGGGACACAAATAATACAGCTAAAATTGTTCGTGTAAGGATGTATACACAGAGGAAAGCTACTACTATTAGTGTAGCAGGGAGACTAAGGCGTTATTTTAATGCCACATGTTGAGAGTGCATTATTGTAGCGTGAAAGCACACCAACGTGTGCTTGGGCTAGTCAGAATTACAAAAGACGGTCATCAATCATCAGCTCTAGTGGCTCAGATGGTAAAACGTGTGTCGTACCTCGTTTAACGCGAACGACACTGGTTCGAATCCGCCTTTTGGCAAACTTTTTTCTTCCTTTTTAAATTTCACATCACATCAGAAAAGCATTTATTTTCCATAAAAATTAAGGAAATCAAAATATACTCCAGAATAATCAAAAAGTTGAAAGTATCGAATAGGGTTAGGGTAGGTGTAGGGAGGGCTTTATTGTCCCATTAAGGTGGCATCCATTTAATAATTTGAATTAATATAAAAATTTACACTCAACTTATTATTGCATACTGTTTTATAATGTACAACAATACTGAGGTGCAGATAATTGCCACTATTTGCTATAAGTAGTATAAATAGCAGAAAAGCCTGCTATTTTAACATAGTGTAAATTATATACAAATATATATATATTATACAAATATATTTGTGCAAATAGCCCCTGCTTTAAAATAATGCGCGAGCGGGAATCTCTTCCCTAGCTCCCAGAAACACGCTGCTCTCGCAAAGAGAAAATAATCACTTCATCCGATGTTTAAGTGAATAAAATAGCCAATTGACAGCCTTACTTACTGGAGTTCCACAACTACTGAGACTTATTCTCTCTCTCACCGGACTTGTGTGTGTGTGTGTGATCAGAGGCGGACTTAGTGATTTGGGGGCCCTAAGCAAATTCCAGGTATGGGGCCCCCACACAATAACTGTGTTCTTTTATGCTTAACCCTTATTTTGTTCGCTTGCTCTAGTTTATAGTTTATTTATCCCTTCACAACCAGTAATTAGTCAACCTGCTGCTGTTCTACAGACAAATTAGGCTACCTTTTTTTTGGATCACAAAAGGAAGACATTATCAAACAAAAGAAAAAAAGAAATGCGTGCACTTGTCCATTTAATAAATTGTAAAAATGTCCAATCTTTTTACAAACATAAAACTATCCCCTGCAACTCATTCCATATACCAAGTGTTTATGCTTAACCCTTATTTTGCTCGCTCGCTCTAGTTTATAGTTTATTTGTACCTTCACAACCAGTAATTAGTCAACCTAATGCTGTTCTAAAGCCAAATTTGTCTATCTTATTTTATCTTCATAAATGAAGACATTATCAAAAAAATAAAAATGCTTGCACTTGCCCATTTAATAAATTGTAAACTTTTCCAATCTTTTTACAAACATAAAATTATCCCAGGAAACTCATTCCATTTCCCAAGTGTTCCGAGGGCATACTGTAGGGTTTTTCGAGAAACAAATGGAAAATGAAACCTATTATTAAGGGAAAATTTCCAGTCATTGCATTCGTGCATTTATACGAGTACGCGGCAGTTCGCGCCGGTGCGCCTATGAGAAGCACACAAGAGAGTCATTTTGAAACATCAAGATAAATAAAATTGTGACTTGCAACACAATACTTTCTTTACTGAGGTGAATATCTCTGTTCGGAGAAAGTCAGACAGCCTAGAATGCGCGCAAAGAGCGCTCCCTCATAATCAGCTGTCACTCACTTCAATTCATTGCGATCTCACGACGTTCCGTTAATAAGCTCTACACTGCACAATATAACTTTGTTATAATGAGATGATTCCCGACCTTGCAGAACTCAGCACTTGACAAAAACTCGACATTTTGATCGGTAAGTGGATTACTTCTGGTCACTGCGTTCAAGAAATCAGCGGATATGTCTGTGAACGGCTACATTGCTCAAAGCTGCAAATATGTTTTGCCAATATCAGATGGGGCCCCCTGATTCCCCGGGGCCCTAAGCGGCCGCTCACCTCGCTTATTGGTTAAGTCCGCCCCTGTGTGCATGTGATATAAAAGAGGAAAGCATTTGGACCAAAGCACTGTGAGGCAAGGGAGGGGGAGACTCAAAATGTTTCTAAACTTAAAACGCATTTTTGCCCCGTTTGCATTTGTGTTGTTTTACTACTTACACAATTATTTTAAGTATAAAACATTATTTACAAGTGGTTATTTAAATCATATTTTTAGGGGGGACAACCCTCAGATGGGGGGGTCTTGTCCCCCCCGACCCCCCCGGGATTTCCGCCGATGCGCAATAGGTCTCTCCAGAGACGTATATCTGTTACCCTGGACATCAGGGTGACGGCAAATGATGATTTCCTCCTAGAGCTCTCTCTCTCTGCATCTAGCTGCAAAGATAGACATTCACACACATACGCAGAGAACACTTACTTCAAGTTTGCCGGGCTCTGCCCTGAATCTTATCAAATATGGTTAACTACACACACACAATGAGAGCAGCTTCTTAGAGAGTAAAAAGGCAGACTAAAGCCATTTTCAACTTATTTTCTAACATGCATAAATGTAACTTTGATTAATAATTGTTCAAGAAATATTATAATTAATATTATTATGAAGGCCATTGTAGATCTGCGATCCACCCCTTCACTTCCAACTTTGAAATTTTGAAGGGTCAAAAATTAGCTGTAGCTGGTTAAAAATGCAGCAGCTATGGTGCTTACCAGACACACTGACCACTAATGGCACCAATTTGACTCAGGATCAACTGCACAAGAGGATAAACTCTTACTAGCATTAAATCATTTGCCAGACTCAATCTGCCCCACCATGCCCATGTGCCTGATTTTAAGCATGGCATGACCCCCAAAAGCCTCCGAAATGTGGATTGTACTGAACTGATCTCAAACATCAGTTAAGGCATTTTTTAACTAATTGGCTTTGGCACTATTAAGCCCAATCTTTTATTTTACATCTGCTGTCACGCAGGTGTCTAAACAGAGATCATAATTTGTGACAGGAATATGTGGTTAACATTTCTGCTTTGTGGAATATTTTAAATTGGAATATGAAAACAGTCCAGCAGCAACTGAGCATTTCGCATCGAGCAAGATATTACCATACTAATGCACGTTTCTTCAAAGCAATAAAAAAACACGACTATCTTTGATATGTGCATAATGTTTAAAATAATGTTTATAAACCATATATAATTAATTACGTTGCTTAAACAATTAGAAACAACCAGCATCATGTAAGTATTAATACTAAGGACCGAAAACCAATCACAGAGTAGCCTACTTTTTTCATTTAAAAACATGAGATGCAGTGGGATGCAGAAAAACCGCCATAAAGTCTCGAGACTTTTTTTAAAAGTTGAACTTACATTAATTTTACATGGCTTTCTAAACATGCCGCTCTCTTGTGCGAGACGTGAGTGCAACGGTGATAGATGTCCCTCTAGAAAATGCGATAATATGCGTTCTGTGTGAACGGCTTGGTTCCAGTTTTGAGGTAAACAACATCTTCTTCGCATTGATGTTCTCTTGTTCCGCAATATTTTGAATGAGCAGCGCCGCATCTAGTGGGTTCAACTGGATAGGCTAAAAAAGCATTAAAATGCAACGACACCTACATCGTCATCGCATCTTGTGTGCCACATATAAGGCTGCCTGACGCACATCTGAAATTTGAATGCAGCGTTTTTGCATTCGAATGTGGATTTTTATTTTAAATTCGACGAATATTCAAAATTGTGCTCTAGTCCTACTTTAATATATTCACAATTAAAAGTACAACAATTTTAGTAATAAATTAAAAAGAAACTAAAAAGACAAGACAACCGCATATATGAACAAATAAAACTTTTTTTTGCCGGTTTTTTTGTCTTTATTGAGATAGGATAGTATGCAGACAGGAAAGTGGTAGAGAGGGGGATGGGATCAGGAAAGGTCCGCCAGCTGGGACTCTAACTCAGGACGCCCGAAGAGCAGTGGCGCTGTATGTCAGCGCACTGCCCACAAGGCTATCGGCGCAGACATGAACAAATAAGGGTGTTTTCACACTTGGTCCTTTTCAGGGGTCTGAGCATGGTTCGCGTGATTTTTGGCCTATATGTGAACACTCCAAATGATCTCAGACCCCTCAGAAGCAAACCGAACTGAGACCATCTTGGGAGGTGTTCTGAGTACAGTTCGCTTTCAGCTAAAGGTACGGTTCGCTAAAAACGTGCATTGTGCAACACAAATCGGCCCAGGCTCACTTGATTTTGCCATTTGCAAATTCCGATGTAGTTTGGTCATCAGATATCTCTGTACAAATCAGCTGTTCATAATGGCTGCTTCTTCTGGCAGATCTCTACAAATTATTTGCTCACAACGTACACTCATTTATTTTAATTTCAACCGCTTCCAAACTGTGTAAGAGAGACTGTGCTCCTGGCCAGTTTAAACTTTTTGATACGTTCTTATGAGCGCGCACATCCCAGCGGGGGCTAAACTACACTCTCTTTAAAGTCTATTTAACTATTTGATTTTTCATTTTATAGATGTTTTTATCAGTCAGTTCAACATATCTACCTTAAATCTGAAAGATTCCTGGGAAAAGGATTTAGGCACTCAGATAATCGATGAGGACTGGACAAACACTATCAAAGTCATAAATACATGTTCCATTAACTCAAGACACCAACTAATTCAATATAAAGTAGTACATCGGCTTCATTATTCTAGGGTTAAGCTTAACCAATTCTACCCCTCCATCTCTTCTATTTGTAACAAATGTGAATCTGCCGAGGGCTCCCTGGGACATCTCTTTTGGTCTTGCCCAAAACTTTATGAGTTTTGGAGCGAAATTTTCAGACTACTCTAAAGCTTATTCTTGTGACCTCTCCCCTGATCCAGCAATTGCTGTTTTTGGTTGGTCTAAATTTCTTCGTGGGTTCGGCCATCAAACTCAAAAAGTCGTCCAATATGGAATGGTGGTAGCTAAAAAAAAACATTCTTTGTCTATGGAAAAAAACATCAAAACCAGTTTTTAAATCCTGGCTGTCTGAACTCTCTAGCACTTTGCATTTAGAGAGACTTAGACACAATCTTTCTGATAGTACTGCTGGCTTCGAAGCAACCTGGGAACCGTTTTTTTATCATCTGTCAAATGTCAAGGATAACAGTTTATAGGTTTGACCCTTTTATTTTTTGCATGATCATCATATTGCCTGTGCCAACTGGCCTAGAAACCTATGTGTAACATTGTTAAACTATGTATAAAACTGGAAGAACTGATGTAATTCTATGGTGGTTTGTTTGTTTGTTTGTTTCCCTGTCCTTCTAGTTGTTGTTGTTTTTGTATTGTCTTGTGTTGCTTTAAGGTTAAAATACAAATTATAATATATATATAAAAAAGTCTATTTAACTGTCAAAACCCATGATTCACATACACACTGTTGATTTTGTCTCTATCAAATGTAAAGTGGAAAAGAAATCGCATGTGTATCAATATTCTGATTTGTGCATTACAGTAGTTCTAGTCTAGCAGCCTAATATGAGAATCAGTATAGAATATTATTCATAAGATTAATAATATGCTGTTTTATTTTTTACATTTGATTATTCCATTTCTTACTTGAATGCTGTATACTTGAAGGATACCTACTGTGCCTGAAAAATTTAAAGCAGTTTATTATATTTTATTTTATTTACTTTATTTGTCCAATTTCAATGTCATCAATGCCTTCTGCTATAAAATAAACATGATCACATAAACAAGGAAACAATTCAAAATAAATATTATTTACAAAGGTGTACAAAACTTATATATTTTATAAATCAAAAGATTTGGATTTATTAGAGGAATATTCCATGTTCAAAGGGAAGCTCATTCAACAGTATTTAGCAAAGTTGTTTTACAAAATAATAATAGTAACAACAACAACAATAATCTTTACAAATAAATCTCTTGGTTAGTGAGGCACATTGTAAGTAAAATAGAAACAAATTTTGGAGGCCATAGGGTCAGCCATCAAACACTGAACTGGACTAGATCCAAAAAGCAACAGTCTGAACACAAAGAGGTCTGAGACACCATTACTGCTTAAATGGACCAAAAAAGGATCCGAGTCCTCTTTCAGGAACAGTATGAACAAAGAAAACTGGGTCCTTTTTCACTTGGTCCAACTCTTGGTCCACTTAAAGGGGTCTGGGTTTGGTTCTTTTAAAGAGGACTCGAGTGTGAAAACACCCTAAAACATATATATTTTGAATTTATTTCCACTTTAGATGCATCGGCGTTATGCAAGTTATATTTATATTTTATATTTATGCATTTTTACTTTATGCGACTTACAGTAAATTCAAGATATATATTTTATCAGCTAATGCATTCTCTGGGAATCAAATCCACAACACTGACATTGTTAGCGCCATATATACAGTTTGAGCTACAGGAATGCATTAATGCATTAATAAGTAAATTGATTACAATTGATCAACTTCATACAACAAGTAAATTAACTTCATAATTTAATCAGCCTCCATGTTATGTTAATTTTAAATACATTTTTGTGAAAGCTCTCAGTCTCCTTTGATCCTCTGATGAATTCCCACTAATCATATAGCCCATAGTTAAAAATGATCATAATAATAATAATAATAATCTGAATTTTAAAACACTTAAGCAACCAGCTTCTGGGCTTATACAGCTCTTCTCTTTCTTTCACAGTGTTTCACACAGACAGTTAATTATTTCACACGAACAGATTTTCAGAGTTATACACCTTTTCTGGATAACCTGTCTTACCACCACCAAAAACACTTATCCACTATACTGAGCATGTCAACCATGCACTTCAGCTCCACTAATGAGCATGATGAGGTCATTACGGCCCTTCTCGCAGGGTGGTGGTGGGCAATAATAGAGGTAGAAGATCTTTTGTGATCATCTAAGAAGAATGAATGAGTGTGGGGACCTCACTTCAGGCCAGTGGTGGGGTATTGTGGAGACCCCACCACAAGGATCACCTATTCCTCCTAAGTACCAACAGGAAGAGCTCATGCCAGCAAGGTCCCCTGAGGGAGCACCTGTGCCAGGCCTGTACCCACAGGGAGCACCTGTTCCTGCCAGGCACCCACTGAGGAGAAAAGTGAAAATCCCTGAAAATACAGTATGAGACTTTATCTAACAAGGAATGTCATCTTGACACCACTGGCCCTAAGGCCCCCGAAGAGACCACCAAGGTCTACCAAGACTGTAAAAGGAGCACCAGTCCCTGTCTCTTCCCCTGGGGAAGCACCTATTTCCACCAAATCCCCAGAGGGAACACCTGCGCATACCTCATCCCAAAAGGGAAGCACCTACGCCCAGTATGGACCTGTGCCCACTTCGTACCAAGAGAAAGTACCTTTGCCAGGCTCATTCCCTGAGGCTGCATTAGTGCCCACCTTGAGCCAAGAGGAAGCACCAGTGCCTGCCTTGTACCAAGAGAAAGCACCTGTGCCCACCTCGTCCCCTGAGGAAGCACTGGTGGCAGACGGGTCCCCGCAGGAAGCACCTGTGCCTGCCGGGCACCAACTGAGGAGAAAACAAAATCCCTGAAAATATGAGACTTTATCTAACAAGGGATGTCATCTTGACACCATTGGCCCTAAGGCCCCAGAAGGGACCACCATGGTTTGCCACAACTGCAAAAAGAGCACCAGTCCCTGTATCTTCCTCTGGGGAAGCACCTGTTTCCACCAAATCCCCAGAGGGAACACCTGCGCATACCGAATCCCAAAAGGCCCACCTTGTCCCAAGAGGAAGGACCTGTGCCCACTTCATACCAAGAGAAAGTACCTATGCCAGGCTCATTCCCTGAGGCAGCACTAGTGCTTGAGTCATAGTGTCCGCCTTGTACCAAGAGAAAACCTGGGCATCCCCCTAGGTGCACCTGCCAGGCACAAACTGAGGGGACAACTGAAAGTCCCTGAAAATATGAGACTTTATCTAACAAGGGATGTCATCTTGACACCATTGGCCCTAAGGCCCCCGAAGGGACCACCAAGGTTTGCCACAACTGCAAAAAGAGCACCAGTCCCTGTATCTTCCTCTGAAAAACTCAGAAAGGAGCACCAGTGCCTGCCTGCATCCCCTGGAAAAGCACCTGTTCCCCAGAGAGAGCACCTGTGCACACCATGTCCAGTATGGAAGCCCCAGTGCCTGCCTCATCCCAAGAGGAAGCACCAGTGCCCACTGCAACCACTAAGGAAGGACTTGTCCCTGCCATGTCCCCAGAGAAAGCACCAGTGCCTGCCTCGGATGGGGCATTAAGTATTCCACCAGCCAGGAACGGTGAGCGAAACTGTTGTATTTTCCTCTGTGATGGTACCACGAGGCATCACCACTTGTCATATGTATGTATCTTCTTGACAAAAAAAAAAAACATTAAAAAGTGTAGCATTTTGAAGGAGGTTGACGATATTTTAAAGGTGTTGGTATTTATATTTGTTACTACACCAATACACAAGTGGTACAGTTTGCTCAGGCCAATTGTTTTTTTTTTTGTATGACATTAAAATTCTTTTTGAATTAAAATGCACATAAATGTGTTTGTTTGTCTTAGAAAGGCATTTACACTTTTATACTTGACTGCGACAGAAATGCATCACTATATGGTCAGTACAAATATTTTGAGTGTCATATGGAGCGACATATAAAGACAATAAAACCCATTTTATCTATGATTCTTAACAGTAAACATGGCCTATTCTAAAAGTGCCCTCCAAAATTGGCACCCTTGATAAATGTGAGAAAAGGTGTGTGTGAAAATAAATCTGCATTGTTTATCCTTTTGATCTTTCACTGAAAAATTCACAAAATTCTAACCTATCATTGAAGTAAAACAATTGAAAATGGGGAGAAAATTCATGATGAAATAAAGTTTTTCTCCAATTCATGTTGGCCACAATTATTGGCACCCCTAGAAATTCTTATGAGTAAAATATCTCTGAAGTATATTCCCATTCATATTTACATTTTTTAGCAACCAGGTGACTAGGAACATGATTTGTCCAGCCATACTTTCTTTCCACAGGATATAAATTGAGGAACACAAAGGTCAAATTCCCTTACTCCACACAATGAGAAAAAACTAAAAATAATTTCTATGTGCACAAAAGATAATTGGCTTACAAATTAGTGAAGTGGTTTTAAGAAAAGAGCTAGAGCAGTGAAAATTCCCATTTCCACCTCAGGGCAATAATTAAGAATTTCCAATCAACATAAAATGTTACAATCTGTCTGGAAGAGGACGTGTGTTTTCGTCCTAATGCACGCTGAGGAGGAGAGTTTAGTGGCTGACTCTCCAAGGATCACAGCTAAAATTAGAAAATTTTTCGGGGGCAGAAACCCCCCAAAAAAGTCAAACAGCATACATAAATGTTGTTTGGGAGGGTTTCAAGAAAAATTCTCCTCACTCATCCAAAAACAATCTCCACATATTCAGTTATCAGACACGACTGAACTTCAAATGGGACTGCTTCTATTCAGATGAAACAAAAAAATGAGCTTTTTAGCAGCAAACACTCAAGATGGGTTTGGTGAAAGATAAAAAGTACCCCATTTACAATGAAATATACTGCTGTATTTTTGATGTTTTTATACTTGAGGTCCTGCATTGGTTTAGACACATGGCACTGATTCTATCAAATACCAACAGATAAAAAAACAATAAGTGATGACTCTGTTAGAAACTTATATGGGCCATGTTTGGATCTTCCAACCATACAATAATCCAAATACAAACCTCAAAAACAACACAAAAATGGGTCACTGGGCACAAAACAGCTTCTGCTATGGCCATTTATTCCCTGACCTGACCCTGTAGAAAAGGAGTGAGGTGAACTGAAGAGAAGAAGTATAACATGAGCTGTGAATCTGAGATCTGGAGAGATTCTGTATGAAGAAAATGGTCTCTATCTCTTATCAGGTGTTCTCCAAACTCTTCAGGCATTATAGGAGAAAAAAGCTGTTGTGCTGGGAAAATGACATTGCAATAATTGGGTGCCAATATTGTGGCCAACTGAATAGAGAAAGCATTTATTCACAATGAGATTTTCTCCCCACTTTCAATTGTTTTACTTCAATGATAGGTTGGAATTTTTTGAATGAAAGATAAAAAGTAAACAATGCAGATTTATTTTCACAGCCGCTTTGCCATATTCAAGGGTATATTATGACATACTTCAAAGGTTTGCGGTACTTCTGACATGAAGTACAAATGGGTTTGCAGCAGCCACCTTATTTTTATTGTTCAAATAAAATCACTTGTAAGTACTGGACTTTTTTTATTAATTATTTTACCCATCTTTCATACACTAGAGGGTTCAAGTGTACTAAATGTATTTAGTATGTAACTAAATACATTTTTAATACAGATTTATAAAGTACAATTTTAATAAATTTGAGTATATTAAGTACAAACTTACTTGATTGACTTTAAGCACATTATGGAAGTGCATTTTTTTTTTCCGCCTGGGACCACTTTAGTGGAATTGGGATTTCTGTTGTTCATGTTGTTCTTAAAAATTTGCGAAATAACTATAATAATCACTAAGAATTGAGAAAAAAATTAATTTCGAGTTTAAGGACCAATTTTCAGGACCTGTTGTCTAGTTTCTTATCATAGCATGCATATTACTAGCATATTGGCTTACTAACTATTAATAATCAGCAAATTAGGAGTTTGTTGAGGCAAAAGTCATAGTTGATAGCTGGTTAATAATGAGAACTGGTCCTCAAACTAAAGTGTAACCAAAAAAAAAAAAAAACTGCACTTTCAGTTCTTGTGTTGTAATTAATGTCATCATCAATCATCTCAAGGTAGCTACCAGTAGTGTGTCATTAAATCTCCAAATAACTCCTATATCATACACTAGAGATCTACTGAGACAAAAGATATATTGAGAGTTTGGTCCTCACATTTATATTGTGGGGCTTAATGTGAAGAACATTCCACACGTGTGCAACCACACTGAGTTCTGGAGAAGAAACACTCATCCAAGATAAACTTCTGATTATACATTTACAAATTTACTAAAAGGTTGTTAGAAGATGTAGAGATGAACGTGCAGTGTTAGGTGCTGCTGACCAAGTAAGCAGTTTATCCTTGGTCATTTTTTGTTCTTGCTGGTACTAATGCATGACTCAGCAGTTTGCGATCAATAAGTGTTGGGTTGCCGGTTTGAAACACTGATTGAAATAAATTTTGCACCAGGTATCTTCATTTGTGGATGTATATGTATTTGTGTATTATCAATTAGGCTAAGATTGAGGCTGTTTACATAAGATGTGCTTTATCACCACCATTTCTAATTGGCAATAATAGAATCTTATTGCAACATATCTCATATTTATAACATACTGAATGTTTATAACATACTTTATTTATGCCTTACAATAGCTTAACCTGCAGTATACAGTGCTCAGCGTAAATGAGTACACCCCCTTTGAAAAGTAACATTTTAAACAATATCTCAATGAACACAAAAACATTTTCCAAAATGTTGACAAGACTAAGTTTTATATAACATCTGTTTAACTTATAACATGAAAGTAAGGTTAATAATATAACTTAGAGAACAAAATGTTCAGTTTTACTCAAATTAGGGTGATGCAAAAATGAGTACACCCCATTGAAAGTCTCTGGAGCAAAGCTAAATTTTAGACTACAAATGTCTAATTTAACAATAATTCAACCACAGGTGAGTCTAATTATTCATTACACAGGTGTTCAGCAGACAGTTGACTATAAAAGGGTGTTACTTAAAGAAAACCCCTTCCCATTTCATGCTGTCAGCAATGGCACCACATGGAAGAGAAATGTCACAAGACCTGAGAAAGAAAATAATTTCTTTACACAAGAAAGGTGAAGGCTACAAGAAGATCAGCAAAGCTTTACTTATCAGTCAGAATACTGTAGCAAAAGTGGTACAAACATTTAAAAAAGATGGAACTGCAACCATCTCACAGAGACGTCCAGGTCGTCCACGGAAGTTAACACCTCGACAGGAGCGTCTTCTGATGAGAAGGGTTGAAGAAAATCGACATGCAAGTTCACTGCAGTTATCTATTGAAGTAGAAAGCCAAACTGGGGTGACTATTTCCCGTGACACAATACGGCGTACACTGCAGAGGAATGGCATGCATGGGTGCCGTCCACGAAAGAAGCCTCTCCTAAAGCCCAGGCACAAAAAAGCCCGCCTAGAGTTTGCCAGGGCCCATGCTGACAAAGATGAAGACTACTGGGACTCTATACTCTGGAGTGATGAGACCAAGATAAATGTTTTTGGAACTGATGGCTTCAAAACTGTATGGCGTCGCAAAGGTGAGGAATACAAAGAAAAATGCATGGTGCCTACAGTGAAACATGGTGGTGGCAGTGTCCTTATGTGGGGCTGCATGAGTGCTGCTGGTGTCGGGGAGCTGCATTTCATTGATGGCATCATGAATTCACAAATGTACTGCTCTATACTGAAAGAGAAGATGCTACCATCACTCCGTGCCCTTGGTCGTCGTGCACTTTTCCAACATGACAATGATCCTAAACACACATCTAAGGCCACTGTTGGATTTCTGAAGAAGAACAGGGTGAAAGTGATTCAGTGGCCAAGTATGTCTCCTGATTTGAACCCATATCGAACACCTATGGGGAATTCTGAAGAGACAAGTTGAGCATCACTCTCCATCCAGCATCCAATCTCTAAAAGAGGTCATTCTTGAAGAATGGAAAAAGATAGATCTGGCAAAATGTCACCAACTTGTTCATTCCATGCCTAGAAGACTTGGTGCTGTCATTAAAAATCATGGAGGCCATACAAAGTACTAGATTTAGTAGTTTTTGTTGTGGGGTGTACTCATTTTTGCATCACCCTAATTTGAGTAAAACTGAAAAATGTGTAATCTAAGTTATATTATTAACCTTACTTTCATGTTATAAGTTAAACAGATGTTATATTAAACTTAGTCTTGTCAACATTTTGGAAATGTTTTTTGTGTTCATTGAGATATTGTTTAAAATTTTACTTTTAAAAGGGGGTGTACTCATTTACGCTGAGCACTGTATGTGCAGACGTGTATATATAGAATTCAGCGATACTATTTTAAACACATTTTATTTCTATATGTTTGAAAAACAGAATACTCCTCAAGTATAATCATCAACCAGACAAAAACTTTTCTTCTGATTTGTTTCAGTTCCAGATGCGAATGAACAATGAAGCAGCTTTGTGTTCCACAATTATGTTAATCAAGGCTGACATGCGCTTCTTCTTTAGAAGCAATGTCTTTCTTCGTTTGCTTAGCTGATTTAGATGCCATTTCCTACTCCATTATTTGTCAACTACCTTGGTTATTGTGGTGTTCAATTATATTTGAAAACATTATAAAGATAGAGGTTTATTAATTATCAGTAAAAAAAAACCTTCTGTACAGGGAGCATGAGGCAGACAAATTTACTCCATTAGCATCCGTAACTCATCAGAACAAAACTTTTTATCCAGTTACACACACCCCCCAACATTTTAATAATGGAAATCTACCTGTTTGTTCCTCAGTATCTTCATGTTTCACTCTGAAGTTTTCTTCAATACTCATGTCTTCACACTCCTCTTTAATAAAAGCCATTTTTGTAACGTGTCATGTGGATCTTAGCTGCTTCACCAGGAGTTTCTCTGTGTGTATAGACAATTTGTCATGTTTAAAATGAGAATAATTAACAACAAGAAGAAGAAAAACTAAATATTCTGGTTTGTCTCAATCAGCTCCCTAAATTAGCACATAAGGGGGTAAATCCAAGTGATAATTAATGGTCTTAAAAGGTCTGAATAGCCCCAAAATACCAAAAGAACATATTGGGCCTCATTTACGAAACGAACGTATGACAGAAAAGTGGGCGTACAGTCGTTTCAATGCAAAACTTGGAATTTATCAATATGGACGTGAGCGGTGGCTATATGCTCAAATATTTTTTAGCCTGAACTTGCACGCAGCATAGTAAATCTGGTGGAGAACTGTAGAATGACATCATTTTGTTCATTTAGGTTCATTTTCCTGACCGTCAACCGAAGCTCATTAGTCGATCACTGACCAGTAAGATTAGAATGTCTTTATAAAAAAACAAAAAACACAGACCATGAGGATTCACACATCATCGCATCATACACCTGCCGCGCTTCTGTGAAAAGAGAAAAACAGAAATTAAGTCTATAAAAGGAATAAAATAAATAGGACTACACGAAATATATAAAAGGTTATATGCCTAAATTAACAAACAAAAGGGAAAAAACGGCAACAAATAGGCTACGCTCGTTTTTGTGACACTCTTAATGCATTGTATTTCTTTTCTTTATATCTTTATTTGATTAATCCATCTGATCGCACAGGTACCTCACACACACAAACAACATAGTTCTAGCATTGCCTGACATTTCAGCCATTCATCATCAAATTAAAATGCAGTCAACCAAACATAAAAGTTTATTTACAGTGTTTATTTTAAAAGGCCCACTGTAAAAATCAATGTGCAGCGCCCAATGTATATTTTTTGCGCATATGAAGGATTTTACACGGATATTAGAACATGAGTGAAGTATAAAGCCTTAGCAATGTTTAGGCTACATAATGAATAATAGTTTAGCAACCAAATGTTACAAATATGGCAAAAATGGAAACATTTGGATTCTTGTGGAATGAGACAGGTGAGCCAAATGCCGTTTCAGTTTTGCTTGTATGCTGTATAATGAATGGCATTATAGCCTATTTTGTGTTTTATTTTATAGTTTAATATATAATTTTATAACTACTTATTTTTCATTCTTGTTCTGTTCTAAATACCATTAAATTTTAAAATATTTGTTGTAGAGTGAGGGGAACTAAATAGGCTGTAATGTACATTTAGTACCAGTATTTTAATATTATAAAATATAATATAATAATATTATAAAATTACATAAATTAATGTAGCCTAATTGTTTGCAATTACAAGGTTAACGGGTATTTTTGGAGTAAGATCAATTTCTCTTTAATGAGATTACTTCCTCCTTTTGGCCGGGTTATGTTTCTCCATGTCGTAACTCTAGGGGCGAGTCTTCTAAACCGGGGTGTTTTTAGGGGCGTGATATTCAAACAACGATTGTTTTCTTCCACCACATTTATCAGCGTGCGATCATTCGTACGATGGGATTGGTGGCATACGAATGTTTCATGAATCACACGTGAACTCTGTCGTAAGTTGATTTGTGGGCACGGATCTGCGCTCGTTTCTACGTTAGATTGATAAATGAGGCCCAATATACAGACACTTCATATTTACACCTTTATGATTGACATTTGGCATTTACTAATTTGTATTTGTTATAGATTACTCTTTCATGGAAACATGCACTGTTTTGACCAGCATTGCAGTGATTCGAGCAGTTTGAGACATGCATAATAAAGAGAAGCATTTGTACTTTTACTGAAAATCAAAGACATGTACAACTTTTACTCTCTACTCGACTACATTTTCGAATAAGTTAATGTACTCTTTACTCCACATTTGTAATAATTAATGCAGTTACATTTTGAATGGCACCTAACAATTTTTGCAACAGTTTATTTCTGCTACCAAGTAATAGGGGTGGGGTGAAAAAAATTGATACAGCATAGTATCGCGATATTTTCCATGGCAATACTGTATCGATACACGGATGCCAAGTATCGATCTTTTATTATACTATTTGGTTGAATAATAAAATAAATCTCTTTACAATCCACTAGATGGTAGGGTTGCACAATACACCGGTACTACGGTAGTATCGCGATACTAAAGCTTAAAAATAAAAAATACCCACGGTGCCATCAGCATTTTTTAAACGGTAGTATCGTCCATAAGGTAGTACCGTAAGATATGTAGTATGCACGGCAGCAATCACTGTTTTAAACGTTCAAACGTTGAACATGCATGCCAGCAGAAACATTACAAGTTGATTGCCAAATGTCCTTGTTTAAATCGGATGTAAGACTATGTTTTAGTGTTTATTTTAAATTTAACAGTAATGAGAAGTTACTTTCATGTCATTGTTCATGCTACAGTTTATCAGAAGGGTCTGCATTCAGACCGTCTGATGTCATTTGTAAAAAACAGCAGTTCAAGCATGCACTTATTCAACATCATAATATCTGTAGTAGCACAGAAAGTATTCTCGCAAACCTGTTTTACATTTAATTAGAAAGGTGGACTAGTTCGTTTTGGAAGCATCTTTGGTCACGAACGCAATTCCATTACAAATAGCTGCGTTTGTCACTTGGTTGCATACAACATTTATGACAGGTTTTCATGAAAGTGTTGGTACAGTTTGTCTGCTAACTTGGACAATCCCATTCAAGATATGCACTGCAGCAATAAAATGCTCCTGACAGTTCGGCAGATAAACAAACTGAGAAGAGTGCTGTTTTTGTTTCGTTTCTGTGTTGAATCTGAATCCTCGTTGTTTTTACTGAACCATTTAAAACAGTCATTTGTTCGCTCCAAAGTTTTCTTTTGAATGACTCAGGATTCATCACGAACTTCTGCCACCTGCTGGCCGAAGTTTCCCATTGGAAAAAGGCATAATACATTGCAATATAATCATTCTGAATATATTTAAAGTCGCAATAATATTTTATCATGACAATTATAAATATTGTGATATATCGTACTTCATGGGGCCTCTGGTGATTCCCATGGATACCAAGTAAGCACTATTGCAATCGATGGGCTTTGAAGATACTAGAGCTTGTGTGTTTTACCCTTACACACCCAAACTTGTCAACATGGCTACTTTACATGAATTTTGTTTCAGTGATTTTTAAGGCTGAAACCACCAGCATGTATCCAGTGCAAGTATGCTCAGCTTAATAATTTGACACCACACACACATGTACTGTATATATATTTTTTATTTATCCATTACATTACAATTAAGAAAACTTTTTGAAGTATATTGGTTTACTTATGTTCTGTTTGTGCACTTGAACTTGCAGTCATTTAAGTGTTTGTAGATGTTTATGAAACAAATAGTTTTGGTACTTGATTATGAATGGTTGAGCCACATCCAAAGCTATTAAATTACTCTAGAAATACATATCCATGATTTAATTACATAAGTAATACTGTGTCATTGTGTTGCATCCAAATATGCAAAGTTTTAAACTGTTAGATTTTGTTATAAATTTTGCTCTACGTCATGCCTAACAACAGCCCTTTGAGTTCTAAATTCACTGTAAACCACAGCTTATTGGGGATTATTGCTTTATTTAGATGCTGTTGTGTCAACCTTGATGTGTGATGTGTTCCTGTGGCTCAGTGGTAGAGCATTGCATTAGTAGCGCAAAAGGTCGTGGGTTCAGTTCCCAGGAAACACGCATACAGACAAAAAAAGAAAATGTGTAATACCTTTGGATACTGTAATCGCTTTGGATAAAAGCATCTGCTAAATGCATAAATGTGTTACACTATTGAGGTGTCCAGTTTTATTTCTATTTTAGAAAATAAACATGACAGCTCTTCTCACAAATTAACTGTTTAGGTGCTAAAGACTACTGCATCTTTGAGCCACATTCAGTACAAGCTCCACTGATTCAAAACAAATTGTGATTTGTGGTTCAACTCCAATCACCCCGCTCCCTTCTGAACCCTGTTTAAACCCCTACAGTACATACTGCACCAGAAATAATTCAACAGTATGTTTATATATTTCTTTGTTTTATGTTTACATATGTAGCACCGTGGACTTGAGAGGCATGACAGTTAGTTCCTTTGTATGTCTCAACATAAGCTCACTTGAAACTGAAATTTTTGCTTTGCTGTCCTGCAAAGTTTCCAACCTGCTTCTGCACAAAGAAAACCCTGAATATCTTCAGGTATGTTTAATTGAGGCTGGAGTTAAACTCTGCCAGACACCAAAATTCCAGCAGAAAAAAAAACAATAATAATAAATACAAATATAATAAATTAATACATAAATAAAAAAGCTGTGTAAATTATGTGTTTTTGGACCTGACAATATGCGTGCGTGAGGTCTTTGGAGACGCACCTTTTGTGTATGTGCTTTACTCACAAAAATAAATAACGCTATTAAATGGTAAATGAGATACTATAACGTTAAATTCAACTGTAAAACTGCCTGAACATTTGTAAAAACTTTAAACGCTTAAAGACACAAACCTTTCTTCAGCAGAATCACAACAGGCACAAGAGCGCAGGCTTATGGCGTCATATCGTCAGTACAAAATAAAAGTACGTAACGTTACGCACACACACACGCACGCACGCGCACACACACACACATTTACATAGACATATAAGCTGACGTTTAGAGGTCGTAACACAAAATAAATTTTAAAGTGTTCAACAGTTTAGCCAAGAGTTCAACTCTGAATTCTATATCTCTCTGGAATCTATATAATGTACATCTAGCGTTTAAACGAGACTTTTATTTTGGTCAGGTGACCTCACGCCAAAAGGCTGCACCGTGCTGCTGCGTCTGTTGTGATTCTGCTGCAGAAAGGTTTACGTTTTAAATTGTTTGTGCATTTTGGAGTTTAAAATAATTAAATCGATACAAACGGTTTAATAGTTTTAACAAGTAATGATAAATGTGTTATATTCAATAACAAGTAATTTCTTTAGCTAAATATTTATATTAAAATATGTATAAAGAAACGTTATTTCTTTGAACAAAGCTCATCCACGCGTCAAAAGCAGAAAAAGTGTCTCATTTCGCTCTTTAACTCTGTATTCAGTGATTCAGTTCGCCTTAAACACGAATTTAGGCACTGGCAAGTAGTGATGGAGAAACGGAGCTTAGAGACTCCGAGTCAATTGAACCAATTGCTTCTCAAAATGATTCACTACACGCCATAGAAAACAAAATAAAATACAACGACACGTTTACTACACATCCTCCTCAAAATGAAACGATAACAACAAATATTGAATGGCAACTTTCATGAAACCAATTGCAATTGTAAATATGATAAATTATTAATTGTATGTATATGTGTTAGTTTTGAGTGTTCTTTTGGGATCAGGCCAACTGAAGGCAACCATTGTTTTGACTGACTCCTTGCCAGTACCCTGACTGCAGAACTAGGGAGCTGAGTGAGATGCATCCAGTTTTAGATTTAGTTTGCATTTATTTTTCTTTGTGTAAATTATTCTCATATTAAACATGACAATGTGTTCACACACACAGAAAAACTCCTGGTGAAGTAACTGAGATCCACATGACACACTTATAAAGATGGCATTTATTAAAGAGGAGAGTGAAGACATGAAGATTGAAGAAGCTTTCAGAGTCAAACATGAAGATGCTGATGAACAAACAGGTTAGTTTCCATTTTCAAAGGTGAGCTTTGATCCTTATTAAAATTTGTACATATATTGAGATCACATGACCAGACAAATACTAATGCTGGCTTTAAGTGCATCTGAGAAGAAGTTGGACGACGTGATTACGACATTATGTATTAAATGAAAAAAAAAAATATATACATATAGATTTAAAAAAATGTCTATAAGTGATGTATCTCCCCACCGTTTTGTGCAGTGCACATGGAAGCTAACAATATTCAGAACCTGTAAGGTTTACTGCAAAAATTAGTTTCTTCTACTTTTCCAGATCCATAAACTGCTCTTTATATGCAAAAAATTAAATACTTTTTAGGCATGCAATATTATCAAAGTATTTTAGGAAAGTAGCTTTATGATTATAAAAATATTGATGCCTTTTAAGTCGATATTTTGTCACAAAAGGCATTCTAATGCATTGGGTTACCAACACAAATCTGATGTGGTTTTTTGAGTCCAGGCTACCTGAAACTAGGGCTGCACGATAACAGGAAAAATTATAATTACTATTATTTTGCTCAAAATTGTAATCACGATTATTCTTTTATTTAAGAACTTTTATTCACTTCAGTATTTATATTGCACTTTACAGCCATATATATATATATTTTTTTTTTAAAACATTATAAACAGAAGATAAATACTATAAGGTGGTACTGTATTGAGGCTTCTGACAATCATTTTTTAGTTTACTCTGGTAAAAATAAAACTGTGCCTCTTTTACATGTCAAATAGTAATAAAATCAAATTAGAATAAAACTGCAAATGTGAAAAACAAACTATTCTTTTTTTACTGCCCTATGTTAATATGCCTACAAGTACGTATTTATGCATACATCTTACAGATTTTTGGCTAAGAGCACAAGCCTGTCAACCTGATCTGGCTTTAGGGCAGACCGCAAGCAAGTAACTACTGTACATTTCCGGCAGTACTAAAAGCCCTCTCTGAAGGAGAGCTTGTGGCTGGTATGCACAAGTATTTCTTTGCCACTTTTGAAAGCCTTGGGTAGACCTTTTCATGTTCCTTCCACCGTTTTAGTGGGTCCCCCTCACTATCCAGGTTGCATGACTGTAAGTAAGACTGCAGCTCACAGGCTACGCTGGGTTCCTGGTTGTTAGATGGCAAGGCTTGTTCAGTAGTTTTAAAGTTGCTTCCTAAAGTCATCTTTTTCTTTGGAGCGCATCCAGCTTCAGCATCCTCCTCAGTGTTTTCTTGTGCTGGTTCTGGGGGTGGCACCTAAACACATAAAAAGGCAATTAGAGCTAATTTTAAGGAGTCTCAAATCACAATATAAATCTCAGTGCAGCTCTTTTATATTACCATCATTGCCACAGTCTGCATCTCAGCTTTCAGTCTCGTTTGTATTGATGTTTTGTTGTCTTCAGCGAGGTATCTCATCTTAAAATGTGGATCCACAGTAGATGCCATGTCCAACAGAGCCTGGATATGCGGGTCGCTGTATTTTTCCATTTAGGTACTCCAGGATTTTAGACTTTACTGCTCTTGACAGGTCAGTTTCATCATCCTTAGCTTTCAAGATTGACAAGTTGAAATGAGAAAGAACTGGCTTTACAAACAACACACTGACATACTTCTCACCAGACAGTACATCTGTGAACTTTACTAGAGAGTGCAGGGATTGGTTGATTGAAATTTAGGAGAGCTTTCAGCTGTGATCCTTTGCAAGCACAGGCTGTTCATTGGAGTGAAGAAAGAGTGGAAGTTCATGGGTGCTGAGTACAGGCACATTTTTATCCTGCCCTGCTTAAAGTCACTTTTGACTGCTGTGGAGGAATACCATGATTCTCTGGAGGTGTCCTCTGATAATAAAGCATGAATGTCTCTTTGGATGTGTCCAGCTGGCCTCCTTGGATGTGCACTAGGGTATAAGTACAGACAGGTGTGATGAAGCAGGGTCGGAACTGAAGTTTTATTTGCTTTGACAAACTAATTCTTGGCCGAGGCAGTAAGAACAAACTCTGACATGGTTTAACCAGTGAAGTCAAACAACACAAGATTACTTAATATACTAATGATGTCCAGGGGTCTCATTTATAAAACTCTCCATAGATTTAATCCTAAAAGTGTACTTAGGCACAAGAGCTAGATTTTGCATAGATTGTGCATATCCGTCTCCTCTCTGAATAACTATATATGGAGCTTACAATGCCTAGTTTTACTATGCATAACCTCATCTACAGTCAGGTCCATAAATATTGGGACATCGACACAATTCTAACATTTTTGGCTCTATACACCACCACTATGGATTTCAAATGAAACGAACAAGATGTGCTTTAACTGCAGACTGTCAGCTTTAATTTGAGGGTATTTACATCCAAATCAGGTGAACGGTTGTAGGAATTACAACAGTTTGCATAAATATATGTGCCTCCCATCTTGTTAAGGGCTCTATACACCACCACAAAAGTAATGGGACAGAATAATAATCATAAATCAAACTTTCACTTTTTAATACTTGGTTGCAAATCCTTTAATTTAATTATTTTTTTTTAATTTATGTCAATTACAGCCTGAAGTAGGATGGACGCATGAGCAGATCCTTGCCTTCACAGAGTTCTGGAACAACATCCTATGGGTTTCATCCCTGGTGAGCTCTGCCAGGCAAATTGCCCGAAACACTTCAGAATTCAGTGATGGGAAGAGAAGAGTATGGAGAAGGAATCCTGCTGCTTTGTCAGTAGTCACATCATCAATAAATACAAGAGAACCAGTTATGGCAGCCATGGTGGTGGTAGCGTGGGCATGCTACCACCACCATGCTTCACTAAGAGGTGGTATGCTTAGGATCATGAACTGCAGATCCTTGCCTCACAGTTCTGGAACAACATCCTGACAAAAGCAGCAGGATGGACAGATGAACCAAGATCAACTTGTACCAGAGTGATGGGAAGAGAAGAGTATGGAGAAGGAAAGGAACTGCTCATGATCGTAAGCATACCACCTCTTTAGTGAAGCATGGTGGTGGTAGCGTGGGCATGTATGGCTGCCAGTGGAACTGGTTCTCTTGTATTTATTGATGATGTGACTACTGACAAAAGCAGCAGGATGAATTCTGAAGTGTTTCGGGCAATATTATCTGCTCATATTCAGCCAAATGCTTCAGAACTCATTGGACGGCGCTTCACAGTGCAGATGGACAATGACCCAAAGCATACTGCAAAAGCAACCAAAGAGTTTTTGAAGGGAAATAAGTGGACTGTTATGCAATGGCCAAGTCAATCACCTGATCTGAATCCGATTGAGCATGCATTTCACTTGCTGAAGACAAAACTGAAGGGAAAATGCCCCAAGAACAAGCAGGAACTGAAGACAGTTGCAGTAGAGGCCTGGCAGAGCATCACCAGGGATGAAATTAAATTAAAGCTAAATTAAAGCACATATGACAGTCTGCAGTTAAAGCACATCTTGTTCGTTTCATTTGAAATCCATAGTGGTGGTGTATAGAGCCAAAAATGTTAGAATTGTGTCGATGTCCCAATATTTATGGACCTACTGTACAAAAATGTTAGAATTGTGTCTCATCCACGTGACACCATGTGTAACACCGTCAAATGTACAAGACATTAAGTAAATATGAGAGGGACATGCAGTGGAACGAAATGTCGTGCCTCACAGGACCACACATAAATACGTACAACAAATGAACACTATAAACCTATACACCTAGACATGACTAAGTTTACTATATATAAAAGTTTACCCTATACAATAAGATAAAGATAAAAAATACAAACTATACAAACTATGCGAAGCTTCACATAAATACTGTACATGTGCAGAGAGAAAATTGATTGTCACTATGACACTTGTGCCATACACATCAATTTGTATTGCTAAAAATCATCCAGTATCCTTGCTATGTTTTAGAATAAAAATATCAAAAACAAAACTGTTTAAAATTTGTTCTCAGGTAAATTGTTTTAATTCAAATCAAATTAAATTTATGCAGTTTTGCTGATAAGGTGAACATATTTTAGCTATTTTTAGTGGAAACAGATAGGCCTATATTTTTTGCAGTGTAAATACAATTGTCTGATTCGGTCAAGCATTTGCACAAAAAGGAAATGTGCAAATCTTACTGTTTTCTTAAGAAAACTTAAGTTGTATCCTTCAGATACAATGGCATTTTTCATAACGTTGTGGTGATGCCTTCACACACCATTCACACCTTCGTGCAGCTGCGGTTGTAGAGTAAGCTATTATCATTGGTCCTATTCAAACCGGACAATGTACCGTTCGATCACCAAATCCAGCAGTGTCCACCATAATATCGAAGAAAGTGCACATTGATCATTGTTCTCACTAAAAAAATATATTTTCTCATAACATGAGATCTGCAGTTTAGTTCAAAACTTAGCATGCCACAGGAAAATTGATCAAGCGCATCCACTACAAATGTCTAAATTCATATAATTTTGGTTTAACTTATGCGTAATGACTTTATGTAATTTCAGTCCTTATCTCCATTAATGAGAGTGGAATATTTCATGTAATTGTGTATATCGGCATGAAAACAGAGGTTAAAATCGTTGTATAATTTTCTCCCTCCAGGAAAAAGAGTTCGTACACATGGGTCAGAGTTTGCGTGCAGGTGTGCAAATTTTCCCATCAAGTTTGTTTTTATAATTCTCACGTTTTGCGTAGGAAGTGGCATACGCCTCTTTCAGGGCAGGTTTTGTGCATATGCAATGGTTATAAATGATCTTCGTAACTAATCCTGGGATGTGTACCCTGCCCTTATAGGGACAATTGGCAGATATAGTGCTTTTTCAGGATACAGGATACATTTCAGTCAGAGACAATAGCCCTGGGCAGGATTTACCCAATTCACAGGATTTTTTAATACATTTTTTTAATGAAATTTAATACAAGTTTAACAGATCCATTTATTAATTCACACCCTTGATCCTCCCCTCCTCTCCCTTTTAAGATGGTCTCCTGAACGCTTTGTATATTTGGGCATAAAGCTTACACCATCTCTTAACCAAACGTTCCAGATTATTTTTTCCTTTACTGAAATGAATTAAAATGGATTTGGAGAGATGGAACATCCTTTCTATTTTCTTGCCGGACCGTGTCTCTCTTTTGGAGCTGAATATTCTTCCTAGGCTACTATAGCATGTTAAGATGACAGATGATTCTAATTTAACTTTTTTTTTTCTGGATATGTCCTAAAAGTGTGAAGAGTTCATTTTAAGAAGTTCTGAGATTTTGGGTAACCTCTTCCAGTAGCTTAGTTAGTATAGGATCTAGCAAACATGATTTTATTGCTTTAATGATTTTATGTTGGTTTTGATGTTTGTTGCTTTGTACCTTTAAACTGGGATTAACTTGTTTTTGTCTTTTTTGCTTTAGACCTGATGTCGCTCAAAGAGGAGAGTCAAGAACTGAGTGAAATGGAAGAGAAAGATAAGAAACATCATGATTTCATGACTGGAGAAAAATCCACGCAAGCTAAAAAGACCTCACGAAAAAGAGCTCGGAAGACCAAATCTGAATCGAACTACACCTGCCGTCAGTGTGGAAAGAGTTTCAGTCAAAAACAAAACCTTAAAGTCCATACAAGAATTCACACTGGAGAGAAACCTTTCACCTGCCAACAGTGTGGAAAAAGTTTCACTCAAAAACAAAACCTTAAAGTCCATACAAGAATTCACACTGGAGAGAGCTTTTTCACCTGCCAACAATGTGGAAGCAGTTTCACTCAAAAAATAAACCTTAAAGTCCACATGAGAATTCACACTGGAGAAAAGCCTTACACCTGCAAACTGTGTGGACAGAATTTTACACACAAAAACAACCTTAATTCTCACATGATAAGTCACACTGGAGAGAAACTGTTCACATGTGATCAGTGTGGAAAGAGTTTCACACGCAAGGTAACCCTTAATTACCACATGAAAATTCACTCAAGAGAGGACTGTTTTACATGTCATCAATGTGAGAAAAATTTCTGTCATAAATTAAGCCTCAAGAATCACATGAGAATTCACACTGGAGAAAAGCCTTATTCATGCCCTCAGTGTGGAAGGAGTTTCACATATAAACCATCCCTTGATTCCCACATGAGAACTCACACTGGAGAGACCCCTTACACCTGCAAATATTGTGGGAAGAAGTTCTCACAAAAAGGAAACCTTCAGACTCACATAAGGCTTCACACTGGAGAGAAGCCTTTCTCATGTCTTCAATGTGAAAAGAGTTTTACATATCAAAGAAACCTTAAACAACATTTGCAAACTCATTCTGGCAAGACATTGCAGTGTTCCTCAGTGTAGTAAGAGGTTTAGAAAAAATTATAATTTCAAAAATCACGTGTTCTTTTAGTCTGAATTATGATTTAATTGTAATGTTTGTAAAAATAACAAAAAACACACACAAGTAAAATTGAAAAGTCATGCAGATGTGAGACCCTATATTGTGTTTGTATGTGTGTGGAAAGAGGTTTTAACTGGCTCTGCAGTTTAAAATGTCACCAGAAAATATGTATCTATGTAAAATTATTTTTTTTCCCCATCAATGTTTAAAAAAAGTTGCCAGTCTCTGCCAGCAATTTAGACAATTTTCACAAAATTGTCATGGCCCCCAAAATACTTTGTTGTATGAATATCTGCAGTATGTCAAAAGAACAGAGCCTCTGCTTTTAAACAAATAAACAAACATTTTATTCTAGTTTCACGCATTTTTTTAATCAACACTTGAAAGGCAACATTTTAAACAATAAATAAGAGATAATCACATTTTAGTCAGAGTATGTATGAATCCTATTCAGAATGATGATAAAAACATTGATGGAGTAGATTGCTTCCATCAATACCCTTAAAGCTTGCACAGTCCTAGTCTTGCGTAGACAAGACCTTCAGGCTGACGGCAGAACCTTGGCCGCTTTGAATGGCTGAGGCCCACCAAAGAGGCCATATGACTGACAGGTAAAGCAAGCAATCACATTTCGTTTTGGGCTGTGTCATGTTTAGGGGCGTGGAAATGTCCCCACAATAACAGATTGACATATTTTGACATATAAGATTCTGTGCTGCGAACTTTAAATATTTCACACACTTTTGAAAATCTCAGCTCATCGTCACAGTTGTGAACACGATGGTTTTCTTCTTCCATGAGGGGGTTTGGCATCATCTTTGTTTCCAGGTGGAACGTTAAAGAACATGACACGTTTCCTGGAAATCCTGTATAATTCAACCAATCCGATGATGAATTCGAAACTCCTGAAGTGTTTCCAGTTGTGTGTGCAATATGCTTCAGACGTTCAGCCAACGGTTCGAGGGCATGACGTCTGAGGCTGAGACTAGCACAGTCCTATACTACTTCCTGGGTTGACATTTCATTTGATAATGTTAGGTAATGTTATGTTTTGATTTATATGCTGTTTGATATGTTTGTTGATTAACAAAAAAAACAGTCCAAGAGCGCACATCCAATAGTCAAAAAGCTCAATGTGGGTGCTCCACCACACAAGAATTTGAACCAAAAAATCAAAGTAGGCACACCATAGCTCCAGAGCAACATATTTATTAATGTTCTCACCACAGGTATGTAAGGACGGAGTCATGTATGTGTTCATTGTCTGATGAAGAGCATCTAAGCTCGAAACGTCACCTGTGGTGAGAACATTAATACATTATGTTTGATGATTGACATTTCATTTTGTAATGTTAGGCCGTTTTGATTTATATCCTGTTTGATGTTTGATGATTGCACTATTTTACATATGCATCTGCTTATGTACAGTGGCATGCAAAAGTTTGGGAACCCCTTGCAGAATCTGTGAAAATGTGAATAATTTTAACAAAATAAGAGAGATCATACAAAATGATTTTGAGATCCATCTTTTCACACTGAGGACAATTGATGGACTCAAACACAACTATTAAAAAAGGTTCAAACATTCACTGATGCTCCAGAAGGAAACACGATGCATTAAGAGCCGGGGGGTGAAAACTTTTTGAATTTGAAGATCAAGGTAAATTGTACTTAATTTGTCTTCCGGGAAACATGCAAGTATCTTCTGTTGCTTCCGAAGGGCAGTAATAAATGGAAAAATATATATATTTCAACAAAAGAAAAAAGTTGGAAATCTTCATCCTGTTCAAAAGTTTTCAACAGCCAGCTCTTAATGCATCGTGTTTCCTTCTGGAGCATCAGTGAATGTTTGAACCTTTTTTAATAGTTGTGTTTGAGTCCATCAATTGTCCTCAGTGTGAAAAGATGGATCTCAAAATCATACAGTCACTGCTGGAAAGGGTTCAAATATGCAAAAATGCTGGAAAACGGCAGAATCTACAGAACGTGGAGGATTTGTCTGAAGAACAGTGCTCAGTTCAACTGTTCAGAACAAACAAGGGACTCATGAACAACCAACACAAAACAAAAGAACAGTCGTGGATCATCCAGGTAACCTCACACAGTATTAAGAACCAAGGGTTCCCAAACTTTTGAAGGGGGTTATTTGAATAATTTCAGCTATTTTTTGTCTTGTGGACTATATGTAAACATATTTTATGTAAAATATCTTACTCAGGACAGTACTAAATAAAAAATAACATGCATTTTGTATGATCTCTCTTATTTTGTTAAAATTATTCACATTTTCACAGATTCTACAAGGGGTTCCCAAACTTTCGCATGCCACTGTATGTTATTGCTTGTTTCTGCTTCTTTTCCTGTGTTTTGATATTGTGGGATTACAAATTTACAAAATGATAAATCTAGGTTCCAATGTAATAGCACCCCCCAGTATATAAACTGAAACATTGTGTTTTAAAAAAATGTTTAACTTAGAAAATTCTTCTTGGGAAAAAAAATTATCCACTTCCTGACTCAATGTATATTCAAAGAGCCCCCTGGCCCAGACGTGGATTCGTTCACCGAAGGTTGATTGAATTAGTGTCTATCAAATTCAGAAATCGGAGGCCCCTGGCCCAGACGTGGATTCGTTAGGTTGATTGAATTCACGCAGTGTCTATGCATTTGATTATGTCCCTCATGTGCTTGCTTTGTTTGATTTGGCTCCACCTCCAAGAATCCCTCCTCCAAAAATGCCTATAAATATCTGGACCTTCACGTAAAGTCACTTGAAAAGTTTTAGAAAAATACTTGGATGATGGCCTGCAGCAATGACGCACAGCGAGTTCTCAATAAAGAGTGAGAACTTCTGCTTGAAAGTTATAAACCACAATATCCCAATAACGTCTCCTGGTCATAATCTTTTTTTATTTTTTGCTTCGACGAGGAAAAAGTTCAGTGCAACAGACATTGTGGGATTACAAATTTACAAAATGATAAATCTAGGTTCCAATGTAATAGTATATTTTAAACTGAAACATTGTCCAGTTTGCGCAATGTTTAACTTAGATCTCGTTGAGCTTATTATCCACTTCCTGACTCAATGTATATTCAAAGAGCCCCCTGGCCCAGACGTGGATTCGTTAGGTTGATTGAATTAGTGTCTATCTTTCGGAGGCCCCTGGCCAGACAGACGTGGATTCGTTAGGTTGATTGAATTATGCGGTGTCTATGCATTTGATTATGTCCCTCATGTGCTTGCTTTGTTTGATTTTGGCTCCACCTCGTGCAATGTGAATCCCTCCACAGCCAAAAATGCCTATCCCAAATAACCTGCAGTGTAAAGTCACTTAATGGGGATTTAGACTTGGATGAAAACTGCAGCGACGCATAAGGGTAATGTTTACAGCGAGTTCTCAATAACTCAGTTCCTGGAGGCCACAACTTCTGCTTGAAAGAGTTTATCCCAACGTCTCCTGGTCACACCTGCTTCGACGAGGAAGTTTCTAGTTTCAAGTTCACAACAGCTGGATGGTGCCGTGCCCCGTTTGATAGAGTTCCAGCTTCCTCACCTGAAAACTTCCAGCTGAACAAAGATTCCCAGACTGAATTTTTGGCCTCTCAACCAAGGGTTGTGGTGAGTGCTGTCTCTAATCCAAAAGAACCTAAGACCAGTACAAATTTGTTATCCTCTGCGCCGTCAGAGAAGAGTTAACAGACAGCTGTAGGGTTTGGTTTAACTAAGTTTATCCTCTAAAAAAATACGGTTTTAGAGTTAACAATATGAAGTGCATTATCAAAGAGCTCACGGGCTGTTTCAGGCAGGGAAGTTTTTGCATTACGTGCTAAAAAGTTTATCCTCTAAAGTTTTTCTTTTAGAGATTTATCCTCTGTTCAGGCAGGGAAGATTTATCCTGGAGTCTGTTTCAGGCAGGGAAGATTTTAGCATTTCGTGCTAATAATTTTGGTTTATCCTCTGTTTTAGCAGGGAAGGTTAACAATAGTTGATGTATTAACAAGCGTACCCTCTGTTGAACAGAAGTTTTAGTGAGGGTTTTGATTCAGGGTGTGGTAACAAAGAAACTCACAACATGGTTAGAAGGAATGCTAGGCTGATTCCAACCACAGAAAAGAGTGGTCTTGCGACTCCTTTGTGGTCAGATAGTGAATTCAAAACGCTGTAGAACAGGGGACACAACAATTAAATGAACAGTACATACCGGATAATAGTCACTTTTTCGTTTTGAAAAAGTTAGACAAGAACTAACTCAGAAACATGAGCTCGCTCACACGGTGACATCCAGATAAGACTTGGTCTGTAGATGAGTGTAAAAAGGTCCCACTAGGAGCATGTATTCGCAAGAACAATGTGAAAGGCATTATCTGCTGCCACAGAGAATTTGGTTTAGCACTAGCCACACAACAGCTTTCTCAGTGTAACTCAGAGCTAGAGAAACAGATCGACAAAGAACTCCGTGCTAGAGTATCCACTTTGACTAAGAGCTAAGTTTTCAGCGAACCTCAAGAAAGATGCAGCAAAAACTGATGTGAAAGTTAGTCAGCCTGATAACATTTACCCTGATTTGCAAGCGTTTTTTGAAACAGATGTAGCTCTCCAATCAGTAACTAATGTGCCTGTAAATTCAGTCAATGTGTGTGGTGCTAGAAGACCTGAGATCTCAGGGATTTTATTGAGGTTTGAATTGAAAGTGTTCCTCACACCCCAATTCGCTCTGGGGTGCACTGTTGTCCAAGCAAATATGGTCAAAGTTCTGTCATTGCCAAAGCGCTAGGACCTAAAGACTATATAGCTAAGATGGTTTTGGGACTATGCACCCAGAGCTTCCACACAACCATTAAAGAGGTCTCAGCATTTTCGCACAAATTTTTCTGAATCTTAGAAGTCTATAACATTGTTAAAATCAATGGTAGTAAAAAAACCCTGCGTCTTTACCTTGTCAAAAACATGTCGTTGGCAGAAGTCACGCATTTCGGCTGATGTCACTTTAAATCCTAACTGAATCTGCTCACCCCGCCTCTTTCTTCCATGGGGTCAACAGTTTTGAATCTGCTGCTAGCCGCTTCTGCGGAACTGCAACATGCCAGTAAAGGTGATTTACGAGAAGGTGTTTTGAAAATTCTAAAGAACATTGTAGGCGAAGCTGGATCACGAATGATTTGCGCGAAAGTGCATTTATAGATCGGGGGGGCATTCCCTTCAAAAACAAAAGTAATCACTAGTTGTGTACAGATGTCGGGAGAAGGATGAAACTGTAAGTGTTCATTATTACATCCAACACTGAACACCTCAATCGCTTAGGAGACATTTTGTCAGTCAGCTGCTCCAGCATCAAAACAGTGGCGGACTTTTAGCTGACACTCCAGAGAAGGTACTGGATCATAAAGGACCACCTAGTCAATCGAACATCGTGGTTTGATGGCCTTTTATCAGAACTAGTACTCTGCCAGATCTGTGAATGCTTTGCCATTCTTGAGAAAGAGATCTAACATGGTCCACTGGAAGCTTGAAAAAAAAACAGCTGGGTGGAATATAGGGTGGTTAGCTACACACACTTGGGAAAGAGACTCTGTTCAAACAACATGTTAGTGAATTTTGTATCCAGACCCCTCTAACACCCCTACCCCCTTCCTCTCCCATACTACTTTTCAACCTGCATAAGATCTGAAGATGTTGCAGCAGCATCCTTTAAGGTCAACACAGATAAGAACCGAGGCCCAGAGTGTCTCTCCAACCTAAATGTCTAAGAAGCCAGGGCAGTTGTCATTCACACTGTTTTAAACCTGGACACTGGAGCTGCCTGCTTCAAGAGTTCCACCATCATCCCTGTACCCAAGGAAAAGCAAAAAGACATTAGGAGAAATGACTAACAGCTTTACTCAGTTCCTACTCTGTGGTCTACTTAGTATTCTGAAGGCAAGTGTTGGCCCCTTGAAATACATCCTGGACCACTTCTAGACCGAACTGTTGGAGCAGTTTGCTTATCAGGTGTTAGCTGTTAGGGCTGTGAGTGCTTTAATTTCCCCAGTAATGGTACAACAAAGCTGAACGATTGCACTACATTGTAAATATCTGGGCAAACTAGGTATCCTGTTTGTGTTAAGACAGACTGTAAACATACCTTAGATGCCCTCATGCAGTGTCCGTCACTCATGAATTAAGCAAAAGTCACTTCTGTACCCACCTCCTCTCATTGGGGAAATTGTTAGTGGATCATCAACTTGCTGACAAACAGACAGCAGCTAGTGAGGCTGGGAAAATTAATTTTCAATCAGCACTGGTGCCCCCCAGGGATGTGTTCTCTCCCCACTACTCTTCTCCCTCTACACAAATGACTGCACTGCAAAGGGCCCCTCTTTCAAGCTCCTCAAGTTTGCAGACGACACTACAGTCATTGACCTCATCCAGGACGATGATGAGTCTGCCTATGGAAGCGAAGCTGAGCATATAGAAGCGAAGTTGACTTGCCTTTAGTCTTTAGAGTAGTGGTTCTTTCGATTTACCAGTTGATTAAATATAACTGGGGCCCCAAGGAATGTGTTAACACAACCCAGTTAAACTTTTCATATTTATGGGGCATTCCAGGTTTGCCACACACTGCCTTCAGTCTGGGAAGGCAGACATTCTCTGATCAGGATCTCCTAAGGAAGCTCCTTCATGGAGACACTAGATCTGAGAAACAAATCTAGGATGATGCTACCAGTAGAAAGTGTACTCTGTCTTCTCGCACAAAGGGGTCACAAAAATATTAAATTGTATGTATTGAAGAGGATAGAGCTGCTAGATAGCTCAAGAGGATAGACAATTCCTAAATGCAACACTTACTGCACCTTGATACCACTTTTAATGTGTGGTTTGGTGTGCATATTATTTGAATAATTTGATTTCCAATTGTCCTTTTTGGAAAAAAAAGAAAAAAAGGGAGTGTCATTCTCATACAACCCCAAATCAGAAAAAGTTGGGACAGTATGGAAAACGCAAATAAAAAAAGAAAGTAGTGATTTCTCAATTTACTTTGACTTGTATTTCATTGCAGACAATATGAACAAAATATTTCATGTTTTGTCTGGTCAACTTCATGTCATTTGTAAATATACATCCTTTCCTGTCATTCAGACCTGCAACACATTCCAAAAAAAGTTGGGACAGGAGCAATTTAGGGCTAGTAATGAGGTAAATTGGTTAAATAATGATGCGATTTGAAACAGGTGATTGTAATTATGATTTGGTACAAAAGCAGCATCCAAGAAAGGTCTAGTCCTTTAGGAGCAAAGATGGGCCGAGGATCGCCAGTTTGCCAACAAATACGTGAGAAAATTATTGAAATGTTTAAAAACAATGTTCCTCAAAGAAAGATAGGAAGAGATTTGGATATTTCACCTTTAACAGTGCATAACATAATTAAAAGATTCAAGGAATCTGGAGGAATTTCAGTGCGTAAAGGACAAGGGCGCAAGCCTAAGCTGAACAACCGTGATCGCCGATCCCTCAGGCGGCACTGCATCAAGAATTGTCATTCATCTATAAGCGATATCACCACATGGGCTCAGGACTACTTTGGCAAACCTTTGTCAAGTACCACAATACGTAGTTACATCCACAAATGCCAGTTAAAACTGTACTGTGCCAAAAGGAAGCCCTATGTTAACAGTGTCCAGAAGCGCCGTCGACTTCTCTGGGCTCGGAGGCATCTGGGATGGACCATCACACAGTGGAAACGTGTACTGTGGTCAGATGAATCAGTATTTCAGGTATTTTTTGGGAGGAATGGATGCCGTGTGCTCCGGACCAAAGAAGAAAAGGATCATCCAGACTGTTACCAGCAACAAGTCCATGGCAAAGGTAACTTGCACTTCTGTGATGGCACCATTAATGCTGAAAAGTACATAGAGATTTTGGAGCACAATATGCTGCCTTCAAGAAGACATCTTTTCCAGGGACGTCCATGCATATTTCAACAAGACAATGCAAAACCACATTCTGCACACATTACAAAGTCCTGGCTGCGGAGGAAGAGGGTACGGGTACTTGACTGGCCTGCCTGCAGTCCCGACCTGTCTCCAATAGAGAATGTGTGGCGCATTTTGAAGCGCAAAATGCGACAACGAAGACCCCGTACTGTTGCCCACCTTAAGACTTGTTTGCAGGAAGAATGGGACAAAATTAAACCTGAAAAACTTCATCACTTGGTGTCTTCAGTCCCTAAACGTCTTTGAAGTGTTGTGAAAAGGAATGGCAACATTACAAAGTGGTAAATGCTTTACTGTCCCAACTTTTTTTGGAATGTGTTGCAGGTCTGAATGACAGGAAAGGATGTATATTTACAAATTACATGAAGTTGACCAGACAAAACATGAAATATTTTGTGTTCATATTGTCTGCAATGAAATACAAGTCAAAGTAAATTTAGAAATCACTACTTTCTTTTTTTATTTGCGTTTTCCATACTGTCCCAACTTTTTCTGATTTGGGGTCATATATAACTTGTATATCCACCTTATTTTTAACGTAAGAGCAGGCAAGGCCATTTGTAAATTCACCGTGTAAGGCTTCCGGTGTCATTCGCTTACAGTTATTTTCACTGTAGAGAAACAGTCCGTTATGCTGCTTGATATTGCAAACTGGTATCTGTTCTATCTTATATTATTATCGTAATCAGAAACACATGGATTGGTAGCACAAATAGTTTTACTGCACTTTTTTATTTTAGTTATTTACCTTTAGCGGCTAATGAATCGGAATTCTCACACATTCAAAGAAAAATAGCTTACTTCCACGTTGCAAAAGGTGGATAACCTAAATATGAACAGTAACACTGTCAAATGGTTTCTGAAAGTATTTAATAATATTAAAAAGCAGTCACTTTTCAGACTAATATGATTTTCATAATCTTTTCCTCTACTACTAAGAGTAATTCTAATTCCTGGACAACACGTTTTCAAGTGTCTTGCCTTTTATTAAAAATTTTAATTTACATTGTGGCATTTTGCAGCAAAATGGGAGTTTATCTAGTATTTTGCTTCTGAGGTATTTAAGTGAATCAAATTTGTAAACAATGCCTCTATACAATCAAAATTAATTTTGCACAGATGCATATTTTCTGGTGCCATTTCAAACTGCCGAGCCATTTAAAACCCTTTCCACACAAAGAACAAAAATAGGGTCTCACAAATGCATGACTTTTCATGTGTATCTTTAAGTGTGATGGCAAAATAAAGTTCTTATTACACAGATCGCACTTAAATTGCCTTCCTCCAGAGTGAATGTGCAGGTAATTTTTAAAATTGCTCAATTTTTTTAACCTTTCACGCTCAGAACTCTGCAGTTTCTTCCCAGAATGAGTTTGCATATGACGTTTCAGGTCCTTTTGATATGTGAATCTCTTTTCACACTGATGACACGTGAAGGGTTTCTCTCCAGTGTGAACCCTTATGTGAGTCTGAAGGTTTCCTTTAACTGTGAAACTCTTCCCACACTGAGGGCAGGTGAAAGGTCTCTCTCCAGTATGAACCCTTGTGTGAACCTCAAGGCTTGTTTTGTTTGAGCAATTCTTTCCACAGTGATGGCACATGAAAGGCTTCTCTCCAACGTGAGTTATTACGTGATTCTTAAGGTGATTCTTATCTGTGAAACTCATTCCACACCGATGACATTTAAAATTGTTCTCTCTTGAGTGAATCCTCATGTGGTAATTAAGGCTTATTTTACATCTGAAACTCTTTCCACACTGACCACATATGAACGGCCTCTCTCCAGTGTGAATTCTCATGTGAGTCTTAAGACTCTCTTTTCGTGAAAAGCTCTTTCCACAGACTGTGCAATTGAAAGGGTTTTTTCCAGGATGAGTTCTCATATGAGCATTAAGGGTTCCTCTATGTGTAAAATTCTTTCCACACTGCTGGCATGTGTAAGGCTTCTCTCCAGTGTGAATTCTCATGTGGACTTTAAGGCTTCCTTTTTGAGTAAATTTTTTTCCACACTGTTGGCAGCTGAAAGGTTTCTCTCCAGTGTGAAGTCTCATGTGGACTTCAAGGTTTCTATGTTGATTGAAACTCTTTCCACACTCTTGGCAGGTGAAATAACTTCTAGTTCCTGTCTTTTCAGCTGTTTTTTGTGTGGAAGTCTTTTCAGTCTGTGAGCAACTAAAATATTTTTCTCATCTTTCTCTTCCATTCCATTGAGTTCTGGACCTTCCTCTTTTAGTGAAATCAGACCTTAGATAAAAAAAAAAGACAAATACAAATTAACCCCAGTTAAATCTAGGAAAATAAATAAATAAAAAGACAGTCATTAAATCATTAATCAAAAAAATAAAATTGTTTTTTTTTGCAGTTTGACCAAGAAGAGCTGGTTAAATATAGACTGATCTTAGACCTACCATATAAATATTAAAAAAGGTCTAAAATATTATAAAAGGTGAAAGTGAAATCTCATCTATGTTCCATTTAGCAGAGAAACAGTATTTGTGTACAATTTCAATCAGGATTTACACCCCATCATAGCACAGAAACTGTGATAATTAAAGCTACAAATGACTTGTTTTTGGCAATCTCTCGCAGCTACATTTCTCTTCTAACGCTATTAGATCTTTTGACAACATAAACCACAACATGCTCTTAGATAGCTTTAGAATTGCATTGGACATTTGTAGACAAGCATTAGCATGGTTTAGGTCCTATGTATCTGACCTCTATCACTTTGTTTTTGTAAATGACAAAATAATATAAAGACCTGGGGCCGTATGTATAAACTTCTCAGAAATGCTCTTAAGAATTGATAGTTTTCACGTGACGTCACACCCTTATAGGAACACCCCCCTGGAGGGCAAAACGCAGCTTTGCTCCACTGACCGGCAGCTATTTTTACGCAGATTGCATCAAGTAATAATGTAGTAAAACGCAGATATTAAAAGGCGAGATTCAGTGGACACCTTATTGATGATGTATATTTTGTACAGGCAAGAGGATGAAGCCAGAATATAAACACAATGTGCAAAGTTTCACATTAAATGGCTTCCCATAGAAAACAATTAGAAGGAAAACAATGAACCGTTAAGCGGACTGCGTTCATGTTCCCGGCCTCATCTGCTTGCCTGAGTAAACTATGCATCATTATTTTAGTTTTATTATTTTGAGAGGTGATCTAAATATTTTCGGCTGGGAAACAGATGAAAAATTGACACGCTTGTGCAGCAGTTCTATGGATGGTTTGCCCTCCAAGTCTTCGAGCCGGTCACGTGACTGAAAACTATCAATAAACTATCTTTGACTTAAATGTCAAACAATTCTTAGTAAAAAGTAGGACTTTTCTAAGAGTAGGAGACTTTTATAAAGAAGCTAAAAGCAACTTTCAGTAAAGTCTAAGACTGATTCTTAAGTGTAGGCCCGAGGTGACACTTAAGTGTTGTGAACTAAGGACTACAATTATGTCAACACAAAATGGCCGACCTCGACCTCTGAATCAGCCAATATCAGCACAGCACAACACCAATCATTTAATGTAACTACAATAAAATAATTTAATTAAGACACTGAAATATTTTAATAATTAAATGTATTTTTTTAAATACTTTGCATTGTGCAAAATGATCACAAATTATTACTGATGCTTTGTTTTCTATTGGTATGTCTCCACATCTACAGTTGGAGCAATGATGTGAACATGAGTTCCATCAATGTCTCCAACAACTCCAGGAAAGCCCACAATCCTCATAAAAGTGGCTTGATTTTGCAATATAGTTTGGCAGTCAGTTGGAAAGTCAATAAACTGCCATATAGTAGTGGCCAAAAGTGATGTCCGGCCTAGGAAATTTGACATCTTTACCCTTAATAAAAAAAAAAAAAAAGAAATGTGCAAGATTTTGTAAGCATATTGCAGTTTCTTAGAGTCAGTTGTTTTATTTGTGATAATTATGCAATGAAACATCAATCAATCAATCAATCAAACTTTATTTATAAAGCACTTAAAAAACACCGAAGTGGACCAAAGTGCTGTACAGAGAAATAAAACTCATACAAGACATAAAATACAAATAAAACACATTAAGAGACAATAAAAAGATAAAAATAATTAACCAAATATCAGCATCAGATGTCAAAGGCCAGAGAAAAAATATATGTTTTAAGATTTGATTTAAATAAAGACAATGAAAAGGCCTGCCTAATGGGCAGAGGCAAATCATTCCATAATTTAGGAGCTGCCACAGCAAACGCACGATCCCCTCTGAGCTTACGCTTTGTTTTGGCACATTCAGGAACAGCTGATCAGCTGACCTGAGAGAATGGGTGGGCGTGTAAGGGTGTAGCAGCTCAGAAATGTAAGGTGGGGCAAGCCCATTTAGGGATTTAAAAACAAATAGAAGAATTTTAAATTTAATCCTAAAATGTACAGGCAGCCAGTGAAGTGAAGCCAAAATGGGGGAAATGTGCTCATATTTACGTATTCCAGTTAAAAGACTCGCTGCAGCATTTTGCACCATCTGCAAACGAGCAATAGAAGACCCACTAACCCCCACGTACAGTGCATTACAGTAATCGAGCCGAGTGGTTACAAAGGCATGGATCACGGTCTCAAAGTGTTGGCTTGAAAGATAAGGCTTTATTTTGGCCAGCTGCCTCAATTGGAAGACTACTGCCCTGATCTGACTGTCGAGCTTAAGATCAGAGTCAATTTTCACCCCTAAGTTAGTGATGGTTGGCTTGATGTACTGAGCCAAGGCACCCAAATCAACCAGAGGGGTCCCAGTGGTCCCACCAAAAACCATCACTTCTGTTTTGTTTTCATTGAAACTTAAAAAGTTAAGAGACATCCATGCCTTTATATCATCAAGACAATCAAGTAGCTGTCTGACAGTGTCATTCTTTCTAAGTGGGACATAAATCTGGCTATCATCTGCATAACAATGGAATGACAAGCCATGCTTCCTGATTATTGAACCAAGGGGGAGCAGATAAAGAGAAAAAAGGAGAGGACCTAAGACTGAGCCCTGCGGTACCCCACAAGAGAGAGGAGCCGAAGAGGACACAGCATCACCACAGCTAACACAAAAAGTCCGGCCTTTTAAATAAGACCTGAACCATTGGAGTGCTATGCCCTTTATGCCCACCCACTGCTCCAGACGAGATATTAAGATGTCATGGTCCACAGTGTCAAATGCAGCAGTTAAGTCAAGAAGCACCAGAATAACACAATCACCAGTGTCAGTAGCTAAAAGGATATCATTGAAAACTTTTAGAAGTGCAGATTCTGTGCTATGTAGCATTTTAAAACCGGACTGGAAAACTTCAAGAATATTATGATCTTTCAGATAGGCCATTAATTGACTACAAACTATCTTTTCAAGGACTTTTGAAAGAAAAGGTAGCTTGGAGATAGGTCTAAAATTTGCAAGTTCTGTAGGATCCAGACCAGGTTTTTTTAATCAGAGGTTGGACTACTGCGTGTTTAAAATTTTCAGGGACCACACCTGATGACAGACTGCTATTTACAACTGCAAGAACAGATGGCCCTACAGTGGGAAAAACCTCCTTGACAAATCGGGGAGGGACAGCATCATATGGAGAACCTGAGGGCTTTAAATTACCAACAATCTCATGTAATACTGACAAAGTCACAAGCTCAAGCGTGTCAAAGACAGCAGAGCAAAGGACAGAGACTGAGGGATCATTAGAAGGAGGTGAGATAAGAGCCCTGGTGGAAATAACCTTATCAATAAAAAAGTGAAGAAAATTTTCACAAACAGCAGAGGAAGCATCAACATAGACCGTTTGCGGAACATGGAGAAAAATTGTGCGGTCACATTTTTTGGCCATGCTGTCATGCAAAGAAATTATGAGCATGCAAAAACAAGAGGACCAATGAAATATTAATAACTTATGTTGTAGTCAGTGTGCCAATGTTGCCAATTTAGTGATTTTGTCACTAGATTTAGTGACTTCCTCACCCCTACAGAGACTTTTTTCAAAAGCCTAGCAACAAAATAAATTTCTTGGACAAACCATGTCTACATTCCGAGACTCTCCCATGACGTCATAAAGGCGAGTTCACTGATCTAAATATATATATATATATATATATATATATATATATATATATATATATATATATATATATATATATATATATATATTAGAGGTCGACCGATATTGGATTTTACCGATACCGATAGCTAGGTTGGACCACACTGGCCGATACCGATTAATCAACCGATAGTTTTTAAATAGATACTGAATGAAAACTAAATAGAGCTTTACTATTTAAAAAAAAACAGTAACAGTACTGAACTATACTTTATAAATGAATAAAAATTTAGTATTAATATTTATTACTATATTGATTATTAAAGTTATTTCATAGTTTACAAATGTTAAAAGAAGAAACTTTAAAATTTAAAAATGAAGCCTATTAGTAAATGTTGAAATGAAATGAACACACTCTAACAAGGAACAATACTTCTACAGCTTTCGTTAATGTTACAAATGGACTCTTATTAAGTATTACCATTTCATTTCTTCAACAGTCATGCTTAAAGATGGCCATCTTGAAATACCTACAAAAGGCCATATTAAAATTACATGCACAGGTTATTGATATTGTGTGTGCACTCTTTATTTGCTGCTATTTTAGAACACTGCATGATTATCTAATTAAAATATAAACAAATATGCAAGTGAGTGACACACTGTGCAAAAGCACAGCGCTGCGTTTTGGAGAAGTCACGGGTATCACACACACACACACACACACACCAGACGCGTCACATTCAATTTAAGCAGCGGTCTAAAACTGTTTATTTAATCACCAAACGGACATAAGTTTGCTTCAAGAATGAATTATGTGTCATAAATGAGTTTGAAGTTCGGTGTTTAAATAACAGAGCAAACGGAAAGAGAAAGCGCGATCTGTATTACAGCTCTCTATATGAAGCATACAGACTGTATTAGAGCCACGGAAAGACAAACGTTTTGCTGAAAAATGCACAATACATAATTTATAGCCTAGGGCGAAGTCATTATGTACATTAACAATGATTTGGGACAAATAGGCTATAATGTTATTTAATGGGAAACTATGTGAATGGCGCTCTGTTCCGCGGCAGGATTTTCTGTCGGCTGCATTTAAATGCGCGTTAGAAGTTTCCCGCTCTGTGCAGCGCTCAGTGTCACATGCCAAAACAAACAACATGTGCTGTCAGTGATTTCCGCCTCTAGAGGCCGCTCTCATACTGTATAATGATAGCAGACCATTCTCAACCACTCCAGCAACAGACGCAACACGAAGAAAAGAAAAAAAGAAAAAAAACACCGAAAACTATCGGCATGGATTTTTGCCGATAACCGATTGTTCTGCAAATCAACTATCAGTGCCGATTAATCGGCAAAACCGATGAATCGGTCGACCTCTAATATATATATATATATTTGATATATAAATATAGATCAAATATATATAGAAATATATACAGGCCACCAGGGCACCATACAGATTGTATTAAAGAATTTGCTGATTTTCTATCAGAGTTAGTGCTGGCTGCAGATAAAGTCCTAATTGTGGGTGATTTTAATATCCATGTTGATAATGAAAAAGATGCATTAGGATCAGGATTCATAGACATTCTGAACTCTATTGGGGTTAGACAACACGTTTCAGGACCTACTCATAGTCGAAATCATACTCTAGATTTAATACTGTCACATGGAATTGATGTTAATGGTGTTGAAATTTTGCAGCAAAGCAATGATATATCAGATCATTATCTAGTCTTGTGTAAACTCCATATAGTTAAAGCTGTAAATTCAACAACTCCTTACAAATATGGTAGAACCATCACTTCTACCACAAAAGACTGCTTTGTAAGTAATCTTCCTGATTTATCTCAATTCCTCAGCATATCCAACAGCTCAGAACAACTTGATGATGTAACAGAAACTATGAACTCTCTCTTTTCTAACACTTTAGATACAGTTGCTCCTTTACGCTTAAGGAAGATTAAGGAAAAGAGTCCAACACCATGGTATAATGAGCACACTCACACTCTAAAGAGAGCAGCCCGGAAAATGGAGTGCAGCTGGAGGAAAACAAAACTAGAGGTATTTCGTACAGCTTGGCGGGAAAGTACCCTATCCTACAGAAAAGCTTTAAAAACTGCTAGATCTGATTACTTTTCTTCTCTTTTAGAAGAAAACAAACATAACCCCAGGTATTTATTCAATACAGTGGCAAAACTAACAAAAAATAAAGCATCAACAGGTGTTGACATTTCCCAACAGCACAGCAGTAATGACTTTATGAATTATTTTACTTCCAAAATTGATACTATTAGAGATCAAATTGTAACCATGCAGCCGTCAGCTATATTATCACATCAAATAGTGTACTATAGATCCCCTGAGGAACAATTCCACTCATTCTCTACTATAGGAGAGGAAGAATTGTATAAACTTGTTAAATCATCTAAACCAACAACATGTATGTTAGACCCTATTCCATCTAAACTACTAAAAGAGGTGCTTCCAGAAGTCATAGATCCTCTTTTGGCTATTACTAATTCGTCATTGTCATTAGGATATGTCCCCAAAAACTTTAAATTGGCTGTTATTAAGCCTCTCATTAAAAAACCACAACTTGAGCCCAAAGATCTAGTTAATTACAGACCGATCTCGAATCTCCCTTTTCTGTCAAAGATATTAGAAAATATCCTCACAATTATATTCCTTCTTAGAGAAAAATTATATCTGTGAGGATTTCCAGTCAGGATTTAGACCGTATCATAGTACTGAGACTGCTCTCATTAGAGTGACAAATGACCTGCTCTTATCATCTGATCGTGGTTGTATCTCTCTATTAGTTCTACTTCAGTGAATGAAGAGGTATCATATCGATCACAAGTGCAGTATGGAGTTCCTCAAGGCTCAGTACTAGGGCCGTTACTTTTCACGCTTTATATGTTACCCTTGGGAAATATCATTAGGAAACACGGGGTTAGCTTTCACTGTTATGCTGATGATACTCAGCTCTATATTTCTTCACGGCCTGGTGAAACACACCAAATTGAGAAACTTATGGAATGCATAGTCGATATAAAAAACTGGATCACGAGTAATTTCTTACTGCTAAATTCTGAAAAAACAGAGGTGTTAATTATCGGACCTTAAACCCCCACAAGTAATAACCTAGAACTCTGTCTAACACTTGATGGCTGCTCTGTCGATTCTTCGTCATCAGTCAGGAACTTAGGTGTGCTATTTGATAGCAATCTCTCCTTTGACAGCCACGTTTCTAGCATTTGTAAAACTGCATTTTTTCATCTTAAAAATATATCTAAACTGAGACCTATGCTCTCAATGTCAAATGCAGAAATATTAATTAATGCGTTTATAACCTCAAGGTTAGATTATTGTAATGCTTTATTCAGTGGTTGTTCTGCACACTTAATAAACAAACTACAGATGGTTCAAAATGCAGCAGCTAGAGTTCTTACTAGAACCAGGAAGTATGACCACATTAGCCCGGTTCTGTCAACACTGCACTGGCTCCCTACTAAACATCGTATAGATTTTAAAATCTTGTTAATTACTTATAAAGCCCTGAATGGTTTAGCTCCTCAGTACTTGAGTGAGCTCTTATCGCATTATAGTCCTTCACGTCCGCTGCATTCTCAAAACTCTGGCCATTTGATAATACCTAGAATATCAAAATCAACTGCGGGTGGCAGATCTTTTTCCTATTTAGTGCCCAAACTCTGGAACAATCTACCAAACACTGTTCAGGAGGCAGACACACTCTGTCAGTTTAAATCTAGATTAAAGACCCATCTCTTTAACCTGGCGTACACATAACACACTAATACACTTCTATTATTCAAATCCGTTAAAGGATTGTTAGGCTGCATTAATTAGGTCAACCGGAACCGGGAACACTTCCCATAACACACGATGTACTTGTTACATCGTAAGAAGATTGACATCTACGCTAATGTTAGTCTGTTTCTTTCTTATTCCGAGGTCACTGCAGTCACCAGATCAGATGGTGGATCAGCACCTAGAGACGACCTCTACAGCCCTGAACATCAGCAGAGACCAGGACACCTAGATGAGCCCCAGAGACAGATCCCCAGTGAGGACCCCGTCACCTAGACAGCCATCGGGAAAAGACCACTGGAACCAGTTGAGCCCTCCAATCTGACTTTGCAGCAGTTGGAATTGAACTGCTGTGTCGTCTGGCCAGAGGAGAAATGGCCCCCCGACTGAGCCTGGTTTCTCCCAAGGTTTTTTTCTCCGTTCTGTCACCAATGGAGTTTTGGTTCCTTGCCGCTGTCGCCTCTGGCTTGCTTAGTTGGGGACACTTCATTTCCAGCAATATCGTCGACTTGATTGAACAGAAACTTTTTGAACTGAACTGAGCTGGACGATGCCATCACTGAATTCAATAATGAAATGCCTTTAACTGAAAATTGAGTGTTTAATCTTGTCATTTTACATTATTGACACTATTTTCCAATTTTGATATTGTGCAGTTGCTTTGACACAATTTGTATTGTTAAAAGCGCTATATAAATAAAGGTGACTTGACTTGACTTGATCAGTGAACTCACCTTTATGAGGTCATCTAGCAAACATTAAGTGACCAGTTTTAGCTACTTTTAATTGAAAGCAGTTGGCAACACTGGTCAGTGTTTTTTTTTGTCCTTTGTATTTTAATGGTCCACACATCACTTTTGGCCACTGTTGTGTTTGGTGGGGTTAGTGCCACAATATGCAAGACCCTGCTTACAGTGTCATCACCGGTGCAATGCTGCATTTTTTTTCCCCAATTTTCCAGCCAAAAAAATATAATTACTACTTTCATTTCTGCAGTTAGAGCATTGACTTGTTGAGTGGAAGAGGTTATTAAATTTCTTTGTCAGTTACAAAAAAAAACTTTTTGATCTTGACAATCAAGTTTGTATCGTTTTATCAACTTCATGTCATCGTATAACTCCAATATGTCATATCTTCGCTGGAAAGTGTCTCCTCTTTGCTGTCATCTTGTTACTCCTAACTAGGTTAGTAGACCTCTTCAGCTCTCTTAAGTCCAAAACACACTGCACGATTCAATCCTACAAGATCACTGCATGTCACACACATGGATCTAATAAACTTGGCTACGACGTGTGTAGACTGTACGATGATGACACATGTTGACTCGTACACTACGACGCACATTACTATGAAATAATAAACGTCATCAGCATGCGCTAGTGGTGAACAAAAAGAGCATGATAAATCACACTTTAGCATTTATATTTTTTATGTGTGCTGAAAAAAAATGGAAGTGGCGAAAGAGGAAGGGATAAAAGCTTGAGGTAAGCAGTTTTATGTTTTAGCACCATGTCGCGTTGATTTCATGTCGCATTTTTATTGGTTGGTCATTAAACGTGAATCGTACCAGCAAACACACTGTGCGATGATCATGCTGTATCGTAGGCTATCTTTGATCACAAGACCGTGACAACGGCCATCTTTGAGCCTCTCTCACTGTACGACATAAGAGCACAAATTAGGAGCCACGATCATAGAAATCGCCACGATTGCTTCACGATGCCAATCTTTCGTCTGGGACAGCCGACAATCGTGCAGTGTGTTTAGGGCTTTAAATAATTTAGGAGCTGAGACCTAGTCTTAACACTTAGGAGCCTTTATGAATCACTCTTATTCTTAAGTCTAGGAATAAGAGTAAAATTACGTCATTCTTAGAATTGACACTTAGGACTAAAATTTTACTCTGAGCGGCTTTATACATATGGCCCTTGGTTTCACAGACAGGTCTTAAATTAAGACAGGATTAGCCTGGGTCTTAGTTAAATTAGGACATTATTTTATTTTATTAACTTTTTTAATGTGCCTTAAAATATATTACTGCTGTGCATCTTGATACAAATACATATTTTAAGGTATGTCAGTGCAAGTTGCATTGAGATAAGATAGCTCAAATATGCATTTTAGTCTGAGACTAGGCTTAAGCCTGATCCGTGATAGCAGGCATAAAAGTATCAATATTGATGAAGCTTTATGTATTTTATTTTAATAGTTATAAAATATACTCCTGGTGAATCCATTATTTTTAATTTTCCAATGAAGTTTAGCACAATTTTGCATTACATGGAAAGTTTGTTCATATTGATTTTAAAATTATTTGGCAATTAATCGGTTTATATTATATTAGTTTATATAAGTAATTTTTCAAAATCCATCATCGGTTGACACTAATTGATATGGCATGTAATAATGAGTATTTGGCTGGTTATGTGATGTCAACATGCCTGTCCACATAAGCAGCCTTGAGAATGGAAACCAACCTATTCGTTCTTCAGTATCTTCTTGTTTCACTTTGAAAGCCTCTTCAATTTTAATGTCTTCGCTCTCCTCCTTAATGAATGCCATCTTTAGTACGTCATGTGGATCTCACTTGCGTCACCAGAAATTTCTCTGTGTTTGGGGGAAAAAAATGTGTTTGAAAAAAACAAATACAAACTAAACCTCTGAGTGCGTCTAAATCAAAAAATTTAAAAATGAAAGCAAAGTTTTCAGAATAGCAAGCAATCGTCACGGATCGAAAAATAATAAGCGTAAATAAAAAAATTAACGCATTTTTAAATCTAATAAGCATGAATCAAAACTTTAAATATTAATGCAAAATTATCTGACTTTCGCACAAAATCATGTTTTCCTTGGTTATATTTCTGTTTTTTCTGCTCTCATAAATTTTCTGCTCATATTTTTATTTTTTGTATGCTTATGCTGTTTTTCCCTTCGTGCTTGTTTCCATGTTCTGCGCTTGCTTTCCCAAATGTTGCGGTTAGAGTTTCATGTAAATCAGCGCGGGCTCAAGCGTCTTCATTGGTCCACTAGTTCTCGATTGACAGCTCCTCCTCAGCCAATCAGTCGAAGAGGGGCGGTGACGTCACTCCAGTGCGCCTCATTAGCTGCCGATGCTCAGTGTTCTGTTCACTTGTACAGGTGAAAATGGATTACTGTCAGCTGGGAAACATATTTCCGTACAGGACACTGTTATATGTGTCTGTCTGTCACTGCTGTACGCCTGCCTGGCGATCCGTTAACGTTAAATGAGTAAATTGGTAAATTAATTATGAATGAATGAATGTAATGTTTTTGCATTGACTAGGCAAGATTTGACTACTGATCAATGAAAGTGATAGTGTTACAGAGGAGACAGTTACAGATGCCAGGTGGATTTGATATACACAATGATTCATTTGCATAAGATTCATTTGTATATTGTGTTTATTTACATAAACACAATATGCAACAAGCTACATATATAATTGCATAACACTATCATATTAATGTTTTAAATATATAAAGTTACAATACAGCAACAATATGAAAGTAAAACAGCCAGCAGGTGGCGGCAAGTATCTTTAGAGTAAGACATTAAATCATTCATTCAAACGACAGATTCATTCAGTGAGGAATAAAGTGAATCATTCAATATAAAAGGCTGCTGTGTGTTGCTTGTAGGTGCTGTTCTGCTGTGGCTTTGTCAAAATAGAGCAAAATGAGAAAATAGTTACAATATTACACTCACTCAAATTTTCCTTCTTGTTATATTGATTATACTACAGTTCAATAAAGATTTTCAATGGAGCTGATATTCGGGGAACACACTCTTCCTGATGTGATATTGCTTAATTGTATGTCATTTTCTAATCTCAGTGTAACACAAAATGTGATAAATCTTACAAAACCATCAACCTTATCAATTACATACTGTACATGAAAGAAAACGCTGCAAATAGCTGTTTACAAAAAACAATACATGACAAAAAAAAAAGCTAAATATTGCCCACATGAGCAATATACAGCAAACTAAACAATTGTGACTGGGATGTATTACTCTTACTCATATTATCCTCTCCTAACAGTAATAACCATAAGACTTATTATTATTAGTCAGGTATGGGCGAGCAAGACACATATAACGGTGACTTCACGAGGCCGGTGCATATTGTGGCTGCTCCCTTTTGCGATGTGGCCATATAGGCGAATAAATACAGGTGAATATAACCACGACGAGTCACTAGGACGGCTCATTTAACGTTAACGGATCGCCAGGCAGGCGTACAGCAGTGACAGACAGACACATATAACAGTGTCCTGTACGGAAATATGTTTCCCAGCTGACAGTAATCCATTTTCACCTGTACAAGTGAACAGAACACTGAGCATCGGCAGCTAATGAGGCGCACTGGAGTGACGTCACCGCCCCTCTTCGACTGATTGGCTGAGGAGGAGCTGTCAATCGAGAACTAGTGGACCAATGAAGACGCTTGAGCCCGCGCTGATTTACATGAAACTCTAACCGCAACATTTGGGAAAGCAAGCGCAGAACATGGAAACAAGCACGAAGGGAAAAACAGCATAAGCATACAAAAAATAAAAATATGAGCAGAAAATTTATGAGAGCAGAAAAAACTGAGAAATATAACCAAGGAAAACATGATTTTGTGCGAAAGTCAGATAATTTTGCATTAATATTTCAATTTTGTGCAATATGATTTTAAATGTGTTTAAAGTTTTGATTCATGCTTATTAGTTTTAAAAATGCGTTATTCATTTTTTTATTTACGCTTATTATTTTTCGATCCGTGACCATTGCTTGCTATTCTGAAAACTTTGCTTTAATTTTTAAATCTTGTGCAATATATTTTTACTTGCGTTTTTAAATTTTGTTTTCAGGCTTGTTATTTTTTTATCCGTGACTGCAATACTTCTGGCGGGAATATGATCCCATACTAAACCTCTGAGTGTGTCTAAATCAGCTCCCTAGTTTATGATTTAGCGCACTGGCAAGAGTGATAGTGTTCTTAAATCGCCCTGGGTCAGTTGCATAAACAGTCACTATGTTAAGAACAAGTTTGACCAACAAGCAGTTAATCAGTTTTACTTTTCAGATTCAAGTTAGACCAATATACCCTTTTAGTTATGACCAGTCTAGAAAAAAAAATCACTTTAAGACTACTCTAAGTTCATGCAACTGGTCCAAAAAAAAACAATCCATCATCATAATAATAATAAATAAATAATTAAATACATACATGCATAAATACAACAAATCGCACTTTTAACGTACAAATGGTTTGTAAAAGGTGCCATTGCATATTTGTGTTCTCGTTTCATTGTGACCAGCAGGTGATTGAGCGCTTCAATCCAAACAGAGTAAGAAAAACTACAATAATTTACGCCTCACGAGAAATTACAGTCAATTTTTTAAATGTTACACTCTGAAATGCGATCACCGAGATTAAATTTACTGCGTGAATCATTTTGGGAAGCATTGATTCAATTGACTCGGAGTTTCGAAAAGCTTCGTTTCTCCATCACTACTTACCTGTATCATAATTCGTTTTTTAAAATAAGCTGTTTCATGATATAAGGAGAGAAATGAGACGCACATTTTCTGTTAACTTACTCATGTGGTGGTGCGAAATAGCCACAAAAATAACGCTCATTAAATGTTGAAAAACACAAACTTGTGTGCAGCCGAATTACATCTAAAGTGTTTTGCTCACACACGCAGGAGCGCGGCGCACACTTATGACGTCATGTCACCAGACCAAAATAAAAGTACTTTTCAGCGTTCACTACATTAAAAAAAATAACTGATTCGCAGCCTACCCTTTCACGTTCCTTAATTTAAGTTGCATTAAATTCGGTTGATTAAAAATGAGAAAATTAAATCTCTTCGGTTGATTAAAAATGAGAAAAGTGATAAATTCGGTTGATTAAAAATGAGAAAAGTGATAAATTCGTACGATTCTTGGGGGGGGGGGGCTGTACCACTGATACATACGTTTTCCTCTGTAGGCCTATGTGTTTTATATTATCTCTTTTTTTCATTTTATATTTATTCGTTTTTTTTATTAATTTTATTTCATTTGTTTGTGAAATTTTATATGCAGAGTTGATATAATTTTATTCCTAGATGTTCTTTTTTTCCTGTCTTTTCATATAATATGTTTATTGTTTGATGCATTAAAATACCTGAAAATATGAATAATATGCATCTCACAATAATATTTAAAAGAAGAAAAAAAAAAAGAGTCAAGTTTAAATGTGATTCCTTCAATACCAAAAGGTACTGAGTATCTTTTGGTTTACCCGAGACTGTGTAGCATATGAAAGAGAACAGGTTCAATTGGTGGAAGAATTAAATCCTCAGAAATAGAAAATGTGACACTTATAACCCAATAAATAATGAATAATAACCCAAAACAGACCAAAGTTTATGATAAATAGAATTTAAGCCCATCACATCTCTTTCTGTCTCGCTCTGTTTTTTCCCCCTCTTCCTATCCAGTATGCTCCACACTCCAGTCCAGTAGTTTGTGGGAATAATGTGTCAACTGCCATTAAAAGGAAAATAAGTAGTTGTATGTACTTTATGGTATTAGCACGAAGACTTTTTTTAATTGAAATAAGACAAATTTACAAACAAAACAGGCTTGATGAACATATCAAATTACATAAGGTAGACACCATCATAAACGTTACACGAGACAGTGGTGAAATTTTGAAATCAACATAAAAAGCTATTAAAAGCAACAACAACAAAAAAAGGTTATAAAAGGTACAAATAAACAAACAAATCCAGGGGGTATAATAGCTACCAGGCACTCAACTTGTAAAAAAAATGGCTACCGTAATAGCTTTTTTAGTTAAGAGAGTGCAGAGGGGCGAAGCGAGAATTTTAAGCTCATTTTACAAATGAAGGCTACATTTATGAATAAAGAATTTAGCAAATCCCATCAAATTTGACCTAAGGAATTATGTCAATGGATATGCCATTTATAATTTTAAAGTTAAGTTCTTCTACTTTAGGAAAAATGGGATAAGTGGATAACTTGGATAACTTATGTTTTTCAACCCCTCCAGATCAAAATCTTAAAAATAATAATAATAAAATAATAATGTAGCGATGACTGAGGTTCGAATGATGTCACTTAGCGTTTAAGGACTTTTATTTTAGTCTGGGGGTGTGATGTCATAAGGCTGCGCCGCACTGCTGCGTCTGATTCTACTGAAGAAAGGTTTGTGTTTTAAACATTTAAAGTGTTTAAATAGAAGAAAATGTTCAGACAAATGCATAGCCTCTACAAGAATTGTACAACTAGTGATTTATTGTTGAATATAGCATTGTAATGTTTTATCGAACATTAACAAACGTTATGTTTTGAGTGAAGTACATCCACATTTGAGTAACAGAAACGTACTCGGTTACTATCGTAACCTCGGTTCCCTGAGATACGGAACTAGTACTGTGTCTTGATAAAGACGCATATGAGAAAAAGCCTTTTTTTTCTCCTGAACTGAAGTCTTATTCAATCACGCAGTGAAACTGCACGACTATTGGTTCGTGTAGTGAGTAAAAAACGAACCAATGGGTCGGCAGCGGAGCTGCACGAGCCTATGGCGACGAAACCCGCCAGATCCTGCCAGAATGGGCGGGGCCATCTGGCTATATAAGCGGCCATTTCGCCATAGGATCCTCAGGTTACTTCGACTGAAGCGACGACTGAGTCGTGCAGCTACCTGGCACGGCAAAGTACGCAGTACTCATTCCGTATCTCAGGGAACCGAGGTTACGACAGTAACCGAGTACGTTCCCTGTCGATACTCCACTCGTACTGTGTCTTGATAAAGATGCATATGGGAACTCAATTCAATCACGCCGTGCTAGGGTAGATGAACGACTGTATATACCTCCATAAGCATTAATGCCCATAGGGAAGTGAGTAGTATACTCCAGACTAAAACGAGCTAAACTCATAGAGGTCATGCTCTGCCTGGGTGATCGTTCCATATGACTCCTGTATACTCAGTTCAAAACCGGAGTATGCAGGGTGCCAATCAGAGAGCCTGAGCGCATTGCGGTCAAGAAGTCTCTGACAGGATTGTTCCCACAGCGTATGCATACAAGCTCATCTAAGCAGAGAGGACTCTGGCCTGTAAGGCCGGTATGTCCAGGTTATAAAACCTAGCAAATGTGGACGGCGTGGCCCAGCCAGCCGCCGCACACATCTCTGTAAAGGACACACCACTAGACCACGCCCATGATGAGGCGATGCCTCTAGTCGAATGGGCTCGTACTCCAATGGGGCATTGTAGGCCCAAAGAAGAGTATGCCAGCATGACAGAATCCACTATCCACTTAGAGAGTCTCTGCTTCGTGACCGGATGCCCTTTGACGCGGTTACCGAAGCTAACAAAGAGCTGTTCCGTACGCCTAAAGGGGGCGGAACGCTCAAAGTAGATTCTCAGAGCTCTGACAGGGCATAACAAGGATAACTCCCGGTCCTCCTCAGACGGAGGAAGCGCGGAGAGTGTGAAGACCTGAGCTCTGAACGGGGTTGAAAGTACCTTAGGTACGTAACCATGCCTTGGTTTCAGGATGACCTTGGAGTCGTTGGGCCCAAATTCCAGGCAGGCAGGGCTAATGGAGAGCGCCTGCAGGTCTCAAACTCGCTTAACCGACGCTAGTGCTAGTAGCAGAGCAGTTTTCAGTGAAAGTGACCGGAGGTTCGTAGATTGTAGTGGCTCAAAGGGAGGGCCCTTCAAGGCCCTCAGTACAGTGGGCAGATCCCATGTAGGGACAGAAAGGGGCCGAGGTGGATTCAACCTCTTGGCTCCCTTCAGAAAACGGACAACCGAGTTGTCTCTGCCTACCGATTGGCCCGCTATAGGGGCATGAAAGGCTGCTATAGCTGCTACGAACACCCTGAGTGTGGAGTGAGAACGTCCTTTATCTAGCAGTTCCTGCAGAAAGGACAGAACCACCGCTAGCTCAGAGGTAGAGGGGTTTTCACCACGGTTGAGGCACCAAGTGGAGAAAACAGACCACTTAAGGGCGTAGAGGCGTCTCGTAGACGGGGCTCTAGCCTCAGAAATGGTGTTTAACACTCGCTCTGGGAGGCCGGTAGGCTCCCGTCGAGCAGCCAAAGGTGGAGAGCCCACAGCTCGGGTCGAGGGTGCCATATTGTTCCGTTCCCCTGAGAGAGGAGATCCCGTCTCAGGGGCACGGGCCAGGGGGCTGCTGTCAGCAGCCGAGTCAGCTCTGACAACTAAGGTTGGTTCCTCCACAAGGGGGCCACCAATAGCACCTTGTGACCCTGTTCTCTGACACACCTGACGACCTGTGGAAGCAGGGCGATCGGGGGGAATGCATAAAGGAGGAGATTGGGCCAGTCGTGGGCCAGTCGTTCCAGATCTTCTGAACCGTCTGCGGATGGAGCATCCACTCCTCCGAGGGGACATTGCTCCGAGATAACATATCCGCTCCTTGGTTCAATCTGCCCGGCAGGTGTGCTGCCCTCAGCGAGCGCAGGTTGAGCTGAGCCCATTCCAGAAGGCGCTCTGCCAGAATGAAGAGGCGCTTCGAGGAGACACCTCCCTGGTGATTTATATAGGACACCACGGACATGTTGTCTGAGCGAATCAGCACATGGCGTCCTATTAGGTCTGGCAGGAAAAACTGGCAGGCTCGACAAACTACTAGCATTTCCAAGCAGTTGATGTGGAAGCCTTTCTCCGCCTTCGACCAATGGCCGAAGGTAGGTTTGCCTTCGCACAGTGCCCCCCAACCTGTGTTGGAGGCGTCTGTCGTGACAACTTTCCTGTTGTAGACCAACCCTATGGCCACGCCCTTCTTCATCCATCGTGGGTTCTTCCAGGGGGTCAGGGCTGTCACACAGGCCTGATTCACCCTGATGTGCAGGCGTCCATGACGCCATGCGTTGTGTGGAACCCGTGGTTTCAACCAGCGTTGAAGGGGCCGCATGCGGAGCAGGCCCAGCTGTAACACTGGCGATGCTGCGGCCATGAGGCCCAGCATTCTCTGAAACACTTTGAGTGGGCGAGCGGTGCCGCTCTTGAAGGTGGCCGCGAGTTTCTGAATGGCCAGAGCGCGTTCTGGTGCTATCACAGCTCTCATGTGAGCTGAGTCCAGAACTGTTCCCAGGAACGACACTCGTCGGCTGGGAGACAGTGCGCTCTTGGCGAAATTGACCCTGAGCCCCAGGCGCTCTAAGTGGCTGAGGAGGAGGGTTCTGTGCGAAAGTAGCTCCACCTCTGCCTGGGCCAGAATGAGCCAGTCGTCGAGGTAGTTGAGAATGCGGATTCCCATCTGTCTTAGAGGGGAAAGAGCCACGTCCATGCACTTCGTAAAAGTATGGGAGGCCAGAGACAGTCCAAAGGGTAGGACCGTGTACTGGTAAGCCACTCCCTCGAAGGCGAATCTCAAGAATCGTCTGTGATGGGGGGCTATATGGATGTGAAAGTATGAGTCTTAAAAGGTCCAGAGAACAGAACCAGTCCCCTGTGCGAATCTGCGAGAGGATCTGCTTCAGTGTGATCATCCTGAACGGCCGTCTCATGAGGGCATGATTCAGGCATCTGAGATCGAGGATGGGCCGGAGGCCGCCATCCTTTTTGGGGACGAGGAAGTAACGGCTGTAAAAGCCTGACTCGCTCAGAGCTGGAGGGACCATTTCTATGGCTTCTTTTTCCAGCAACGTCATCACTTCTGAGCGCAGAACGCGAGCGTTCTCGCCCTGCACGAGGTGGAGACCACGCCGCTGAAACGCGGGGGTCTTCGAGCGAATTGGAGTGAATAACCTCGTTTTATTATCCCCATAACCCAATCTGACACTCCGGGGATGGCCTGCCAGGCCTCGGCCCACGTGGCAAGGGGTTGGATAAACTCGAGTGGCCGGCTGCACGGAGGCAGGGCACTCGTGAGGGACGGAAGAGGAAAACTGCTCTCTTTTTGAGAATTTTTGTGTTTTATTTTTCCACTATCACAGTGGATGGTTGCATGGGCGCTTGTACGGGCCCTGTATTTGCAACAAACACAATTCCCTCTGCACCCGGAAAAGAATGGGGTGAAAAGAGGTTTTCTAAGAGAGGCTGTTTGGTGGGCGGTCCTGCCGTGGCGGGACTCGACCCTCTCCTCTTCCTCCAGGCGGGCAGAGTAAGGGGAGCGCCAAGATCTCGTGAGCTCGTCGTGAACTTCAGGGAAGAACGGCGAGGGTCGTTGCTGAGGGGTCTGACGGCGCCCCGGCAGGAACCACTCATCCAGACGGCTGCGAGAGGGCTCCTCTGGTGGAGACCACTCCAAACCCAGCTCTTCAACCGCTTTTGAGAGGACACGGAAAAGTTCGGCATCCATCCCGGCTTTGGCGGCGCTGGGCGCGGGCAAACGTGAGGGGGCGGGGTCAGTTACCGAGCCCGACAGCTCCTCAGCATCTGAAGCTGCCAGTGACATGCTGTCATCAGCCAGCTCATCGTCACTTCCCCCGAAAGAGTCCAGATAGCTCGCGCTTGCAGAGGGACGCTGGTCAGGTTGGGAAAAAAGGACGGGAGAAACCTCTCTGTGTGGCGAGAGCGAGGCACGCGGGATCTGAGCCGACGTGAGCTCGCTCTCAACTGGGCGCTGAGATCCTCTGCCCCGCTGTTTTTTCCTCACAGGTCCCTGGGAGGAAGAAAACGGGAGGGCGCGAGGGGCGGGATTCGCTCTCTGGAAAGAAAGCAATCCGTGAGCGCAGAGAGGCGAGACTGATGTTCTCGCAGTGAGAACAATCAGAGCCAGCGAGCGCGGCATCTGCATGGGATTTCCCCAAGCAGGAAACGCACTCGCTGTGACCGTCATCGGCGTGCAGGGGGGACCTGCACGAGCCGCAGTAACGGCGCGGCATTAGAACGCTGATTTGCTCTTTTAGGTGTGTGCGTGAGATTCGCTGGATGGCGGCAGCAAACGGGACCGGAACTGCTGTGATGCTGGGGCGCGAAGAAGGCGGAGCAGCCAAGCAGATCGAGGTCGCTGGGTCCAGCTGCGAGGCGTGTCAACGGCGAGTAGGCTTCTGGGTCAGTGTAGACGAAGTCGTCGTCGCTGAAGGAGAAGAAATCTGAGGATCCTATGGCGAAACGGCTGCTTATATAGCCAGATGGCCCTGCCCATTCTGGTGGGATCTGGCGGGTTTCATCGCCATAGGCTCGTGCAGCTCCGCTGCCGACCCATTGGTTCGTTTTTTACTCACTACACGAACCAATAGTTGTGCAGTTTCACTGCGTGATTGAATAAGACTTCAGTTCAGGAGAAAAAAGGCTTTTTCCCATATGCGTCTTTATCAAGACGCAGTACGAGTGGAGTATCGACAGGGGAACTGTGCTTCACGCTTCGTTTGCTTCATAAATTTTAAACTGAAATTCAGGCTCTGTAAAGTAGTGGTGAGAGAAACTGAGTTTTCGAAAAACTCCGCGTCAATTGAATTATTTCATAATTACTTGTGGAAACAGTGTAAATGTAATGAGAACACAAACATGAATGATCATTTACAAACCAACAGAAAATGTTTTGATGAAAGTAGAATCTATTAATTGTAGTCTGCAAATATAATATTATTTGGTATTGTGTGTGCGTGTATTAAAGGCCTAAATATTAAGTGTCTGTATGATTGTATGTCTGTGTCCAAATGTGCAGGAAAAACTCATGGTGAAGAAACTGATATCTACATGACATACTATTATAAAGATGGCGTTTATTAAAGAGGAGAATGAAGATGTGAAGATTGAAGAAACATTTAGAGTCAAACATGAAGATACTGAGGAACAAACAGGTTGGTTTTCATTCTCATAGCTGAACTCAGTCATTTGATCCTTATTTTAATGTTGACTTCTACATAAATTAATGTTGTTGCATTGGTAAGATGCACCTACCGACTTTGCCCACACAGGGTATAATACCTGTTATACCCTGTATATAACACATGTTATACTTGTGGTGTTCCACATCCAAAATAACTGGCCTACAAAAAATTTCCTGTTTTGTTATACTGCTACCAAATATTGGATATTTCAACTTGTTTTCTTTCAAATAGCACAACTGTATTTCTTTTTGGAACTGATTGATTGTAAGTTTATGCACCATTTTTTCTTAACTCAAAAACGGAGATGCATATGCTCAGATCAGTGAGGCTTATGACCAATCAGTGCCAAAATATATATATATATATATATATATAAAAAAAAAAAAACCTGTTCCAATTAACAGTAAACAGGTTGACAAATGATCGAATCCAATATGTGCTGATAATATGGCATAATGAGAGATTTACAAGCAGTTTTCAAAACGATAGTGACTTTAGATTCAGTGATTAATTTAGTGATTAAAGTGATTTTGGTTAGTGATTTTTTTATTTTATTTTTCAGGAAAAGATGGAAAGTTTTTAGATTTATTTGAGAAACCTTCTCTTTTCTGTCCCTGGCACTTTAGAAAACATCTTAAGTTAAATTTTATCTAGCCAGATTGACTGATTTGGAATTGTGCAGTACCTGCAAAAATCTGCGCATGCTTGAAGAGTTTTGATTTTAAACATTCTAATCGAAATGAATGCAAATGAGATCATTTGAGCTGGTTTCTTTAGAAAAGTTTTAAACAATTACGAACATTAACTATTTGATATCTGGAAATGCCTAGTAATTAATATCATGATGACTAGAGTTTTTTTATCATAAAATTATGTAAAATAACTGCTGCAATGGTCAAAACTTTGCTAATGTTAACTTATTTATGTGTAGCTTACACAGCATATTAGGGAGTTTTCACACCTTGTTTGTTTGAGCTCTCTAAACGAACTGTAACTGTACAGTTCATTTGTGGGTCAGTTTGTGGTTCGATTTCCTCTTTTTTTTTGTTATCAACATTTTTTTAGTTTTTTTCACACACAACATCACAACATAACATCCACTCAAAACAAACAAAACAAAACAACAGACACATACTCCATATTTTAAAGGTCCAATCAAAAGGGAGAGAGAGAGGGAGGGAAAAAGTAACAACAAAACACGTCCTTCCTTTATATAATCACGTATGTAAAAAAAAAAAACACTGCCAAGCATCAACAGTGAAAGGCCTGGCCCCATCAACTCGCGCCATTGCACACCCACAAGTCACCACCCGCAGGAGGCCATGGATCCAATATGCCTCTCCACATACGTGCGGCGCATACCAGCTCTGCATCATTGTCCTCCTCTCAGCCGCAAAACCAGCAAACAACCTTCTCCTTTGTATTAAGCTTATAAAGAGACCAGAATCATCATCAAGAAGACACAAACCTGTATCAGCAAAGCAATCAGTTTGTAGCGAGGAGGATAAAACCAGGTTTACACGTGTCCATAGATCAATGACATCAGGACACTCCCAAAGCACATGAAGAAAAGTACCCGATGATGCAGTGTTACATATCAGGGCACCAGAAATAGATTTACGGTGTAAATGTTCTAACACACAGGTTCGTTTAACAGCAGAATTTAAGCCCGTCACATTCAGTGATAAAATATTTAGAGTATGCATTAAATATTCAGAATCCCAAAATTGTATTCAATAAATGAAGAAAAGCAAAAGCACTCCCATTCTGTAAATGACATGTAAACGTTAGTGTGCGTTCTAGATATCAAACCACCTAGATGAAAAATCCTTTTAGAAATAAGGTAAAGTAAATAAAAGTATGAATATCTCTTGTAAAAAATAAAAACAACACAGACAGAAATAACCAACAACTATAGACAAAAAACAACTCAGACCGCACGTTACCGAGAACATAGGTCTGATTGAGCAACAAAAATTTGTGATGATCCGTGACCGACTTCAGTGCAAAACGAGCCTCCCAAAAGGCTCACATAACCCAAAAATTATTGTACTTAAACCTACTCTCCATTAGTTCCTCCCATCATCGGGCCCTTAGAATCGTCCTAACTCCCCCCCCCTTACGGCGCCCCTGGGTGTAGACACGGAGTTACTCACTTATCGAGAAGAACCAAAGCAACCTCGGCGTCCGATCGCAGGCCTTCCGCTCCTTGAGTTCTCTCCAGCGCTGGAAAGCTTATCAGATATTTACACGAGTCCTACTTCTTGCCTTATTGTTCCACAGATGATTTCCTCTTTTGTTTTTTTTGTTCATCTCTATCTTTCTGTCGCTCGGCTCGGCTGTTCACTGAACGCTCTCTCCTCCACATCATGAGTAGACACGCCCCTTACTGCTGATTGGCTACAAGTTTGTTTTGGTACTCGGCCCCGACTAGGTTTTCTAAAGTGTTTTTGAAAAATTACATACCCCACCTTTTAAAGTACATTAAAAGTCACACACATACATGCTTGCATATTCACACACAGATACATACAACAACATAAAGTCCTGGACATCCAATCAAAGTACTCAAGATGTGTGTGAATATGCGAGCATGTATATGTGTGTGTTCTTAGCCACTGTTTTCGTGCGGGTGAAAGGGCAGTCATAAGTGAAGCCCAAGAAATGTTAACAATCTCCATGTCTGATTTAAAGGGGTCATATGACGTTGCTAAAAAGAACAATATTTTGTTTATTTGGTGTAATGCAATGTTTATGCAGTTTAAGGTTAAAAAACACATTATTTTCCTCATACTGTACATTATTGTTGGGAGAAGTTACGGTGCCTAATTGTTGAATAAAGTAGTTATTTTTGTTTTATTTTCGTACAAAAAGTATTCTCGTCACTTCATAACATTACGATTGAACCACTGATGGCAGATGGAGTATCCTGTCGATGCTTTTCATACTTTTATGGACCTTGACAGTGCAATTTACTTGGCAGTCAATGGGACAGTCACAAGCCTCCTTGTTTTCATCTAAAATATCTTAAATTGTGTTCTGAAGACTAACAAAGCTTTTACGGGTTTGGAACGACATGGGGGTAAGTGAAAAATGACAAAATTTTCATTTTGGGGTGGAGTAACCCTTTAATACAGTTTCTGTACTATGATGGGGCCAAACACGTGTCTACACTGGACATGACAATTGTCATGTCATGCTGCACTGCGCCACACCAGCTTGAGGCTGTCTACACTCGACGCGACAAAGTGACCATTGCAAATCATTTGAACTTTGGGTGGAGAGAGAGGGGGGCGGGATCAGCAAAGGACCTCCAGACGGGAATCGAACTTGGGTCGCCATGAGCACAGTTGCGCTGTATGTCATCGCATTAACCACGAGGCTATTAGCACCGACATGTTTACTTTATTTTAAGAATTAATTAAATTAATTCATTAACTCCTAATTTGCTGCTTATTGATAGCTAGTAAGGTTATTAAGTTTAGGTATTGGGTAGGATTAGGGATGTAGAATATGGTCATGCAGAATATGTGCTTTATGAGTACTAATAAACGGCCAATATGTTAATAACAGGCATGCTAATAAGCAACTAGTTAATAGTGAGCATTGGTCCCTATAGTAAAGTGTTACTGACAGCATCACTGATTATAATGGTTTCTATTAGGGATGTCAATTTTCGTTCATTTTCATAATCGATCGTCGTTTAAATTAACGATCAATTAATCGATTAATCATTAACCTTGACTACTGCGAAATGCGTCTATTGCAGTGGCATTTAGTCACCGGCATGACAGGATGTGCAAATGCCACTCAAAACGCCAGCTTCCTCACCCGAATGAAAAGGGTTTTTAGTCTAAATAAAAGGCTAGTGGCAGGATGGTAAAATGAATGGATGTGATTACGATCATTTGATAAAAGGAAGAGAGCGCGCCTTAGTTACGCACAGGATCATTATACTTTATGTGCTGTTTCATATCCAGTCACGGAGACCGCTGAATGCGCCTTTTTAAATGGTTTCATGGTGCTCGTTGTTTTATTTTATATATATACATTACAAAATATACATTATCGGGATTTAAAATAAAATGATCCCAAACGCACGTACGGCGCGTGGGGCTGTGACGTGCGGTCAGTGATCCGCTTCCAGAACCACCGGCGTTGCTACAGCAAAACACCGTTACCCATTTGAAACATTTTAATGTGAGTATTATGACACAAGTGAGGTACAAAGCTTTAAAGGAAAACGCCACCGTTTTTCCATATTCCAATATGCTCTTCCCTCAACTTAGACGAGTTGATATGTACCTCTCCCGTCTCAGTCCGTGCACTTAATCCCTCTAGCGCGCGGCACCACTATGCTAGCGTTTAGCTTAGCACCATTCATTTCTTAGGATCCAAACTGGGATAAATTTAGAAGCCACCAAACACTTCCATGTTTTCCCTATTTAAAGACGTTTACATGAGTAGTTACACGAGTAACAACTCGTCTAAGTTGAGGGAAGAACATATTGGAATATGGAAAAACGGTTTGGTTAGGAGGCAAATGTTACATCGCGACCATGCTTTTTGATTCATGCTGAGCGCATACATTTAAATCAAGCTGTACGCGGCTTTGTGTTCTGTTTTTCCAGATGGTCACGAATTTAATATTATTTATTGTTTATTTTCTTTTCCCAAATCCTCACAGTCTCACCCTCTAGATTCGCAGGTTTATTTTATTGTTGTTCACTTTTAATCACTGTTTTCGCATCTCTTACTGTGGTAAACGTGTGGGGGGAAATGAAAGATTTCGTGGACAAGAATTAAGAATTCGTTACTATGACTTAAATTGTTCCAGCATTTAAGTTAAATCATGGGTTTTCTAGGGAACAAATTAATGAAACATGGACAGCTGCCACAAATTAATATGTCGTAGGAACGAATTAACAAGTTGTATGAATGAATAGACTGTCCTGCTCGCGTGCGCAGCCCTGTCAAAGCGAAGTGCCCGATATGCAACTATTATCTATGGAAATTATAATTGAACATGACTTATTACTACATTTCAATACAAAATAACTTTGTACTGTATCTGTTTTAATGTACTTTTAAAGTTCGGATCATATTAAAAGCGTAGTTTGTACATTAGTAAATTATTTTCTTGTAAGATCCAGCCCCTTCAACGTCACTCACAGCCGTTTGCACGTGTTTTGCGCATGAGTCGCACGCACCCCAAAATGAAACTGCTTAATCGACCATCGATAGCTTTTATCGATTACATCTCTTATCGACAATTAATCGATCGTCGATTAATCGCTGACATCCCTAGTTTCTATAGTATTTTGTTGCGCCGCTCACGTCTGGTGTAGACACGGTATAAGTCCTGGCACATATTCCCTAACCTTAACGTTTCTCTGCAAACTAAACACAAAACTGAAAGAAAAAAAAAACAGAAAATTGAGGGCACGCTTTTTCTAATATATTATAATAAATTGTTGAGTTGTTAACCAGTTTTCCTCAGTCAGGCTGTGGTGTTTTTTGAACATGTCCTAAATAAAGCGAATAATTGACTAAAGGTTCTGAGATCACAGTTAACATCTTTTTCAGTAGCTTAGTGGGTAAAGGATCTAGTGAACATGTTGGTTTTAATACATTAAATGTCTTTTTAGGAGCCAGGCATCTATTGTATCCATTAGTTTTCTTCTTCTGCTCAGGGAGTCTATGGAAGCCCATAGAACCGCTTGTGGGAAAGTTATAAAATTTAGCACACGGATAGAGGACCAGTGTTGGGCACGTTACTTTAAAAAAGTAATTAGTTATAGTTACTAGTTACTTCTCACAAATAGTAACTGAGTTAGTAACTGAGTTACATCATTATAAAAGTAACTAATTACCAGGGAAAGTAACTATTGCATTACTTTAAAAAAAAAAATCAAATGTCAAATAACTTGGATGCCCCAATATTAAATATGTTAAATGAATGAAATGTACACTAAATAGAATCAATTATTATTATAAAACATTGTACATTAATCAACACTATTTATCTACTGACACTTAGCATCAGTTAGTCAAGCATTATAATATGATATTATGATAATTTAGCATTATATGATGATAGAACTTTAGTAATTAGAATAACCAAGTATGAATTCATATTTGTCATGTTGACTGAACTTAGGACTGGTGGTGGTATTGTTTGTAATTTAGTGTTTCTATAAAAAAAGGGGGGGGGGGGGGGGGGGGGAATTGATAATGTAACCCGTGACACCCGAATATCTTGCAAGTTATTTTATCAATGGACCAGTAAGTTCAGCAGTCTAGATTCGTCCAAGGAGAGAGATGGTGCGACAGCAGTGAACCACTCCGATACGGGGGTTGAGGTAAGAATAAGAAAAGATCATATTTTAAAGCTGTTTATCATTAAGCATGTAATCAACATTTTCTCTTCTTTAACGGTTTTGTTCTTAAATTTGATCTTAGTTTATTTATTCAACACTTTGAACATTTACCCATAAACCTCAAACAAACTTCTGAAAGAATGAACACCCAATAAACAAATTTACATTCAGTCTGAACACTTCAAAATTAATCAAGAGTCCAATGTTTGTAATGAACACTCAGAAGGATTCTTTGAAAAAAACAGTCAGTTCATAAATTTAGTCCAGGAATCCAGGAATTGATGAAATCAGCAGTCTCTAAAGTCTATGCCGAAATAGGAAGAGTGATACGAAATTCCACTCCTACCGTTTGAAGATGAATAAGTTCAATTTCTGTGCTCTTTCAAAACAGGAATGTTCACAATCTCCAGTTAACGGGCGGCTCGCCAGTCCAACTCCACCGTTACACACACAGAAGAGAGTTGAGACAGTTCACAATCCAGGAAGGGTTCACACTTCACTCGATTCGCATCCAGAGCAGACCACATTCAGCAGATGACAGCAACAGAACATCGCATGGAACCAAAACAAGGAGGAAAAAAAACCCTGGCCTTGAATAACAAGGCCAAAAGAACAATTAACACTTTACAATGTATACATTAATTCAGTTTAACACAGTTTCAAATAAACACAACAATATCCATTATATACCTGTGTACTGAATTTCTTTGTATGATTTTTTTTTCTTATTTGGCATTCCCTTTTTAACAATAAAAGCATTCCACTTAAATTCTATGCAGTCAAGTGTATAATTACCTTGTTTGACACACAAATCATGTTAATTATTGGTATTTCACAGGAACTACCATTACTTTTGTCTCTATCTCACTCTTAGGTCTGTTTTCATCATTTATACTACACCAAATAAATGGTTAATTTCTGAAACACATTTTTAACAAGACTTAACCATTTTGTAATGAAAATAAAATGAAAACCACATCAACTCACCAAGGAAACTCATTCAAATGTACATATGAAGCAGGAAAACTCCCGATGGCACACGTTTGAAGATATCCCTCTCAGACACACTCTGCTTTTCTCTCAATCCTTCGTTAGAAATATATATATATGACACAAATCATATTAGCATTATGCTAACGCTAAAATTGCGTTATTAATCATGTGTTTAGAACATTACACGAGATAAATCAACTGTTTCTGCAGTTACACAAGTACTTAATTTTTATATCATTGATGTATAACGATATAGAGACATATTAAATGGATCTTACGTCGTTTATATTCAATTCTGAAGCACTTATATCTTTAAAGTGCAGCTTCCAAACACTTCAAAACTTTTTACATACATAGAGCAAGTCATTCTGAAGAAGTATGGTTAGTTTCATGACTTTACAAAAGGTCTATGAATAACAGAAAAGTAAAAAATCTATCAAACATCTGATGTGTGTGCACTATGTGTGTGTGGGGGTGGATGGGTGTGTCTCTGTCTGTGTGTGTGTGTGTGTGTGTGGAAGTGAGGAGCTGGGTGAGGGGGTGGGTGAGGGAGGGAGAGAGAGAGAAAGAGAGAGAGAGAGAATCTCGTGGAGCAGCGACGGACATCTGCTCTCATCTCAAGTTCACGGAGAAAAGAAAGATCTGGAACGCACTGCGTTGTAAAATTGCCGCAATAGCGGAAGACGTAATGACGTCATTCAAAACGCAATTTCATTGAATGCGATTCTAATCCTCAATATTTTACATTTATAAATATTTATGTTCATAAATATTTTATTAATCACAGGTACATATTTATTCTGGCAGCACTTTTCATCCTTTTGATTATTTGCTCTATTATTCGGTCTCTGCTACTACCCACTAGTAACCTGGGTTACACATTCCCCCCCTGAATTCAGGCACGTCCTCGGGCATGCACGGGGTTGAATTGTCACTACAGTGGGAAAAACATCTGGTACATCAAAGGGCTGATCACTGGTGGATGTTGGTTCTTCCAATGAAGTGGTAAGGGCAGAGCTCAAACCTTGTAGAAGGGACTGGATGACCAATGTCAAAGGATTTTCTAATTTATGATACTCGAGTTTATAAGGAGGTCCACACTGCCTTTTAGAGCGTCTAGGGCCACTGTCGCCTAGGTCATCATCCGTGACTGGTTGGTAACTTAAAACAGTTTTGGTAGGTGGGGTTTGATCACCGGACTGAACTTCATCACCCACAGTGTCTAATTCCAGCTCTCTTCCACTGGTCTCCACTTCAGCCATATTTCCATCTTTTCCAGACTCAACTCCATTGGTGTTTAAATCAGCAGTGTTCTCATTGTCATTATCTCGTTGATTATCTGTTGACTCTTCTTCTAGTCTAGTGTCAGGTAAGGTCTCCTTTTCAGGGTTTACGACAGCAGAAGGGGGTTCATAGGACTCTGCTTCAGGTAAGTTCTTTACAACCATGGGACTCCCTGAAGAAGGTAAAACAGTCGTTGTAATGAATTCCAACTGGCGTCTTGAATTTCTAATATGAAGAGAGTCGTCATCAGATTCTGACTGATCGCTCGTTAGATGTTCTTGGTGAACAGCTTCTAGAGCAGAATTAGATCTGGTTCTAGGCTTACGTTGAACATTCGGAGGACCCAACTCTTCAATTTCATTCACAGATAAAAACCCACAAGGCCGAAGTAAGTCACGGTGTAAAGTGCGAACTGGACCGTTCTTTCCCTCAGACTGGACTACATACACTGGGAGATCTCCAACTTTCCAGACGACTATATAAACATCTGGCTCCCATTTGTCTGCCAGCTTGTTCTTGCCTCTCAGTCTCAAATTCCGCACAAGGACTCTATCTCCCACATCGAGAGTAGAAACAACCACATGTCTGTCAAATCTGCGCTTGTTACGTTGAGCCACTTTTGCAGCGTTCTTGTTATTTATCTACTGACACTTAGCATCAGTTAGTCAAGCATTATAATATGATATTATGATAATTTAGCATTATATGATGATAGAACTTTAGTAATTAGAATAACCAAGTATGAATTCATATTTGTCATGTTGACTGAACTTAGGACTGGTGGTGGTATTGTTTGTAATTTAGTGTTTCTATAAAAAAAAGGGGGGGGGGGGGAATTGATAATGTAACCCGTGACACCCGAATATCTTGCAAGTTATTTTATCAATGGACCAGTAAGTTCAGCAGTCTAGATTTGTCCAAGGAGAGAGATGGTGCGACAGCAGTGAACCACTCCGATACGGGGGTTGAGGTAAGAATAAGAAAAGATTATATTTTAAAGCTGTTTATTATTAAGCATGTAATCAACATTTTCTCTTCTTTAACGGTTTTGTTCTTAAATTTGATCTTAGTTTATTTATTCAACACTTTGAACATTTACCCATAAACCTCAAACAAACTTCTGAAAGAATGAACACCCAATAAACAAATTTACATTCAGTCTGAACACTTCAAAATTAATCAAGAGTCCAATGTTTGTAATGAACACTCAGAAGGATTCTTTGAAAAAAACAGTCAGTTCATAAATTTAGTCCAGGAATCCAGGAATTGATGAAATCAGCAGTCTCTAAAGTCTATGCCGAAATAGGAAGAGTGATACGAAATTCCACTCCTACCGTTTGAAGATGAATAAGTTCAATTTCTGTGCTCTTTCAAAAGACAATCTCATAGCTCTCCCTTAAACCCTCTTTCAGATCCTTCACATACTGAGAGTGAGACTTGGTTGATCCATTCACTGGCAGACCAAAGGCCAAGTCAACTGGCAGCCTGGGTTGTCTACCAAACATTAGTTCATAGGGAGTATATCCCGTCACATCATTTCAAGTGCAATTGTAAGCATGCACCAAGGGCTTCACATACTCCTTCCAGCATGACTTATTTTTGTTTTCAAGAGTACCCAACATCTGGAGAAGGGTTCTATTGAATCTCTCCACCGGATTTCCTCTCAGGTGGTAAGGAGTAGTTCTCAACTTGTGTATGCCTACGATGTGACACAGCTCTTTGATCAGGCGTGACTCGAAATATGGTCCCTGATGCTTTCCTACGTACACATCTCTCACATGTCTTAATCTTCTCTTCCACAGATGATGACATTTTTGGCCAAAAGAATCTGGTCCTGACAAGGTCAAGAGTCCTTTCCATGCCCATGTGCCCCATATCATCATGCAGACTCCTCAACACCGTTCCTCGCAAAGCCACAGGTAAGGCTAACTGATAGTGTGCTTCCTTGATCTTGCCTCTTCCTGTAAAGCAGTCCATCTCTTAATTCTAACCGCTTCCCCTCCCTTATCCACAAGGTAGTAGTGAGAGACTGGTCCCTTGGAGTGGAAGGCTTCTCATTCAGCTCCAAACAATCAATGATGACTTTAAGGTCAGGACCGGAAGACCATGCTCATTCTCCTGTTCAAACTCTTCAGGTAGGACATCTGCATGCAGAGCTAAGGACTCAACAAGGGCAATGGAAGGATTGGACAATTTGCATTCATCCGGGAACTTTCCAATTTGATGTCTGTCGCAGATGGCTCTTATGGCTTCTGGCAGGATAACAGAAACATCAGCTCCAGATTCATCTAAATGATGAAGGGTAAACTGTTTTATCCTCTCTCTCTCTCTTTCTGAGATGCAGGGTCATCCAAAAGCTCGCCATGTGGACGTCTAGAAAGCCCATCTGCGTCACAATTCTGACTTCCAGCCCTGTACTGGAGCTTGAAATTGTAGGTGGACAGACTTGACAACCAGCGATAACTGGTAGCATCCAACTTTGCAGACGTCAGAATGTAAGTCAAAGGGTTGCTATCGGTTACAACCACAAATTCTGCTCCATACAGGTAATCGCTGAACTTAGATGTAACTGCCCATTTAAGAGCTAGAAATTCTAGCTTGTGAGCTGGATACCTGGTTTCACTTCTCGTCAACCCTCTGCTGGCAAATGCGATCACCCGCATTTGTCCTTCTTGTTTCTGATACAAGGCTGCCCCGAGCCCCGTAGTACTGGCGTCAGTATGCAGAATGTAAGGAATCCTTGGATCTGCAAATCCCAAGACAGGTGCAGAGGTGAGTTTCTCAATGATCATGTCGAAGGCTTGTTGACAGGACTGATCCCATCTGTCCTAGGGCTGGGCGATATATTGCATGCGATAGTCATGCGCATCTTGTCAGTAAAGCCGGTTCCTTGATTAGCGCTAAATCTCCATCACCTGTTTTCAAATGGAGCGGCATTTAATACACAGAGCCGTAGTTCACAGACAAGCTACGCATATATCGACTGATATATCGCCTTCGATATGAACGCGATATTGCGTAGCTTGTCAGTGATCTACGGCTCTGTGTATTAAATGCCGCTCCATTTGAAAACAGGTGATGGAGATTAACCGCTAATCAAGGAACCGGCTTTACTGACGAGATGCGCATGCATATCGCATGAGATATATCGCCCAGCCCTAATCTGTCCCCAAACTCCTTTTTTGGGTCGAAATACTGTTTGCTCTCATTCCCTTGTCTCTGACCTTTTTGAGGAGGTGGATATCCTACTGTGAGGTCATTGAGGGGTTTGATTATCTTAGAATAATCCTGAATGAACCTGCTATAGTATCCAGAAAACCCCAGGAAGGATCTTAATTCCTTGAGGTTCCTAGGTCTTGGCCAGGTTTTAAGGGCTTTGATTTTCACTGGATCTGTCTCCACTCCATTCTCAGATACAATATGACCAAGGTATCGAACAGACGTCTGGAAAAACTTGCACTTTTCAGGTGACAGTTTTAGTCCATACTCCTTGAGCCGTTTTAAAACGTGCAATAATCTTGACTCGTGCTCTTCCAAACTTTCAGAGAAAATTATCAGATCGTCGATGAAGACCAACACCTCCTTCCTATTCAAATCGCCCATACATCGCTCCATGAGCCTTTGAAACGTACTAGGGGCATTGGTGATCCCCTGGGGCATCCTATTGAACTCCCAGAACCCCAGGGGACACACAAAGGCAGTCTTACACTTGTCAGCTTCCTCCATCTCGATCTGATAATATACCGATTTTAAGTCAAGGACAGAGAACCATCTTGAACCTGTCAACGCTGAAAAGACTTCCTCCAAATTCGGCAGGGCATATGCATCTTTGAAGGTTTGTGAATTTAGCTTTCTGAAGTCGATACACAGACGTACAGAATTGTCTTTCTTCTTTACAACCACTATGGGGGAAGCAAAGGGAGATTCTGACTCTTGGATGATTCCAGCAGCTAACAAGTCCTGCAAATGTTTCCGTACTGCATCGATATCCTGAGGATGGATGGGTCGAGGCCTGTGTTTAAAAGGGGTTTTGTTGTTAAGCTTTATATGGTGAGTGACTTTTTCTGTATGACCATAATCTAAGTCGTGCAAAGCAAAGACTTCGGGCATGTTATTCAATTGATCTGTAATCCGTTTTTTCCATTCAGATGTCAAGGGAGAATCTCCAAAGTCGAATTTGAGATTGGAACGAGCAGGTAGTTTTTCATTCACAGCGCTGGAACTTGTTTGTCCACTCTTCATCACCTCTTGGACTGCCCGCATTTCAGCAATTATAGTTCTGGGATGGATGGTAATGTCGGTCTGGGTTTCATTCCTTAACACAACGGGTAACTGGTGTTGCCTCTTGGAGGGTAAGGTATGCAAACAGCTGGCAACCAGCAAACCACCAGGTAAGGCGGGTGAAGTTGGTGATTCTAAGGCTACCCATTTCTCAACAGGAGGGCAGTTAACCAGAACATGTCCGTCAAGGACTACTGTACATCCTGCGGGTACTAACTCTGGAATCTGTCCCTTGAATTTCACCCAGCCTACTACATCAGAACTCGCTTGTCTGTGTCTTGCTTCCAGAACCTTTTGCACTGCACGGTAACCATGGAAGTTAGATTGAGGAAAGGATACAGGTTGCTGGACATAGTTACAGTAAAGGGCATCTAATGAATTTGTGCCAATCAGAACTTGAGGCGTGTTCATCAAATCTGGAACTACCAGGGCTAGGGTAGGTACCTCTGTCTCTGTTCCAAGGAACTCTCTGGGGAATTTTAGAGTCAGTTCCACATATCTGAGATAAGGCACTGTTTGTCCATTCGCCCCTTCCACTTGCAGCAAGTTATCCAACGACTTAAGAGGACAATCTGACAAATGTTCTTTGTAAAATGACCAGGGAACCGTGGTTACCTGGGATCCTGTGTCCAGAAGGCAGGAAACATTTTCCTCACCAACAGTAATTTGGGCAGTGCACTTCACTCCCACTAATCCTCTTGGTAAGTTCCTTAATGGGAATGTGTCATATGCATTTCGGTTGGACGGGTGTCTAGATTCCTTAGGGCAATTATTTCCCTGTCCAGTCTCTGTATGCCCCTCTACAGAGACCATCCTCAGTTTAAAGGTCTCATAGCTGCATCGTGGTGGGCATCCCACTGGGCTTGTCGCTCCCTCAGCGTGCGTCTTTTCTCTGCAACTTTAGCAGGATCAGGAGCATTACTACAGCTGCTGGCAAGATGACCATCTTCCCCGCATCTGAAACAATACCCCGGACGAGGTCTACTATCAGGCAGTCTACCATCTCTAGACCACTCTGTTGTGCCTGGTTCAGGTAGCGTGTGTTTGGTGCTGCCTTTGGACTGAAGGAACTTCTCAGAATGGTGTCTGTACATCTCAGGAGCAGTCATTTGAACCTTCCAGTCAGCGATCTGCCTCTTTAAATCAGAAATTTTGGTTGCTTCCACATCACTCTTCATTTTTGAAGTGGCTGCAGTTTGCATGGCTGTAATCTGGCCTTGTAACTAAGTAACAACTTTTCTCAGTGTACTCACTTCATCTGGTTTTGCATTTTTGGTCTTATCCTTCTGGCCTGAGTGTTTTTGCAGAGCAACAACTTGAGCTTGAAGTTCACAGACTTGCTTTGCGAGAGATGTATCAGCTTGGTCATCTTGTGCATCACATGGGTGTGCAGATATCTGATGAGTTGAGAGTCTCAATTTTGAGGGGGCAGGACAGTGCTTGTTTAGCCCTAAATGTTTCCTCATCCTTGCTTCTTTCAAAGCATTCTTATCTTCTTCTGTGCGGATAAGAACTACTAATTCTGCAAATGAAGGAGGGTTAACTTTCCTCCTTTCCAGCTGAAGATCGGCAATGAGAGCACTGTCCCAACAGCCACGACAAAACTGCTTAAGAAGACAGCGGTCTCTCTCACCTTCAGATATGCCACCTCGTCAGATGGCTGTGCTCAAGAGAACCTGTAATCTGTGCAGGTAAGATGAAGGTTTCTCACCATGGTTTTGGAGAGTGCTCATGAACCTGGCTAGCAACTCGTCTCCATCTTCTACAGAGCCATATACAGATTCCAACAACTCCAGATATACTGCAGGTAGGCTGTTTGGTGAGACATGTTTAACAATATCTGCTGCTGGGGGAAGCAGACTGTCTAGTATTTTCCTGGTCCGATGTAAGTCAGAAATAGAAGGATCTGTCAGTAGAAGGTCGACACTTGCACGCCAAGTGTCAAAGTCTGGTTCGTTAACAGGTCTAGGAACTTTTCCAGAGAAGGACCTGAGGCGGAAAGAGGTATGATGTAATGGAGCTGTGTCATTGGTTCGGACAATGTGCTCAACTACTACCTTTTGTACACTGGGAGGATCAATTATGTCCATGGTAAGTGCTGGATGAGATGACACAGTGACTGCGGGATGGCTAGTTCCATGGTTAGGCTTTTCCTTGGCCAGGTTTTGTGAGTTTGTGTATTCAATTTCTTGAGATGGTGAGTTTCCTGATTAAAAAAGAGCAGCTACTTGTTCGGTGGTCACGCTCTGTGGTATGGCTGGGGACAACTGTCCATCTGGTGAGTCGACTGTGCTGCTATCATGTATTTGAGAATCTGCTGCATTTGGGTATTCAAGTCTTTCACCTGAAGACGGTGATGGCTCTGCAAGAGAAAGGCCGAATTTCATCTTCAGTAACTCCGCCTGGAGTATTTCCTCAATTGATTTCCCACTAATACTAGCAATTTTTTGCAATTCTTCCAGATACCCCTTAGCGGCACTGTCACTATCAACATGAGGGTAGACGCAACTTAAGGCACGCACAATAAAAGTGGTACCTGGGGTTGACATACTAACAACTGTTAGAGGCAACAGGGGCATCAATGTTTTCATTGCAGAGCTGCAGGTAAACTCTATGATAGCATGATGATGGAACTCAGAGTTTGGGTCATCAATGAGAAGATTTTGACTAATACTGCCATATCTCAAAAGCCATGACTCTAAGTCTGTGTCTGCCTCAGTCAGTGTCAAACCACCAACAATCACTGCGTTTGAGATGTTTACATCCTCTTTTTTAATGATATACATGATGTTAAAGTTCTGCTTAATATGTTATCTTTCTAGTGAACTCAGCTGCTCTAATCAGTCACTGTTGTTGCAATCTCTCTCCTGGCTGGTGGCTCGCCACTTTTTGCTTGTAACCAGGGCTGGATTGGTAATCGGGCATACCGGGCATTTTCCCGGTGGGCCGACGCATTGAAGGGGCCGACAGAATGTTTTTTTTTTTTTTTTGCCAAGGACCATCACGCAGGGACAGCGAGCAGCCAGTAGCCCATTGGTTTGTCTCCTGTATTGACAGCGTAAACCACCCAATCACAATGCGCTATAGACGGAGCGATGAAGCATTTTGCTCTGCCTAAAGATCGCTTCACCTCAACTTCTTCCTCGTCGTCTTTTCCCACGTTTTCACAGCAGCTTTATCAAGAACAGGCTTGCTCTGCGGTGAATGATGCGGGCCAAAGAGCCAGGCAGGAGGAGGAGTGGAGAGCAGTTGAATCGGTAAAGTGCTTGATAGGGACTCGCAACGAAGGCAGGCATCTATCCTTATGTGTGCACGCGTGCCATGAGTGCAGAATATGTAAACACTTTTTAATAAAACGTAAATTCGTCCCCCGCGATTTTTTGGCCTAGTCAAGTCAAGTGTGTTCATAGAGGTTTCCATGGGCCAATGCGAATAAATATAGATAAAAAAAACAAAAAAAACACGTTATTGTCAGACCCGACATTTTATTCTTATCCAAAACAACTAGATGCAATGATACATATCTACCAGTCAAGAGTTTTTGAACAGTAAGATTTTGAATGTTTTTTTAATTAATTATCTTCTGCTCACCAAGCCAAGAATTATAGAAATTAAAACTTTTAGGTAACACTTTACAGTAAGGTGTCATTTGTTAACATTACTTAATGTATTAACTAACATGAACGAACAATGATCAAAACATGTATTACAGTATTTATTAATCTTGTTAGTTAATAAAAATACAGTCGTTCATTGTTAGTTCATGTTAATTCACAGTGCATTAACTAATGTTAACAAACACAACTTGTGATTTTAATAATGCATTAGTAAATGCTGAAATTAACATTAACTAAGATTAATAAATGCTGTAGAAGTATTGTTCAATCTTAATTAATGTTAACTAATGAACCTTGTTGTAAAGTGTTACCTACTTTTATTTAGCAAGGATGCTTTAAATTGATAAAAAATGATAAAGACATTTATAATGTTACAAAAGATTTCTATTTCAGATAAATGCCGTTCTTCTGAATTTTCTATTCATCAAAGAAACCTGAAAAAAAAATTAATCCGCTGCTTTCAACAATAATAATAATAATAATAAATGTTAAATCAGAATATTTGAATGATTTCTGAAAGATCATGTGACTGGAGTAATGATGCTGAAAATTCAGCTTTGATCACAGGAATAAATTACATTTAAAAAATATATTCATATAGAAAACAGTTATTTTAAATAGTAAAATATTATAATTTAAAAAAAATAGTTTTGCTGTATTTAGGATCAAATAAATGCAGGCTTGGTGAGCAGAAGAGAATTCTTTAAAAAAACATTAAAAAAATCTTACTGTTCAAAAACTTTTGATTGGTATATATCACACACACACACACACACACACATATATATATATATATATATGGTGGGCTGCCTGGACAAAAAAATGGCAGGGCAGATTTGTTGTCCCAGTCCAGCCCTGCCTGTAACCCGTGACACCCGAATATCTTGCAAGTTATTTTATCAATGGACCAGTAAGTTCAGCAGTCTAGATTCGTCCAAGGAGAGAGATGGTGTGACAGCAGTGAACCACTCAGATACGGGGGTTGAAGTAAGAATAAGAAAAGATTATATTTTAAAGCTGTTTATCATTAAGCATGTAATCAAACTTTTCTCTTCTTTAATGGTTTTGTTCTTAAATTTGATCTTAGTTTAGTTATTCAACACTTTGAACATTTACCCATAAACCTCAAACAAACTTCTGAAAGAATGAACACCCAATAAACAAATTTACATTCAGTCTGAACACTTCAAAATTAATCAAGAGTCCAATGTTTGTAATGAACACTCAGAAGGATTCTTTGAAAAAAACAGTCAGTTCATAAATTTAGTCCAGGAATCCAGGAATTGATGAAATCAGCAGTCTCTAAAGTCTATGCCGAAATAGGAAGAGTGATACGAAATTCCACTCCTACCGTTTGAAGATGAATAAGTTCAATTTCTGTGCTCTTTCAAAACAGGAATGTTCACAAACTCCAGTTAACGGGCGGCTCGCCAGTCCAACTCCACCGTTACGCACACAGAAGAGAGTTGAGACAGTTCACAATCCAGGAAGGGTTCACACTTCACTCGATTCGCATCCAGAGCAGACCACATTCAGCAGATGGCAGCAACAGAACATCGCATGGAACCAAAACAAGGAGGAAAAAAAGACCTGGCCTTGAATAACAAGGCCAAAAGAACAATTAGCACTTTACAATGTATATATTAATTCAGTTTAACACAGTTTCAAATAAACACAACAATATCCATTATATACCTTTCAGGATTCAGGACCAATCTGAGAGCAACTCTGAGCCAGGAAAAGACAAAAACTTTTATCTTAGTGAGGAGGACCCCGTTGCTAGGTATGACACAGTCTTTTGAAGACTGTGATTGGTTGGTTGTCCAAGAAGGAAATAAAAGAGCGCTTTTAAGAGTAGGGTTTATTTAAGCCTTTACTTTGAAATTACAAGCGTAATATTTTCTGTTTTACCGTACTCTCTCTCTCTCTCTCTCTCTCTCTCTCACACACAGTGCGTGTCTTTAATAAGATCAGTCACAAACATGATCCCTGCACCATCTAATGTGTAGTATCTTATTAACTCACTGTCATGCATTGTGTGCAACACATTTCTTCTCCCTCTTCATATTTGGTCCATTTTCTCCACTGCTAAAGAATCTTTTAAGCCTCTTAAAAGTCCTCATTCGTACTCCTAACATTTTTGGACCTTAAGACCTCTTTTAAGGGTTAAGATGCTTTCTGAATGACTTTTTTCTTTACTAGGATATTTTCTTTAATTTTAAGAGAAAATGCTCACATTTCTAAGAATTTTCTTAGAATTTTGTTACTAGGAGCAACTCTTAGCACTAAGATTTTTCATGAATACGGGCCCAGGGCCCGTATTTATCAAGCTTCTCAAAGTGCCATTTTAGTCTTAAGTGCTGAGAATTCATGAAATTTACTCCTACTTTCAAACTTAAGTATAAAAGCAAGTTATCAAATTTCTTAAAGCTAAGAATCACTCTTACTCTCCCAGTTATTTAAGACAGCTGGAGAGGTCTCTCAAGTGGTTAGGAGTTGCCAGCAGGGGCTTGTGATGGCGCTGAGGAGACAGAGACGTGCGTGAATCTTTCAGGAGAGGAGGAATGTCTTTGAAATGTTTGGCGACGAGCAGTTAATCAAACAAGTTACATTTCCTCAGTTATTCAAATCGAGCAAAGAACATTTACATTACCAAAGAACATCATAACTGACTTCAGTCTAGCGCGAGCATTATGCGATCTACAATGTATGATGAATAAATCTCTTACCCCTTATTTACACTGCACGCGTCTGCGGCGCGTTACAGCTCCACAGCCACCGGAGCTGATCAGCCGCGCCGTGGCAAGTTTCTGAAGCGGCTCTCCAAGCTGCATCACTAAAGATAGGCACCTAGTCTATTTTTGACGGATAATAATAATAATAATAATCATCATCTCGCTGTCGTCAAAGGCATCAGCAACAGTCGATACACTATACTATCATCTATCGGCACCCTAAATTAAGTTGTGATGATGCTTCGTTTGCTTGCCACAATGTGTTCTCTTAAAGTCTTTATTGTCAAATGTGTGTTGAATGTAAACTCCTATTAGGAATTTAACCTTTCAATGTGAATTTATCTGAGAATATTCTTAATTAAGGAAATCTATTCAGTGATTGGTCCATGCGTATGTCGTCATTCAAAATCCCGTTTGTGGCACAGCAAAGTGTCGTGAATCATCTCTAAGACTGACACTTAAGATTTAGTCCTACACTTCGCTTAAATTACGACTGAGATGATTGATAACTAACTTTTAATCGCAGCTTTGAGCCAAGAATTTTTTTTCACTTAAGTCAATTCTTAGCAGTGTTCTTGAGAGTAATTCTTAGAGGCTTGATAAATACGGGCCCAGGTCTTTACTGAGTAATTAAAGACAGCTCCTTAGCTCTTCACTTTACCTCTTTTGTGCTTGGCCTCTTGCTCTTTGCAGCTGTATTTTATAATTTCTTTTGCTTTGTGCCATTAAACTTGGGTTAACTTTAATTTATCCTTTTCACCTTAGTCGTGATGCTGCTTAAAGAGGAAAATAAAATGGAAGAAGGTCAGTATGAGAAACATGATTCTATTACTGGAGAAAAATCTTTTAGTTGCTCACTGACTGAAAAGACCTTACTTAAAAGAAAACAAAATACAGGAACGAGAAGTTCTTTCATTTGCCCACAGTGTGTAAAAAAGTTTCACTCCAAAAGGAAGCCTTAAAATTCACATGCAAATTCACACTGGAGAGAGCCCTTATACTTGCATAAAGTGTGGGAAAGGTTGCCCACATAACCAAAAAAATAAAAATAAATAATAATAATATTATTATTTATTTATTTAAATTTTTTTGGTCATGTGGGCAATCAAGTGATTTAGTTTTGTGTTGTGTATGTAAGGACGGAGTCATGTATGTGTTCATTGTCTGATGAAGTGCGTCTAAGCTCGAAACGTCACCTGTGGTGAGAACATTAATAAATTATGTTTGATGATTGACATTTCATTTTGTAATGTTAGGCCGTTTTGATTTATATCCTGTTTGATATGTTTGATGAATGCACTATTTTACATATGCATCTGCTTATTATGCTATTGCTTGTTTCTGCTTCTTTTCCTGTGTTTTGATATGAAGAGTCTGTACTTATTCAGTAGTTGTGTAATAGCCCCCCCCATCGTATTTATATAAAAAAGATAATAGGAAAATTCTGTCAGTGGTGGGGAAAAAAAATTAATGCAGAGTTCACAATGTACAATTTTAGCCCTGATTTTCATTTGCCGAACGGTTTTGCGAAATCAATGACAAATGTCCGAAATCGGAGGCAAAACGATGCTCATTCATGCGAGTGACAATCACGCAGTGTAAATTATCAACGACGCAATCTGAGAGAATCGCTGACGCCCATAAAATATTTTGGCATGCTAAATATCTGGACCTGTCGCGATTCAAAATCCTGCTGTGTGAAATGAGTTCTGACTGAAAAATACATTGGCGATGGCCTGCAGCCAATGAGAGAGTAATGTACAGGGCAGTGAGAAGTTCGGGAAGGAGTTATAAACCACAATATCACAATAACCATTTCCTCCTCCATAATCTTTTATTTTTTTGCCCTTTTGCTGCAAATCAGTGCACAGACCATTTGAAAATCGCAAAGTTCTTGTGGGCTATCATTTTAATAACATTTCCAGTCTTGCGCAAGAACTCTGATCTCGCATGAGCTTGCATTATTTCCTTATCACTTCTCATGCTTCATCACTTCTCCCCTGTTTACATTCCTCCTCAAGCCAACACAGACCAGGCACTCAAGAAACTGTATGGGAATATAAGCGAGCAGGAAACCGCGTACCCAGATGCAGCGTTTATTGTCACGGGGGACTTTAACAAAGCCAACTTCAGAACAATAGCTCCAAAATACTTTCAACACATCACCATCAACACACGTGGTGATCGTGTACTTGACCACTGCTACTCTCCTTTCCGGGATGCCTACAAATCGCTCCCCCGCCCACCTTTCGGCAAATCAGATCATTCTTCCATTCTGCTCCTGCCTGCTTATAGGCAGAAACTGAAACGCGAAGCACCCGCCCTCAGGACAATTCAATGCTGGTCGGACCAATCGGACGCTATACTGCAGGACTGTTTTGATCACGTGGACTGGGACATGTTCCGGGCAGCGTCTGATGACGACATAGTGGCGTACTCAGATTCTGTAACGTGTTTCATCAGGAAGTGCGTAGAGGACGTGGTTCCGACCAAAACAATTCGTATCTACCCCGATGTTCGAGCAGCCTTGTCAGTGCGGACATCTGCCTTTAAATCCGGGAACTTTGACGATCGAAAACAAGCCAGTTACGATCTCAGGAAATCCATCAAAGCTGCCAAACGACAATATAAAAACAAAGCTGAAGAACAATTCAACACCAACAACGCAAGAAGCATGTGGCAGGGCATCAATAACATCACGGACTGTAAAGGGAATAAACCAGCTACTGTGAACATTGCCGCCTCTCTACCGGACGAGCTTAATCTTTTTTATGCTCGTTTCGAGGCTCACAACCCCACCCACACAGAGAGCGCTCCCGCGGCTGTTGCAGAAGAGGCACTTGCAATTTCCATTTCTGTCGCTGATGTAACCCGATCCTTCAAACGGGTGAATATCCACAAGGCTGTGGGTCCTGATGGCATCCCAGGCCATGTGCTCCGAACATGTGCATTCCAGCTAGCCGGGACAGGGCTCGAAATTAACTTTTTTACTTGGTAGCACTGGTGCTCCCAACTTCAAGAAGTTAGGAGCACCAAAAAAAATTTAGGAGCACCCACTGAATATTAAGGAGCAACACAACTGCCAATTGAGCGGAAGGGCTGGCAACATCCTTCCTGATGATTAAAAATCTTCATCAATTGAACCTGATCCTTAAGCTGCAGTGCTTTGTTTTTTATACATGCAATATACAGAGGCAAGATGAGAAGAAAATGCAATTTAAACTTCTCAAAACAGTCAGTTCCCCTCAGAAATATATTCATATAAACCCCCACTCCCAATTCAATATTTAGGATTTCCCTTCCATATTTCGCATAGTGAACGTTGAGCTTGCTCAGGCTGCTACAGTATTTTCTTTTCTTGGTGTCCGTCTTCAGCGTTAATGGCTGTTTACACACTTGGCAATATTTCCACACAAATGAAATTTTGGAAAATGATTTCAATGCAGTTTGTGCAAGTGCAGTCACAAAACCGGTCAGTTCCAAGTAGGGGTGGGCGATATGGCAAAAATATATCAATATTTCATGATTTTATCACGATTCTTTGTCATGTTAGTTTTACTATTTTGTCTGAGCAGTATGGCCAGACTAATTTCCCTATTATAAAGACAAAGCCTTTCAAGGTAACAGAATATAAAAAAGAATGGTGGATATTTAGGCCAAAGTGGGTGAAGATAAAAATCTTTGTCATTATTTTATCTTTGTTCTTAAAAAATAAGAACAAAGATACACATTACAAATACACATAATATACAAATAAAATAAACAGTGTTTTATTTTCAGGTACAACAGGCATATTTAGCAGGAGCATTCAAGAAATTGAGTGAACAAATATAAAAATAAATCACTATATAGATTGATTCCTATTAAAGTAACTATTATTTTTTCAGTCAAGAGTAGTTAGTTATTTCTTTCTCTTTGTGTTTTGTTGTTTTAACATTAAAGAATAAAAATTCTGTCATCTGTCTGTTGATTCTGTCAGTGTTTTATAGTAATACCATCATTTACTCACTCAAAATTAGTTTTAAACCTGAGTCTCTTTCTTCTGCTGAACATAAATGCTATTTAAACAGTTGCTGGTCCAAAGTGACTTCCATTGTATTATTTTTTTTATCAATCAAGTGGACCAGCAACTGTTTGGTTACCCACATTCTTCAAAATATCTTCTTTTGTGTTCAGCACATGAAAGAAATTAATACAGGTTTGGGACAACATGTGAGTGAGTAAATAATGACAAATTAAATTTTAGGGTGAACTATCCCTTTAATGACAGTCGGCTGCATGTTTAGTTCTGTCCCTTTAAGAGCTGCACGCATCTAATATACAGGCAGGCATCCGTTCCTCTCAGCTGTTTACTTTTATTTTAGACATAACTAACTGAGTCTATATGTAAACCTTGTGTGTTTTGACAGTATTAGCTCAAAAGATAACTTAGTTCAGTAATCAGGCGCTGTTAGACAGGCTTTTCAGTTCGCGCGCTTCAGGTGCACGGGCTCAGAAAAAGCGGACGTCAGACCAGCGCGTGAATGAAAAGCTTAACCGGCAAGGCTTTAAAACACACGCAAATAATGTACTTTTGTGATTGTGAATAAGTGCAGTGTTTTGTGAGTGTAACTCTACCGCTGAGTTAACACTGACTGGATGTGGCGTTGTACAGTACATACAGACGGCGGCACCAGAACTGCAACTGAAAGAATGTGCGCTGTAGCACGATACTACAATATTTCTTCAAAAGTAGATCGTGGAGACATTTTTATCGTCCACGATCAAAAATCGTTATATCGCACACCCCTAGTTCCAAGTTAGCTCCCTGTCACGTGGCACATGCTGTGCAGTAATTCACGAACGTTTAACAGAGAACTGTAAAGGTCGCACCACAACAATTACAGATTACATTTCGGGAGCATATGCGACCAAAATGGTCGCAATTTCGAGCCCTGCGGGGTTTTCACAGACATTTTCAACCTCTCCCTCTCTCTGACTGTGGTTCCCTTATGCTTCAAAAAATCCACCATTGTGCCCATACCAAAGAAAAATAAAATCACATGCTTGAATGACTGGAGGCCCGTTGCTCTGACACCCATCTTCAGCAAGTGTTTTGAGAAACTCATCAGAGACCACATCTGCTCTGTGCTGCCTGCCTCACTGGATCCGCTGCAATTTGCATATCGCAGCAACCGTTCCACAGACGATGCTATTGCCTTCACCCTGCATACTGCTCTCTCCCACCTGGAAAACAAGAACGCCTATGTGAGGATGCTGTTTGTGGACTACAGCTCCGCATTCAATACCATAGTGCCTGCCACACTGGTTGCGACACTCCAGACTCTAGGACTAAACAGATCTCTGTGCAGCTGGATCCTGGACTTTCTGACAGGCAGAAGTCAGGTGGTCAGAATGGGCAACAACACTTCATCTCCGCTGACCCTCAACACTGGTGCTCCGCAGGGCTGCATTCTCAGCCCACTCCTGTACTCCCTGTACACACATGACTGTACAGCCACACACAGCTCCAACGTCATTGTCAAATTCTCTGACGACACAACGGTGATAGGCCTGATCACTGACAACGATGAGACAGCCTACAGAGCGGAGGTGAGTACCCTGACTAAATGGTGTCAGGAGAACCACCTCTCACTCAATATCGACAAGACCAAGGAGCTGGTGGTGGATTTCAGGAGACAGAGCAGAGAACACACACCCATCACCATCGACAAGACACCTGTGGAGCGGTTAAACAGCTTTAAGTTCCTCGGCGTTCACATCACTGAGGATCTCACATGGTCCGCTCACACAGATGCAGTGCTGAAGAAGTCACATCAACGCCTCTTCTTCCTGAGACGGCTGAGGAAGTTTGGAATGAGCCCCAGCATCCTCAGATCATTCTACACCTGCACTGTGGAGAGCATCCTGACCGGCTGCATCACCGCCTGGTTTGGAAACAGCACCGCTGGCAACCGCAAAGCTCTGCAAACGGTTGTGCAAACTGCCCGCCACATTGTTGGAGGTGAGCTTCCCTCTCTCCAGGATATCTACACCAGGCGGTGTATAAGGAAAGCCCGGAGGATCACCAATGACTCCAGCCACCTGTCCCACAGACTGTTTTCTCTGCTGCCCTCAGGAAGACGTCTCCGCAGCATCCGATCCCGCACTAGCCGACTGAGGGATAGCTTTTTCCCTCAGGCTATCAGGCTAATGAACAGTCAGAACTAATACACCCTACAGCACACTCCCACTTTACGATATGCCACGCACTGCACTTTAACTCCACAGTTCAAACTGGACTACACGTAAACACTGCACTAATACAACAATCTATCTGCCACCACTGGATACCATCCAATGCACATCCATGACATTTGCGTATCCAGCTTATGTACAATCTACTGCACCTTTGCATATTACTGTGTATGTATAAATGTGTACTAGTGTTGTCAAAAGTACCGACCTCGATACCATTCGGTACTGAAATTTTAAAAACATCCATTTCCCGCTAAGATTTGAGCGCTGTTGAGCGGATTATTAAACAGCGCTGATTGGTCATTGTTCACGCGCTCAACAGATACATCTGTGATTGGCTTCATTGATCAATGAAGCATTCGGTGAAGAATGTGAAGCGATGATCAATGAAGCCAATCACAGACCTATCTGTGGAGCTCGTGAACAATGACTAATCAGCACAGTTTAATAATCTGCTCAACAGCGCTCAAATCTTAGCGGGAAATGGACGTTTTTAAAATTTCAGTACCGAATGGTATCGAGGTCGGTACTTTTGACAACACTAATGTGTACATAATGTAGAATGTGTACATACGGTGTATAATGTGTATTGATAACTGTAAGTATGTCTAACAGTACACTGAGTATATGTATGTGTATATTGCACATTGTCATCTGTATAAGTCTGTAAGTAATGGTACTGTCTATATGTTAATTGTTTCTGCACTGTATGGAGCACGCTCTCAAGAATTTCACTCATCAAGGCACATGTGATGTGATGATGTGAAAATCAAAGTGATTTGATTTGATTTCATGCGTGTTTGGTTGTGAAACGTAGTTTTGCCAGACAGAGCTGTCGGTGATTCTTCCTATTTTAAAGTAATGCGGTGTGTAACCTCCTGTCGCCGATCCATTGTGCAATGTGAACACAGCAGCAACTAAATGCTATCCCAGATAGTCTTGCAGTGTGAAAACAATGGGGATCTGAAGACTATGAAAATCATGCAGTGTGAACTCGGCATAAGGGTAATGTTTACAGCAGTGGTCTCAAACTCAGTTCCTGGAGGGCCACAGCTCTGCAGAGTTTAGCTCCAACCAGCTCCAAATCACACCTGCTTGGAAGTTTCTAGTGATCCTGAAGACCTTGATTAGCTGGATCAGGTGTGTTTGATTAGGGTTGGAGCAAAACTGTGCAGAACTGTGGCCATCCAGTAATTGAGTTTGAGACCAATGCCATAAATGAAAAATATTCACAAAAATGTTTTATGAGAAATAAATCAACAGGATAGTTAATAATTAGTCAGGTCCATGAAAGGAACCACGGTTTTGAGAGTTAACAATATGCAAGGCTGCATTATCCCAAAGAGCATCACGGGCTGCAGTCTAGGGCAGGGGTAGGCAACGTCGGTCCTGGAGTGCCGATGTCCTGTAGAGTTTAGCTCCAACCCTAATCAAACACACCTGAACAAGCTAATCAAGGTCTTCAGAATTACTAGGGCTACAGGCAAGTGAGGTTTTTTTTCAGGGTTGGAGCTAAACTCTGCAGGACATCGGCACTCCAGGGCTGACGTTGCCTACCCCTGGTCTAGGGCATTTTGTTCCAGGTAGTAATACGCATGTAGAACAGGGTGGACACACACACAATTACAATGAACAGTACATACCGGATAACATCACTTTTTCGTTTTCGAAGCCATTGCCACTAATCTGCATGAGCTCGCTCACACGGTGACATCCTACATCAGTTTCTGTGAAGACGTGTGTTCCCACTAGGACTTATTTATTATATATCAATGACGAACCATGGTTTATCACAAAACTAACAGCTTTACCAATACAAACAGGCAAAAAACACATCGACAAAGGAGATCAGAGTGACTAAGAGAAGCTAAAGTTTTCAGCGAACCCTTCATCAGTGTGGAAAGGCCTGAAAGCCATCACCAGCTACAAGACACCATCCCCCAGCACTGTGACAAATAAAAAACTGGCTGAAGACCTGAATAATTTTATTGCAGGTTTGAGAAACCCCATCTCACACCCCACATTCGCTCTGGGGTGCACTTCCCAAAAGCAAATATGGTCACAAGTTCTGTCATTACCAATAGAGTTCTATGGAACTAATGACTATTATTAGCTAACGATGGTTTTGGGAAATGCACCCTAGACCGTCTCTCCACACAACCATTAAAGAGGTCATCGGATGCCCATTTTCCACAAGTTGATATGATTCTTTAGGGTCTTAATGAAACGTCTATAACATACTTTGGTTAAAATCTCAATGGTAGTGTAAAACAACACCCTTTTTACCTCGTCAAAAACAGCTGTGTTCACAGTGACCCATTTCGGTGCATGTCACTTTAAATGCTAATGAGCTCTGCTCACCCCGCCTCTTTCTTCCATGGGGTGACAAGCAGCAGTTCTCATAGACTGTTAACTTTAGCCGCATTCTTTGCGGAACTTGCTAACTAGCACATTATTAGGAAAGGCGATTCGCAAACATTCATAAAAAAAAAGCTTACTTATGTAGGTGAAGCTGGATCACGAATGATTTGCGCGAACAGATGCATTTAGGTAGATCGGTAGATCTACCTAAAAGGGTAGATTTTGACCCTTCAAAAACAAAAGTAATCCACTGCGTCTTCAGCGGCTCAGATATCGGGAGTAAATTACGACTGCTATGTTCATTATTACATCCAACAACAGAACACCTCAATCGCTTAGGAGACATTCTTCTCTACACCTGCTCCAGCATCAAAACAATGGCGGACTGTTTACAGCAGGGGTTCCCAACCGGGGGGTCGCGGCCCACTAGGGGGCCTCAGTGATGCTCAAGGGGGGCCGCGAGACATCTTAAAATTAATTTAAATATTATTCTATAATTGTTTAATTTCATTATTAATGTGTTAAATTAAAATTATCAAATCACGGCCTCTCTCGTATTCTGTGATTGACTGCTTCGGACTCGGCGCAGCAAGCCTCAGCACTGTTAAATACAGACTGAACGGCGGCTTCAAAACTTCCAACCACTGCACGCAAACTACACCTCTCGGCTGCATGAAGCAAACCGTCGCGCTAATGTAATGGTAAAGACGATTAGAGTAATAATAACGAACTTGCGCGTGCCTAATGTATGACACTCCTGTATATCAGAGCCGTACATTAGGCACGCATTATTGATTCACAAACTGTGCGCTCTCGGGGCTCTGATCCCTATCGTATTTTTTGCGTTAAATTTCAATATATTTGCATAGTTGTCCAAATTAATGTCCTGTGAGTGTTTTATAATGTATGCTCACCCATAGAGGCTCAGTGGTGTTTATGCACATATGAACATCAGACGCGCCCTGAGTAACTGTTCACTGATCCCATCTTCGTCGAACCACCTTCAGATCGATGCGTTTCCACAGATTTAGAATGTATTTGCTGTATATTTGTATGTTTATTTTTTAATGGATAAAAACAGTAGATATTCAGTCAGTCCAGTTCAAAGGGACAGGTTTAGTGAGTGGTCGTTTGGCATCTGTTGTCCTGTTTGGTATGGCAGGTTCACTTATTTAAGAAAAAGTTTTCTGGAGTTGTAAAGTATGTCTGAAGTACAGAATTCAGGAGCTTTAAATCTGTATATGTATATATATATATATATATATTACTTTAAAAAGTTAGAATTAAGCAGAGGGTTTTCTTTCAAGTTATAAAGTATAGCTTTAATTTAAAGTTTGTTTGAATTTTGAGTTTTTTTTTTTTAATAACATGCAGTAGAAGAATAAGGCAAAACAAATGTTTTGATTAATAAAAAAGTTTACAATTAAACACTTTTCTTTGCTGTGGAAGTACAGTATAAGAGGAAATGTCAGGCATAGGGGGGCCTTGCAAAATTGACCGGAGAAGAAGGTGGGCCCCGGAGTAAAAAAGGTTGGGAACCCCTGGTTTACAGCACACTCAGGGCGGGTCTGTGATAAAACACCAGTGTCAATCAACAATCGTGGGAGGGGCCTGTGCAGAACTATGTCACTCTGCCAAGAATCTGTGAATGGCTTGATTTGAGAAAGAGATTATGATTTATGGGAATAAAAAAAAAACACTGGGTGAAATTTTATCAGTATAGGGTGGTTGTATACACACACATTGCAAAGACACATTTCAGTTCAAACAACATGTAAAAGTGAATTTTGCATCCGATGACCCCTTTATCACCCCTACCCCTTCCTCTCCCATACTACTTTTCAACCTGCACTTAAGATCTGAGGATGATGTATGCAGAGTCTTCATAAAACATAAGATAAGGAAAGCCAAAGGCCCAGACAGTGTCTCTCCAACCTGTCTAAAAGCCAGTGCTGACCAGTTGTCGTCCATCTTCACACTGATTTTCAACAGATCAATGTAGCTGCCTGCTTCAAATGTTCCACCATCATCCCTGTACCCAAGAAACCAAAAATCACAGGACTAAATGACTAAAGACCAGTTGCCTTAACATCTGTGGTCATGAAGTAGGGCTGAACGATTAATTGCATTTGCGATAATATCGCGATATGAAAAAACGCGATTCTTCAACCACAGAGGCTGCGATTACACTCTGTCACGTGACATGCGAGCGTATAGGCGCGTTCGACTTTAAGCGGCACTGCACAGAATGGTCAGTGTATGACATCACAGTACCGCGAGAGTGATAAGAGAGCAGACGGATCCTATGCTTTCGAATGGCTCTCGCGGTACTTTGATGTCATACACTGACCATTCTGTGCAGCGCCGCTTAAAGTCGAACGCGCCTTCTAGCAGTCTGCAGAGGAAGCATCAAGTTGGCACGCTAGACTGCACCTTAATCTGTTGAAAAATGGCCTCAGGCTCGACAGAACCTGACACTGTGTCAAAGAGGAGCAGTACATCAGTTGTGTGGGACTATTTCGGCTTTAAAAAATATGATGTTGCGCAGCGTCAGGTATTGTGTAAAACCTGCCTTGGTAAGGTTGCTACCTCACGGGGCAACACTTCTAACCTGATTCAGCACTTAAAAAAACACCACAAAGCAATGTACGATAGTTGCATGGCTAAAAAGCCGAGCACTAGTGTGTCAAGTAAGCCAAATACCAACCGACAGGGATCACTTACCGAAATGTTTGAAAGCGTAACTCCATATGAACGTACTTCAAAACGGCATATGGAAATTACTCAAAAAGTAACAGAGTGCATCGCGAAAGATATGATGCACCTCAGTACAGTGACCAAGCCTGGGTTCACTGCTTTAATAAATACACTGGATAAGCGGTATAGCATGCCGTCCCGCACATATTTTAGCCAGGTCGCCATACCGGAGCTACACAAAGAATGCAAACAGAGAGTTTCTGCGGAGCTGAAAACAGCAGAGTTTTTCGCTGCTACAACAGACATGTGGTCAAGCCGTACAGCGGAGCCCTATCAGAGTCTTAAGCCCGATTCGGACGGTAATTGTTTCTCATATGGACGTCTGTAAAAATAAATTTACATATCACCACAGTGATAAAACTCATGGATTCGGATGGCGATTTATTCACAGTGGAGGAGAGAGTTCTGTGATCCTCAGCACCCGGGAACGCGCTGCTCACGTGGCCAATCACATGATTGTCTGCTGTAAATAAAATGAATTTTATTTACAAATGTATTCTTATTATTGTGTAAAATGTATTTAAAAATACTTATTATTATGTAAAATGTATTATTATTATTCCAAGCATATTTTATAATATTTATTATTTGATTATTTAAATCTCCTGTTTAAAAATATGAAAATAGACGCGCTATAACGTTAGTTGTATATAATTTTACGCGATATATATCTGTTTATAATACATATTTTAAAATTGTATTGCATACCTGCTGCTGCCATAATAAAGACCCATTTGAAAGTTTATGTGCTTTTCTTCTTTTTCTGCTCCCAGTCGCTGTGGTGGAGCAGTTATGAAGTATTGTTCTCGGAAATAATATGTAAATTACACCGAAGTACAACGTTACGGTGTTCGGGAGTGCTCAAAAAGGGATTAAACACTGAATTTTCAATCGATTTCTTCTCGTAAACTCAGAGATGTGGATTCGGACGGCAATTAAATTACCACACGACCTCGGTGTTTGTCAAAAAACAGTAGGTAATTCGGCCGGGGATTTTCACGGGGGTGGTGAGAGAAAAACACCAACATCCTGGATTCGGACGGCAATTAAATCACCAACTACCCCCTGTATATGGTGAAAATCACTTACGTCCCCCTGAGAAACAATTACCGTCCGAATAGGGCTTTACGGTGCATTTCATTACTGAAGACCTCGAGCTCAAAGCTCGCTGCCTTCAAACTGCCTACTTCCCAGACGACCACACAGGGGAAAATATTGCAGCCGGCCTGAGAGAGGGGCTTGCCAGCTGGGATCTCCACGAAGAGAACCTTGTCTGCATTACGACGGACAATGCATTAAATATGGTGAAGGCAGCACAGCTTAATGAATGGACCAGGCTCCAGTGTTTTGGGCAAAGATTACATCTTGCCATTGGTAAATTTGTATCTCGTGTGTGTGTGTGTGTGTGTGTGTGTGTGAGAGAGAGAGAGAGAGAGAGAGTGTGAGAGTGAGTGTGTGTGACTGATTTCAGAGTGAGTGAGAGAGAATGTTAGTGTGTGTGTGTGATATGGTGATAGACTTAAATTGTATAAATAACACTATTGTTATTATTTATTTTTGCCAGAAAATGCAATCAAAGATGACAGAGTGTCAAGAGCAATAGGGCTGTGCAAGAAGCTGGTAGGGCACTTCTCCCACAGTTGGAAAAAGAAGGCAGCAATGACTGAGGCACAGAGGGAGCTCAAACTTCCCGAGCACACCCTCATAACCGAGTGCCAAACAAGATGGGGTTCCAAAGAAAAGATGATTGCCAGAGTGCTGCAGCAGGCTAAAGCCATATCCCATGCATTGTCAGGTGACCGATATGCACGGTCCCTCATCCCAACCTGGCAGGATATTGAAGTGTTGGAGTCTATTCACAAGGCACTGCATCCTCTCCTGGAATTCACAGATGCTCTCTCTGGAGAGGAGTATGTGAGCGTCTCCTACCTCAAGCCAGTTCTCCACCTTCTGGCCACATCAGTCCTGGCTGAAGATGCTGAGGACACTGACCTAACTAGGTCGATTAAAACCAAGGTCCTGGCATACCTCAATGACAAATGTAGTGACCCCTACACCCAGGAGCTTTTGGATGTTGCGTCATTCATGGACCCTAGGTTCAAAACGCAGTACATCAGTGCAGACAACATCCCTGCCATTAAGACCCGACTGAAGACGGAAATGCTAGTATCAGCAAGACGTACATATAACCAGGTTAATAATATATATAATACTACTATAATATTATTATTATTATAATAATTATTATAAATTATAATAGTATAGAAAAATATGTCCTTGAATATGATACTTCCACAAACACATAGTCACATACATATTTATATGTTAATTCAACTGCAAAACTAATGTGTGTGTCCCCCCAACCTGGCAGGAGAAGAGATCTCGTACTGAAACCATTCAGAAGCCTCAAAGTGCACAGCCCTCTGGGGAAAAGGTAAAGAAGTCTCTTGGCAGCCTTTTCAAAACCAGTGTGGCCTCTTCTGCTTTGCCTGTGCAACTTGAAGATGTCACGGAGGCAGAGTTAAACAGTTACCTGTTGACCCCCGTCATTGATGGAGAGGACGATCCCTTGGCCTGGTGGAAGGTGCACAAGATCAACTTTCCACGACTGTGCAAGATAGCCTGCAAGTATCTTTGTGTACCAGCCACAAGTGCCCCCTCAGAGCGTCTGTTTAGCACTGGAGGGAATATAGTGACTTGCACTCACTCCTCTTTAAAACCAGCAAAAGTGGATATGCTGGTTTTCCTAGCAAAAAACCTGTGAGCTACTGAGAACCATACAGTAGCATCACTATGGCTGGCAGTGCCATACTCATTGGGCACTTTAGTCTGTGTGGTATGTTGCTATTACTGACTGGAAATAATTAAGTTTAATATCTATATTAACATTGAGACAGTGTTTCTTTTTCTTTTAAGATTTAATTAAAAGTACAGTTTACATGTTTATATTATGTTTAACTTTGATTTGCCTAAATATTTTCAAAGAGGTGCAGGCAGATATTTGTTCTCCTTTATTTTACTGCACTTTGTGTGTTATGTTACTGACTGGAGATCAGTAAGATAGTATATATTTTATTTATATTTATTTAAAGTCTGTCTAGTAAAGTTCACAGACAGTGTTTAAAAAGTGCAATCCACATGTTTACATATATGTTTATTACAGTGGTAAAGACACATATTTGTTTTTATATTTCTGCAATCTACACTTTAGTTTGAGTGATTTGTTACTGACTTTCATATTAATGTTTACACCAGGCTTATTTGTCAGTGCTTTTTGTTGTCATAATTATTATATGTTTACAAGTTCAACAAATCAGTCAATATACTACTGTGATTGTAGTTGATAAATAAAAATGTCATTCATATCAATTCATGCATCACCTAATTTCATTGTAACATATAGGCCTGGCCTACAGAAAAGAACATTTATCTTTAATCTATCTAAATATTGTTTTGGTCATACTACAATGACTTATTGCTTGTCGTTGTTGAATAATACAGAACATAAAGAGCTTTCAAAAAATAATCGCATATTAAATCGCAATCACAATATTGGTAAAAAAAATCACAATTAGATTATTTTCCAAAATCGTTCAGCCCTATCATGAAGTCATCTGAAAAACAAGTGTTGGCCCACTTGAAACACATCACTGGACCCTTACTAGACCCTCTTCAGTTTGCTTATCAGGCAAACAGGTGCATGGATGATGCAGTCAACATGGGATTGCACTACATCCTGCAAAATCTGGGCAAACCAGGTATCCTGTTTGTGGACAGCCTTCAACACCATCACCTTAGATACCCTCCTGTCCTGACCAAACTAACTCAGCTTTCTGTACCCACCTCCATCTGTTAGTGGATCATCAACTTGCTGACAAACAGACAGCAGCTAGTGAGGCTGGGGAAATTAATTTACAACACCTGTACAATCAGCACTGGTGCCCCCCAGGGATGTGTTCTCTAACCACTACTCTTCTCAATCTACACGAATGACTGCACTGCAAAGGGCCCCTCTTTCAAGCTCCTCAAGTTTGCAGACGACACTACAGTCATTGACCTCATCCAGGACGATGATGAGTCTGCCTATGGAAGCGAAGCTGAGCATATAGAAACTAAGTTGACTTGCCTTTAGTCTTTAGAGTAGTAGTTCTTTCGATTTACCAGTTGATTAAATATAACTGGGGCCCCAAGGAATGTGTTAACACAACCCAGTTAAACTTTTCATATTTATGGGGTATTCCAGGGTTGCCACACACTGCCTTCAGTCTGGGAAGGCAGACATTCTCTGATCAGGATCTCCTAAGGAAGCTCCTTCATGGAGACACCAGATCTGAGAAACAAATCTAGGATGATGCTACCAGTAGAAAATGCACTCTGTCTTCTCGCACACTTATTTGGGTCACAAAAATATTAAATTGTATGTATTGAAGAGGATAGAGCTGCTAGATAGCTCAAGAGAATAGACAATTCCTAAATGCAACACTTACTGCACCTTGATACCACTTTTAATGTGTGGTTTGGTGTGCATATTATTTGAATAATTTGATTTCCAATTGTCCTTTTTTTTTTAAAAAAAAGGGAGTGTCATTCTCATATATAACTTGTATATCCACCTTATTTTTGTAAGAGCAGGCAAGGCCATTTGTAAATTGAACGTGCAAGGCTTCCGGTGTCATTCGCTTACAGTTATTTTCACTGTAGAGAAACAGTATGTTATGCTGCTTGATATTGCAAACTGGTATTTGTTATATCTTATATTACTATCGTAATCAGAAACACATGGATTGGTAGCACAAATAGTTTTACTGCACTTTTATTTTAGTTATTTACCTTTAGCGGCTAATGAATCGGAATTCTCACACATTCAAAGAAAAATAGCTTACTTCCACGGTGCAAAAGGTGGATAACTTAAATATGAACAGTAACACTGTCAAATGGTTTCTGAAAGTATTTAATAATATTAAAAAGCATAATCACTTTTCAGACTAATAGGATTTTCATAATCTTTTCCCCTACTGCTAAGAGTAATTCTAATTCCTGGACAACACATTTTCAAGTGTCTTGCCTTTTATTAAAAAGTTTAATTTACATTGTGGCATTTTGCAGCAAAATCGGAGGTATTTAAGTGAATCAAATTTGTAAACAATGCCTCTATACAATCAAAATTCATTTTGCACAGATGCATATTTTCTGGTGCCATTTAAAACCCTTTCCACACAAAGAACAAAAATAGGGTCTCACAAATGCATGACTTTTCATGTGTATCTTTAATTGTGATGGCAAAAGAAAGTTCTTATTACACAGATCGCACTTAAATTGCCTTCCTCCAGAGTGAATGTGCAGGTAATTTTTAAAATTGCTCAATTTTTTTAACCTTTCACGCTCAGAACTCATGCAAACTCATTCTGGGAAGAAACTGCAATGACATTTCAGGTCCTTTTGATATGTGAATCTCTTTTCACACTGATGACACGGAAGGGTTTCTCTCCAGTGTGAACCCTTATGTGAGTCTGAAGGTTTCCTTTAACTGTGAAACTCTTCCCACACTGAGGGCAGGTGAAAGGCCTCTCTCCAGTATGAACCCTTGTGTGAACCTCAAGGCTTGGTTTGTTTGAGCAATTCTTTCCACAGTGATGGCACATGAAAGGCTTCTCTCCGACATGAGTTATTACGTGATTCTTAAGGTGATTCTTATCTGTGAAACTCATTCCACACTGATGACATTTAAAATTGTTCTCTCTTGAGTGAATCCTCATGTGGTAATTAAGGCTTATTTTACATCTGAAACTCTTTCCACACTGACCACATACGAACGGCCTCTCTCCAGTGTGAATTCTCATGTGAGTCTTAAGACTCTCTTTTCGTGAAAAGCTCTTTCCACAGACTGTGCAATTGAAAGGGTTTTTTCCAGGATGAGTTCTCATATGAACATTAAGGGTTCCTCTATTTGTAAAATTCTTTCCACACTGCTGGCATGTGTAAGGCTTCTCTCCAGTGTGAATTCTCATGTGGCCTTTAAGGTTTCCTTTTTGAGTAAAATTTTTTCCACACTGTTGGCAGCTGAAAGGTTTCTCTCCAGTGTGAAGTCTCATGTGGACTTCAAGGTTTGTATGTTGATTGAAACTCTTTCCACACTCTTGGCAGGTGAAATAACTTCTAGTTCCTGTCTTTTCAGCTGTTTTTTGTGTGGAAGTCTTTTCAGTCTGTGAGCAACTAAAATATTTTTCTTCAATTGTGAAATCATGATGTTTCTCATCTTTCTCTTCCATTCCATTGAGTTCTGGACCTTCCTCTTTTAGTGAAATCAGACCTTAGATTAAAAAAAAAAGACAAATACAAATTAACCCCAGTTAAATCTAGGAAAAAATAAAAATAAAAAGACAGTCATTAAATCATTAATCAAAAAATAAAATTGTTTTTTTTTTGCAGTTTGACCCAGAAGAGCTGGTTAAATATAGACTGATCTTAGACCTACCATATAAATACTAAAAAAGGTCTAAAATATTATAAAAGGTGAAAGTGAAATCTCATCTATGTTCCATTTAGCAGAGAAACAGTATGTGTACAATTTCAATCAGGATTTACACCCCATCATTCCTGAGCTTTCCTGTAGCTCAAATGGTAGAGCATGGCGCTAGCAACGCCAAGATCATGGGTTCGATTCCCAGGGAAAGCAAGAGCTGATAAAATGTAAAACTGTAACTTGAATGCAATGTAAGTCGCTTTGGATAAAAGCGTCTGCTAAATGCATAAATGTAAATCATAGCACAGAAACGGTGATAATTAAAGCTACAAATAACTTGTTTTTGGCAATCTCTCGCAGCTACATTTCTCTTCTAACGCTATTAGATCTTTTGACAACATAAACCACAACATGCTCTTAGATAGCTTTAGAATTGCATTGGACATTTGTAGACAAGCATTAGCATGGTTTAGGTCCTATGTATCTGACCTCTATCACTTTGTTTTTGTAAATGACAAAATAATATAAAGACCTGGGGCCGTATGTATAAAATTCTCAGAAATGCTCTTAAGAATTGATAGTTTTCACGTGACGTCACACCCTTATAGGAACACCCCCCTGGAGGGCAAAACGCAGCTTTGCTCCACTGACCGCCAGCTATTTTTACGCAGATTGCATCAAGTAATAATGTAGTAAAACGCAGATATTAAAAGGCGAGATTCAGTGGGCACCTTATTGATGATGTATATTTTGTACAAGCAAGAGGATGAAGCCAGAATATAAACACAATGTGCAAAGTTTCACATTAAATGGCTTCCCATAGAAAACCATTAGAAGGAAAACACTGAACCGTTAAGCGGACTGCGTTCATGTTCCCGGCCTCATCTGCTTGCCTGTGTAAACTATGCATCATTATTTTAGTTTTATTATTTTGAGAGGTTATCTAAATATTTTCGGCTGGGAAACAGATGAAAAATTGACACGCTTGTGCAGCAGTTCTATGGATGTTTTGCCCTCCAAGTCTTCGAGCCGGTCACGTGACTGAAAACTATCAATAGACTGAAGCTTTGACTTAAGTGTCAAACAATTCTTAGTAAAAAGTAGGACTTTTCTAAGAGTAGGAGACTTTTATAAAGAAGCTAAAAGCAACTTTCAGTAAAGTCTAAGACTGATTCTTAAAGGTGCTGTATGTAGGATTTTGACTCTACTAAAGCATAAAAATACCATAATATGCTTGCAGATATTTAAGAAACATGCTAAGTTAACATACTTGTTTATCTGAAAAACAATGCTACAGTCAGTTATTCTCCTTTGAAAATGTGCGTTCCTGCCCGGAATGCGCAGGGTATTTCATTTCATTCATCGTCATGTGCGCTCTGGTGTCGTTAATCTGGCAACCTGTGTGTGCGTCAAGTCTGAGGAGGAGGGGCTGGTGAAAAAAACGGTCTCCAATATTTCGAATTTGAACTGCAATACCTAGTTCAACCGCTAGGTGTCAATCCTACATACAGCACCTTTAAGTGTAGGCCTGAGGTGACACTTAAGTGTTGTGAACTAAGGACTACAATGATGTCAACACAAAATGGCCGACCTCGACCTCTGAATCAGCCAATATCAGCACAGCACAACACCAATCATTTAATGTAACTACAATAAAATCATTTAATTAAGACACTGAAATATTTTAATATTTAAATTTATTTTTTTAAATACTTTGCATTGTGCAAAATTATCACAAATTATTACTGATGGTTTGTTTTCTATCGGTATGTCTCCACGTCTACAGTTGGAGCAATGATCTGAACATGAGTTCCATCAATGTCTCCAACAACTCCAGGAAAGCCCACAATCCTCATAAAAGTGGCTTGATTGTTTGGCAGTCAGTTGGAAAGTCAATAAACTGCCATATAGTAGTGGCCAAAAGTGATGTCCGGCCTAGGAAATTTGACATCTTCACCCTTAATAAAAAAAAAAAAAAAAATAAAGAAATGTGCAAGATTTTGTAAGCATATTGCAGTTTCTTAGAGTCAGTTGTTTTATTTGTGATAATTATGCAATGAAACATCAATCAATCAATCAATCAAACTTTATTTATAAAGCACTTAAAAAACACCGAAGTGGACCAAAGTGCTGTACAGAGAAATAAAACTCATACAAGACATAAAATACAAATAAAACACATTAAGAGACAATAAAAAGATAAAAATAATTAACCAAATATCAGCATCAGATGTCAAAGGCCAGAGAAAAAAGATATGTTTTAAGATTTGATTTAAATAAAGACAATGAAAAGGCCTGCCTAATGGGCAGAGGCAAATCATTCCATATTTTAGGAGCTGCCACAGCAAACGCACGATCCCCTCTGAGCTTACGCTTTGTTTTTGGCACATTCAGGAACAGCTGATCAGCTGACCTGAGAGAACGGGTGGGCGTGTAAGGGTGTAGCAGCTCAGAAATGTAAGGTGGGGCAAGCCCATTTAGGGATTTAAAAACAAATAGAAGAATTTTAAATTTAATCCTAAAATGTACAGGCAGCCAGTGAAGTGAAGCCAAAATGGTGGAAATGTGCTCATATTTATGTATTCCAGTTAAAAGACGCGCTGCAGCATTTTACACCATCTGCAAACGAGCAATAGAAGACCCACTAACCCCCACGTACAGTGCATTACAGTAATCGAGCCGAGTGGTTACAAAGGCATGGATCACGGTCTCAAAGTGTTGGCTTGAAAGATAAGGCTTTATTTTGGCCAGCTGCCTCAATTGGAAAAAACTTGATTTAACTACTGCCCTGATCTGACTGTCGAGCTTAAGATCAGAGTCAATTTTCACCCCTAAGTTAGTGATGGTTGGCTTGATGTACTGAGCCAAGGCACCCAAATCAACCAGAGGGGTCCCAGTGGTCCCACCAAAAACCATCACTTCTGTTTTGTTTTCATTGAAACTTAAAAAGTTAAGAGACATCCATGCCTTTATATCATCAAGACAATCAAGTAGCTGTCTGACAGTGTCATTCTTTCTAAGTGGGACATAAATCTGGCTATCATCTCCATAACAATGGAATGACAAGCCATGCTTCCTGATTATTGAACCAAGGGGGAGCAGATAAAGAGAAAAAAGGAGAGGACCTAAGATTGAGCCCTGCGGTACCCCACAAGAGAGAGGAGCCGAAGAGGACACAGCATCACCACAGCTAACACAAAAAGTCCGGCCTTTTAAATAAGACCTGAACCATTGGAGTGCTATGCCCTTTATGCCCACCCACTGCTCCAGACGAGATATTAAGATGTCATGGTCCACAGTGTCAAATGCAGCAGTTAAGTCAAGAAGCACCAGAATAACACAATCACCAGTGTCAGTAGCTAAAAGGATATCATTGAAAACTTTTAGAAGTGCAGATTCTGTGCCATGTAGCATTTTAAAACCGGATCTTAAGAATATTATGATCTTTCAGATAGGCCATTAATTGACTACAAACTATATTTTCAAGGACTTTTGAAAGAAAAGGTAGCTTGGAGATAGGTCTAAAATTTGCAAGTTCTGTAGGATCCAGACCAGGTTTTTTAATCAGAGGTTGGACCAGTGATTTTCAATCCTGTTCCTCGGGACCCACTGCTCTGCACATTTTGCATGTCTCCCTTATCTGACACACTCATTTGAGTTCATGGAGCTCTTTCCTAATGAGCTGATGATCTGAATCAGGTGTGTAAATTAGGGAGACATGCAAAATGTGCAGAGCAGTTGGTCCCCAGGAACAAGTTTGCAAACCACTGGGTTGGACTACTGCGTGTTTAAAATTTTCAGGGACCACACCTGATGACAGACTGCTATTTACAACTGCAAGAACAGATGGCCCTACAGTGGGAAATACCTCCTTGACAAATCAGGGAGGGACAGCATCATATGGAGAACCTGAGGGCTTTAAATGACCAACAATCTCATGTAATACTGACAAAGTCACAAGCTCAAACTTGTCAAAGACAGCAGAGCAAAGGACAGAGACTGAGGGATCATTAGAAGGAGGTGAGATAAGAGCCCTGGAGGAAATAACCTTCTCAATAAAAAAGTGAAGAAAATTTTCACAAACAGCAGAGGAAGCATCAACATAGACCGTTTGCGGAACATGGAGAAAAATTGTGCGGTCACAATTTTTGGCCATGCTGTCATACAAAGAAATTATGAGCATGCAAAAACAAGAGGACCAATGAAATATTAATAACTTATGTTGTAGTCAGTGTGCCAATGTTGCCAATTTAGTGATTTTGTCACTAGATTTAGTGACTTCCTCACCCCTACAGAGACTTTTTTCAAAAGCCTAGCAACAAAATAAATTTATTGTACAAACCATATCTACAGTCCGAGACTCTCCCATGACGTCATAAAGGCGAGTTCACTGATCTAAATAAATATAAATATAGATCAGTGAACTCACCTTTATGAGGTCATCTAGCAACATTAAGTGACCAGTTTTAGCTACTTTTAATTGAAAGCAGTTGGCAACACTGGTCAGTGTTTTTTTTTGTCCTTTATATTTTAATGGTCCACACATCACTTTTGGCCACTGTTGTGTTTGGTGGGGTTAGTGCCACAATATGCAAGACCCTGCTTACAGTGTCATCACCGGTGCAATGCTGCATTTAATTACTACTTTCATTTCTGCAGTGAGAGCATTGACTTGAGTGGAAGAGGTTATTAAATTTCTTTGTCAGTTACAAAAAAAAACTTTTTGATCTTGACAATCAAGTTTGTATCGTTTTATCAACTTCATGTCATCGTATAACTCCAATATGTCATATCTTCGCTGGAAAGTGTCTCCTCTTTGCGGTCATCTTGTTACTCCTAACTAGGTTAGTAGACCTCTTCAGCTCTCTTAAGTCCAAAACACACTGCACGATTTTAGCAATCCTACAAGATCACTGCATGTCACACACATGGATCTAATAAACTTGGCTACGACGTGTGTAGACTGTACGATGATGACACATGTTGACTCGTACGCTACGACGCACATTACTATGAAATAATAAACGTCATCAGCATGCGCTAGTGGTGAACAAAAAGAGCATGATAAATCACACTTTAGCATTTATATTTTTTATGTGTGCTGAAAAAAAATGGAAGTGGCGAAAGAAGGAGGGATAAAAGCTTGAGGTAAGCAGTTTTATGTTTTAGCACCATGTCGCGTTGATTTCATGTCGCATTTTTATTGGTTGGTCATTAAACGTGAATCATACCAGCAAACACTGTGCGATGATCATGCTGTATCGTAGGCTATCTTTGATCGCAAGACCGTGACAACGGCCATCTTTGAGCCTCTCTCACTGTACGACATAAGAGCACAAATTAGCACGATCATAGAAATCGCCACGATTGCTTCACGATGCCAATCTTTCGTCTGGGACAGCCAACAATCGTGCAGTGTGTTTAGGGCTTTAAATCATTTAGGAGCTGAGACCTAGTCTTAACACTTAGGAACCTTTATGAATCACTCTTATTCTTAAGTCTAGGAAGAGTAAAATTACGTCATTCTTAGAATTGACACTTAGGACTAAAATTTTACTCTGAGCGGCTTTATACACATGGCCCTTGGTTTCACAGACAGGTCTTAAATTAAGACAGAATTAGCCTGGGTCTTAGTTAAATTAGGACATTATTTTATTTTATGAACTTTTTTAATGTGCCTTAAAATATATTACTACTGTGCATCTTGATACAAATACATATTTTAAGGTATGTCAGTGCAAGTTGCATTGAGATAAGATAGCTCAAATATGCATTTTAGTCTGAGACTAGGCTTAAGCCTGATCCGTGATAGCAGGCATAAAAGCATCAATATTGATGAAGCTTTATGTATTTTATTTTAATAGTTATAAAATATACTCCTGGTGAATCCATTATTTTTAATTTTCCAATGAAGTTTAGCACAATTTTATATTACATGGAAAGTTTGTTCATATTATTGATTTTAAAATTATTTGGCAATTAATCGGTTTATATTATATTAGTTTATACAAGTAATTTTTCAAAATCCATCATCGGTTGACACTAATTGATATGGCATGTAATAATGAGTATTTGGCTGGTTATGTGATGTCAACATGCCTGTCCACATAAGCAGCCTTGAGAATGGAAACCAACCTATTCGTTCTTCAGTATCTTCTTGTTTCACTTTGAATGCCTCTTCAATTTTAATGTCTTCGCTCTCCTCCTTAATGAATGCCATCTTTAGTACGTCATGTGGATCTCACTTGCGTCACCAGAAATTTCTCTGTGTTTGGGGGAAAAAAATGTGTTTGAAAAAAACAAATACAAACTAAACCTCTGAGTGTGTCTAAATCAGCTCCCTAGGCTTTCCTGTAGCTCAAATGGTAGAGCATGGCGCTAGCAACGCCAAGATCATGGGTTCGATTCCCAGGGAAAGCAAGAGCTGATAAAATGTAAAACTGTAACTTGAATGCAATGTAAGTCCCTTTGGATAAAAGCGTCTGCTAAATGCATAAATGTAAATGTAGTTTATGATTTAGCGCACTGGCAAGAGTGATAGTGTTCTTAAATCGCCCTGGGTCAGTTGCATAAACAGTCACTATGTTAAGAACAAGTTTGACCAACAAACAGTTAATCAGTTTTACTTTTCAGATTCAAGTTAGACCAATATACCCTTTTAGTTATGACCAGTCTAGAAAAAAAAAAAAATCACTTTAAGACTACTCTAAGTTCATGCAACTGGTCCAAAAAAATAAATAATCCATCATCATCATAATAATAAATAAATAATTAAATACATACATGCATAAATACAACAAATCGCACTTTTAACGTACAAATGCATTGCATATTTGTGTTCTCAGGTGATTGAGCGCTTCAATTTTTTAAATGTTACACTCTGAAATGTACGGAGCCCTTTAAAGGACATTGTGGTGGGAAAAATTCGGGGTGAGTGGAAAAAAATTCAGGTTGGGAGGAAAAAATATTTTTCAAATGTTTTGCGTTCTCTCGAGAAACTTTGCGTTCCCTCGAGAAACTTTGCGTTCCCTCGAGAAACTTTTGCGTTCCCTCGAGAAACTTTGCGTTCTCTCGCAAAACTTTTGCGTTCTCTCGCAAAGATATTTGCGTTCCCTCGCAAAACTTAAAAAAAAAAAAATATTTACGAGAGAACGCAAAAGTTTTGCGAGGGAATGCAAATATCTTTGCGAGGGAACGCAAAGTTTCTCGAGGGAACGCAAAGTTTCTCGAGAGAACGCAAAACATTTGAAAAATATTTTTTCCTCCCACCCTGAATTTTTTCCACTCACCCTGATTTTTTCCCACCACAATGTCCTTTAAAGGGCTCCGTAGAAATGCGATCACCGAGATTAAATTTACTGCATGAATCATTTTGGGAAGCATTGATTCAATTGACTCGGAGTTTCGAAAAGCTTCGTTTCTCCATCACTACTTACCTGTATCATAATTCGTTTTTTAAAATAAGCTGATTCATGATATAAGGAGAGAAATGAGACGCACCTTTTCTGTTAACTTACTCATGTGGTGGTGCGAAATAGCCACAAAAATAACGCTCATTAAATGTTTAAAAACACAAACCTATGTGCAGCCGAATTACATCTAAAGTGTTTTGCTCACACACGCAGGAGCGCGGCGCACACTTATGACGTCATGTCACCAGACAAAAATAAAAGTACTTTTCAGTGTTCACTACATTAAAAAAAAAAAAAAATCTCTGATTCGCAGCCTACCCTTTCACATTCCTTAATTTAAGTTGCATTCATTAAATCTCTTCGTTTGATTAAAAATGAGAAAAGTGATAAATTCTTGAAATTTTACGATTTTTGGGGGGGTTGTACCACTGATGCATGCGTTTTCCTCTGTAGGCCTATGTGTTTTATATGATCTCTTTTTTTCATTTTATATTTATTCGTTTTTTTTAATTAATTTTATTTCATTTGTTTGTGAAATTTTATATGCAGATTTGATATAATTTTATTCCTAGATGTTCTTTTTTTCCTGTCTTTTCATATAATATGTTTATTGTTTGATGCATTAAAATACCTGAAAATATGAATAATATGCATCTCCCAATAATATTTAAAAGAAGAAATAAAAAAAAGTCAAGTTTAAATGTGATTCCTTCAATACCAAAAAGTACTGAGTATCTTTTGGTTTACCCGAGACTGTGTAGCATATGAAAGAGAACAGGTTCAATTGGTGGAAGAATTAAATCCTCAGAAATAGAAAATGTGACACTTATTAAATAATAACCCAAAACAGACCAAAGTTTATGATAAATAGAATTTAAGCCCATCACATCTCTTTCTGTCTCGCTCTGTTTTTTCCCCCTCTTCCTATATGCTCCACACTAGAGGTCTTCACGGAGGACCCGAGACCCGAGAACCCGGGACCCGACCCGGGACCCGTACGGGCTCGGGTCTATATTTTAAATGGTCAACCGGGTCCGGGTCCCAATCTTTTACTTCGGGTCCCGGGTCTGTTTAACATTGTGTGTAATACCCGAGTCGATTGGAGAACACCGCACCCGCCAGAGATCAGTGTCAGTCAGCATGTGTGTGTGTAACTTGCAGTTTGTAAAATTAGGATGAGAAAAGTGTGAGCGGGAAATAAGGTGGAAGAAAAAAACACACGCGTTACCTCCTCAGCCGCCAGAAACAGAACGCGGGCGGAGTTAATGTAGTACTGCAATCATGATTACTTCATGAGTGATGTGAAAAAAAAAAAGCTGAAACAAAACTGAAGAGACGCACCTGTTATTAAACACGCATGCAGTAAAGTGTAACGCACTTCTAATTCTGTGCATTTTTTGCTAAAAAAAAATAATTGCTCCGAGTCTTTATTACAACCAACAAAAAGTATCGTTAGTTCAAATGGGTAAATGTAACAGTCGAAGTTGACTCGAGATGAAAAAAAAAGCGAAGTTGCATTAGTCATCCGTCTCCGTGACAGCAAGTAGACTTTTAAAGCTGTAATAATGAGTGGATTAAGAAGCTCTTTCAGTCGGCAAGAGAGAGGAACAGCCTAACATGGATGGAAATTTATTGGCAAGGAGGATTGCATCGCAGTCAGGGAGAAGGCTGCTAACAGGCAAAAAGTACTTTTTTTCGCAACTTGTTTTATTGACTTAATAGCATTTGCTGTGCAATATGTGCTGATCGGGACGGGTGCAGTCGGGTCTGTCTCTTCCCAGCCGGGTTCGGGTCCAACTTTCGAATAATGGTCGGGTCCGGGTGGTACATTTAAGGCATTTCTCGGGTCTGCACGGGTTCGGGTCCCACTTTAAAATGAAATACGGGTCCGGGTCCGAATTTTTGGACCCGTGAAGACCTCTACTCCACACTCCAGTCCAGTAGTTTGTGGGAATAATGTGTCAACTGCCAAAGGAAAATAAGTAGTTCTATGTACTTTATGGTATTAGCACAAATACTTTTTTAAATTGAAATAAGACAAACTTACAAACAAAACAGGCTTGATGAATGTGAGGAGGAGCTCCTCCGTGGGACTCGAGACCGGTGAGTGGTGCAGGTGTCGCTCATTATCATTAACTCCACTGGCCTTGCTCTGCTCCCACGGCTCTCGGCCCCGCCCCACTCGTCATAATGAACATATCGAATTACATAAGGTAGACACCATCATAAACGTTACGTGAGACAGTGGTGAAATTTTGAAATCAACATAAAAAGCTATTAAAAGCAACAACAACAAAAAAAGTCATAAAAGGTACAAATAAACAAACAAATCTAGGGGGTATAATAGCTACCAGGCACTCAACTTGTAAAGAAATTGGCTACCTAAATTGGTTACTTTAGTTAAGAGAGTGCAGAGGGGTGAAGCAAGAATTTTAAGCTCATTTTACAAATGAAGGCTACATTTTTGAATAAAGAATTTAGCAAATCCCATCAAATTTGACCTAAGGAATTATTTCAATGGATATGCCATTTATAATTTTAAAGTTAAGTTCTTCTACTTTAGGAAAAATGGGATAAGTGGATAACTTGGATAACTTATGTTTTTCAACCCCTCCGGATCAAAATCTTAAAAATAATAATAATAAAATAATAATGTAGCGATGACTGAGGTTCGAATGATGTCACTTAGCGTTTAAGGACTTTTATAGGGGGGGGTGATGTCATAAGGCTGCGCCACACTGCTACGTCTGATTCTACTGAAGAAAGGTTTGTGTTTTAAACATTTAAAGTGTTTAAATAGAAGAAAATGTTCAGACAAATGCATAGCCTCTACAAGAATTGTAAAACTAGTGATTTATTGTTGAATATAGCATTGTAATGTTTTATCGAACATTAACAAACGTTATGTTTTGAGTGAAGTACATCCACATTTGAGTAACAGAAACGTACTCGGTTACTATCATAACCTCGGTTCCCTGAGATACAGAACGAGTACTGCGTCTTGATAAAGACGCATATGGGAAAAAGCCTTTTTTCTCCTGAACTGAAGTCTTATTCAATCACGCAGTGAAACTGCACGACTATTGGTTCGTTTAGTGAGTAAAAAACGAACCAATGGGTCGGCAGCGGAGCTGCACGAGCCTATGGCGACGAAACCCGCCAGAATGGGTGGGGCCATCTGGCTATATAAGCGGCCGTTTCGCCATAGGATCCTCAGGCTACTTTGACTGAAGCGACGACTGAGTCGTGCAGCTACCTGGCACGGCAAAGTACGCAGTACTCGTTCCGTATCTCAGGGAACCGAGGTTACGACAGTAACCGAGTACGTTCCCTGTCGATACTCCACTCGTACTGTGTTTTGATAAAGACGCATATGGGAACTCAATTCAATCACGCCGTGCTAGGGTAGATGAACGACTGTATATACCTCCATAAGCATTAATGCCCATAGGGAAGTGAGTAGTATACTCCAGGCTAAAACGAGCTAAACTCATAGAGGTCATGCTCGGCCTGGGTGATCGTTCCATATGACTCCTGTATACTCAGTTCAAAACCGGAGTATGCAGGGTGCCAATCAGAGAGCCTGAGCGCATTGCGGTCAAGAAGTCTCTGACAGGATTGTTCCCACAGCGTATGCATACAAGCTCATCTAAGCAGAGAGGACTCTGGCCTGTAAGGCCGGTATGTCCAGGTTATAAAACCTAGCAAATGTGGACGGCGTGGCCCAGCCAGCTGCCGCACAAATCTCTGTAAAGGACACACCGCTAGATGCCTCTAGTCGAATGGGCTCGTACTCCAATGGGGCATTGTAGGCCCAAAGAAGAGTATGCCAGCATGACAGAATCCACTATCCACTTAGAGAGTCTCTGCTTCGTGACCGGATGCCCTTTGACGCGGTTACTGAAGCTAACAAAGAGCTGTTCCGTACGCCTAAAGGGGGCGGAACGCTCAAAGTAGATTCTCAGAGCTCTGACAGGGCATAACAAGGATAACTCCCGGTCCTCCTCAGATGGAGGAAGCGCGGAGAGTGTGATGACCTGAGCTCTGAACGGGGTTGAAAGTACCTTAGGTACGTAACCATGCCTTGGTTTCAGGACGAACTTGGAGTCGTTGGGCCCGAATTCCAGGCAGGCAGGGCTAATAGAGAGCACCTGCAGGTCTCCAACTCGCTTAACCGATGCTAGTGCTAGTAGCAGAGCAGTTTTTAGCGAAAGTGACCGGAGGTTTGTAGACTGTAGTGGCTCAAAGGGAGGGCCCTTCAAGGCCCTCAGTACAGTGAGCAGATCCCATGTAGGGACAGAAAGGGGCCGAGGTGGATTCAACCTCTTGGCTCTCTTCAGAAAACGGACAACCGAGTTGTCTCTGCCTACCGATTGGCCGGCTATAGGGGCATGAAAGGCCACTATAGCTGCTACTAACACCCTGAGTGTGGAGTGAGAACGTCCTTTATCTAGCAGTTCCTGCAGAAAGGACAGAACCACCGCTAGCTCAGAGGTAGAGGGGTTTTCACCACGGTTGAGGCACCAAGTGGAGAAAACAGACCACTTAGGGGCGTAGAGGCATCTCGTAGACGGGGCTCTAGCCTCAGTAATGGTGTTTAACACTCGCTCTGGGAGACCGGTAGGCTCCCGTCGAGCGGCCAAAGGTAGAGAGCCCACAGCTCGGGTCGAGGGTGCCATATTGTTCCGTTCGCCTGAGAGAGGAGATCCCGTCTCAGGGGCACGGGCCAGGGGGCTGCTGTCAGCAGCTGAGTCAGCTCTGACAACCAAGGTTGGTTTCTCCACAAGGGGGCCACCAATAGCACCTTGTGACCTTGTTCTCTGACACGCCTGACGACTTGTGGAAGCAGGGCGATCGGGGGGAATGCATAAAGGAGGAGGTTGGGCCATTCGTGGGCCAACGCGTCCCTGTCCTTCGAATAATAAGTTGGGCAGTGAGAGCTGTCTTTGGAGGCGAAAAGGTCTACTTCGGCCTTGCCAAAGGTCTTCCAGATCTTCTGAACCATCTGCGGATGGAGCATCCACTCCTCCGAGGGGACATTGCTCCGAGATAACATAGCCGCTCCTTGGTTCAATCTGCCCGGCAGGTGTGCTGCCCTCAGCGAGCGCAGGTTGAGCTGAGCCCATTCCAGAAGGCGCTCTGCCAGAATGAAGAGGCGCTTCGAAGAGACACCTCCCTGGTGATTTATATAGGACACCACGGACATGTTGCCTGAGCGAATCAGCACATGGCGTCCTATTAGGTCTGGCAGGAAAAACTGGCAGGCTCGACAAACTGCTAGCATTTCCAAGCAGTTGATGTGGAAGCCTTTCTCCGCCTTCGACCAATGACCGAAGGTAGGTTTGCCTTCGCACAGCGCCCCCCAACCTGTGTTGGAGGCGTCTATCGTGACAACTTTCCTGTTGTAGACCAACCCCATGGCCACGCCCTTCTTCATCCATCGTGGGTTCTTCCAGGGAGTCAGGGCTGTCACACAGGCCTGATTCACCCTGATGTGCAGGCGTCCGTGACGCCATGCATTGTGTGGAACCCGTGGTTTCAACCATGCGGAGCAGGCCCAGCTGTAACACTGGCGATGCTGCGGCCATGAGGCCCAGCATTCTCTGAAACGCTTTGAGTGGGCGAGCGGTGCCGCGAGTTTCTGAATGGCCAGAGCACGTTCTGGCGCTATCACAGCTCTCATGTGAGCGGAGTCCAGAACTGTTCCCAGGAATGACACTCATCGGCTGGGAGACAGTGCGCTCTTGGCGAAATTGACCCTGAGCCCCAGACGCTCTAAGTGGCTGAGGAGGAGGGTTCTGTGCGAAAGTAGCTCCACCTCTGACTGGGCCAGAATGAGCCAGTCGTCGAGGTAGTTGAGAATGCGGATTCCCATCTGTCTTAGAGGGGAAAGAGGCGCGTCCATGCACTTCGTAAAAGTACGGGGGGCCAGAGACAGTCCAAAGGGTAGGACCGTGTACTGGTAAGCCACTCCCTCGAAGGCGAATCTCAAGAATAGTCTGTGATGGGGGGCTATCTGGATGTGAAAGTATGCGTCTTTCAGGTCCAGAGAACAGAACCAGTCCCCTGTGTGAATCTGCGAGAGGATCTGCTTCAGCGTAATCATCCTGAACGGTCATCTCATGAGGGCGTGATTCAGGCATCTGAGATCGAGGATGGGCCGGATGCCGCCATCCTTTTTGGGGACGAGGAAGTAACGGCTGTAAAAGCCTGACTCGCTCAGAGCTGGAGGGACCATTTCTATGGCTCCTTTTTCCAGCAACGTCATCACCTCTGAGCGCAGAACGCGAGCGTTCTCGCCCTGCACCAAGGTGGAGACCATGCCGCTGAAACGCGGGGGTCTTCGAGCGAATTGGAGTGAATAACCTCATTTTATTATCCCCATAACCCAATCTGACACTCCGGGGATGGCCTGCCAGGCCTCGGCCCGCGTGGCAAGGGGTTGGATAAACTCGAGTGGCCGGCTGGACTGAGGCAGGGCACTCGTGAGGGACGGAAGAGGAAAACTGCTTTCTTTTTGAGAATTTTTGTGTTTTATTTTTTCCACTATCACAGCGGATAGTTGCATGGGCGCTTGTACGGGCCCTGTATTTGCAACAAACACAATTCCCTCTGCACCCGGAAAAGAACGGGGTCAAAAGAGGTTTTCTAAGAGAGGCTGTTTGGTGGGCGGTCCGGCCGTGGCGGGACTCGACCCTCTCCTCTTCCAGTCCTGCAGATCAGGAGGACGCCGGAGGCGCAGGGTCCAACACTATCCTGGGTCGGGGGCCCTGGCGCTTCGGAAAGGGGTGGCATCTGGCTGAGCGTGAACGCCCTCGCGTCTGCTAATTCTTGGCAGGCTGAGGGGCGGAAACGGCAGGTGCAGGCTTCGCGGGCTGCTGAGTCGGCGCAGTCTTGGGGCGACTCTGAGCAGCTGCTGAGCTGGAGCGCTTGGGCAGGAAGTGTCGCATAGCCTGTGACGCCTTCTGTGCTTCTGTGAAGCGCTCAGCGAATCCTTCCACCGCAGGTCCAAAGAGGCCGCTGGGGGAAATCGGAGCATCAAGGAAGGAGACCTTGTCCGCGTCCTTAATCTCCGTCAGCATGAGCCTCAGGTGGCGCTCGAGCACCACCAGGCTGGCCATAGACCTTCCTATGACTTGGGCGGTGGTCTTGGTGGCTCGCAAAGCCAGGTCTGTTGCACTTCTCAGCTCCCTGAGAGTCGCAGGATCAGGCTCAGACTCGTCTATGGCAGAGAGGAGTTTGGCCTGATAGACCTGTAGAACCGCCACAGAGTGGAGCGCCGAAGCCGCCTGTCCAGCTGAAGCGTAGGAGTATCCAGCGAGCGCTGAAGTGGTCCTGCATGGCTTGGACGGGTGGCTGGCCTTCGCCTTCCAGCCGATGGCAGTGGGTGGGCAGAGATGTACAGCCACTGACTCGTCTAGTTGAGGCATCCTCTCATACCCCTTTTCTTCAGCGCCGTCAATTGTGGTGAGGGCAGATGAAGCGGAAGTACGGAGGCGGGCAGAGTAAGGGGAGCGCCAAGATCTCTTGAGCTCGTCGTGAACTTCAGGGAAGAACGGCGAGGGTCGTTGCTGAGGGGCCTGACGGCGCCCCGGCAGGAACCACTCATCCAGACGGCTGCGAGGGCTCCTCTGGTGGAGACCACTCCAAACCCAGCTCTTCAACCGCTTTTGAGAGGACACGGAAAAGTTCGGCATCCATCCCGGCTTTGGCGGCGCTGGGCGCGGGCAAACGTGAGGGGGCAGGGTCAGTTACCGAGCCCGACAGCTCCTCAGCATCTGAAGCTGCCAGTGACATGCTGTCATCGGCCAGCTCATCGTCACTTCCCCCGAACGAGACCAGATAGCTCGCGCTTGCAGAGGGACGCTGGTCAGGTTGGGAAAAAAGGACGGGAGAAACCTCTCTGTGTGGCGAGAGCGAGGCACGCGGGATCTGAGCCGTCGTGAGCTCGCTCTCAACTGGATGCTGAGATCCTCTGCTCTGCTGTTTTTTCCTCACAGGTCCCTGGGAGGAAGAAAACGGGAGGGCGCGAGGGGCGGGGTCGCTCTCTGAAAAGAAAGCAATCCGTGAGCGCAGAGAGGCGAGACTGATGTTCTCGCAGTGAGAAAAATCAGAGCCAGCGAGCACGGCATCTGCATGGGATTTCCCCAAGCAGGAAACGCACTCGCTGTGACCGTCATCGGCATGCAGGGGGGACCTGCACGAGCCGCAGTAACGGCGCGGCATTAGAACGCAGATTTGCTCTTTTAGGTGTGTGAGTGAGATTCGCCGGATGGCGGCAGCGAACGGGACCGGAACTGCTGCGATGCTGGGGCGCGAAGAAGGCGGAGCAGCCAAGCAGATCGAGGTCGCTGGGTCCAGCTGCGAGGCGTGTCAACGGCGAGTAGGCTTCTGGGTCAGTGTAGACGAAGTCGTCGTCGCTGAAGGAGAAGAAATCTGAGGATCCTATGGCGAAACGGCCGCTTATATAGCCAGATGGCCCTGCCCATTCTGGCGGGATCTGGCGGGTTTCGTTGCCATAGGCTTGTGCCTATGGACCAATGGGCTGCCGACCCATTGGTTCGTTTTTTACTCACTACATGAACCAATAGTCGTGCAGTTTCACTGCGTGATTGAATAAGACTTCAGTTCAGGAGAAAAAAGGCCTTTTCCCATATGCGTCTTTATCAAGACGCAGTACGAGTGGAGTATCGACAGGGAACTGTGCTTCTCGCTTCGTTTTCTTCATAAATCTTAAACTGAAATTCAGGCACTGTCAAGTAGTGGTGAGAGAAACTGAGTTTTTCGAAAAACTCCGCGTCAATTGAATCAATTATTTCATAATTACTTGTGGAAACAGTGTAAATGCAACGAGAACACAAACATGAATGATCATTTACAAACCAACAGAAAATGTTTTGATGAAAGTAGAATCTATTAATTGTAGTCTGCAAATTCTGCAAATATAATATTATTTGGTATTGTGTGTGCGTGTATTAAAGGCCTAAATATTAAGTGTCTGTATGATTGTATGTCTGTGTCCAAATGTGCAGAAAAACTCATGGTGAAGCAACTGATATCTACATGACATACTATTATAAAGATGGCGTTTATTAAAGAGGAGAATGAAGATGTGAAGATTGAAGAAACATTTAGAGTCAAACATGAAGATACTGAGGAACAAATGGGTTGGTTTTCATTCTCAAAGATGAACTCAGTCATTTGATCCTTATTTTAATGTTGACTTCTACATAAATTAATGTTGTTGCATTGGTAAGATGCACCTACCGACTTTGCCCACACAGGGTATAACACCTGTTATACCCTGTATATAACACCTGTTATACTTGTGGTGTTCCACATCCAAAATAACTGGCCTACAAAAAATTTCCTGTTTTGTTATACTGCTACCAAATATTGGATCTTTCAACTTGTTTTCTTTCAAATAGCACAACTGTATTTCTTTTTGGAACTAATTGATTGTAAGTTTATGCACCATTTTTTCTTAACTCAAAAACGGAGATGCATATGCTCAGATCAGAGAGGCCTATGACCAATCAGTGCCAAAAAATATATATATATAAAAAAAAAAAAACTGTTCTAATTAACAGTAAACAGGTTGACAAATGATTGAATCCAATATGTGCTGATAATATGGCATAATGAGAGATTTACAAGCAGTTTTCAAAACGATAGTGACTTTAGATTCAGTGATTCATTTAGTGATTATAGTGAATTTGGTTAGTTTTTTTATTTATTTTTTTCAGGAAAAGATGGAAACTTTTTAGATTTATTTGAGAAACCTTCTCTTTTCTGTCCCTGGCACTTTAGAAAACATCTTATAACGCAAAGTTAAATTTTATCTAGCCAGATTGACTGATTTGGAATTGTGCAGTACCTGCAAAAATCTGCGCATGCTTGAAGAGTTTTGATTATAAACATTCTAATAAAAATTAATGCAAATTAGATCATTTGAGCTGGTTTCTTTAGAAAACATTTACGAACATTAACTATTTGATATCTAGAAATGCCTAGTAATTAATATCATGATGACTAGTGTTTTTTATCATAAAATTATGTAAAATAACTGCTGCAATGTCAAAACTTTGCTAATGTTAACTTATTTATGTGTAGCTTATACAGCATATTAGGGTGTTTTCACACCTTGTTTGTTTGAGCTCTCTAAACAAACTGTAACTGTACAGTTCATTTGTGGGTCCGTTTGTGGTTCGATTTCCTCTTTTTTTTTGTTATCAACATTTTTTTAGTTTTTTTTACACACAACATCACAACATAACATCCACTCAAAACAAACAAAACAAAACAACAGACACATACTTCATATTTTAAAGGTCCAATCAAAAGGGAGAGAGAGAGGGAGGGAAAAAGTAACAACAAAACACGTCCTTCCTTTATATAATCACGTATGTAAAAAACAAACAAAAAAAAAAAAACACACTGCCAAGCATCAACAGTGCAAGGCCTGGCCCCATCAACTTGCGCCATTGCACACCCACAAGTCACCACCCGCAGGAGGCCATGGATCCAATATGCCTCTCCACACACATGCGGCGCATACCAGCTCTGCATCATTGTCCTCCTCGCAGCCGCAAAACCAGCAAACAACCTTCTCCTTTGTATTAAGCTTATAAAGAGACCAGAATCATCATCAAGAAGACACAAACCTGTATCAGCAAAGCAATCAGTTTGTAGCAAGGAGGATAAAACCAGGTTTACACGTGTCCATAGATCAATGACAACAGGACACTCCCAAAGCACATGAAGAAAAGTACCCGATGATGCAGTGTTACATATCAGGGCACCAGAAATAGATTTACGGTGTAAATGTTCTAACACACAGGTTCGTTTAACAGCAGAATTTAAGCCAGTCACATTCAGTGATAAAATATTTAGAGTATGCATTAAATATTCATAATCCCAAAATTGTATTCAATAAATGAAGAAAAGCAAAAGCACTCCCATTCTGTAAATGACATGTAAACGTTAGTGTGCGTTCTAGATATCAAACCACCTAGATGAAAAATCCTTTTAGAAATAAGGTAAAGTAAATAAAAGTGTGAATATCTGTTGTAAAAAATAAAAGCAACACAGAAAGAAATAACCAACAACTATAGACAAAAAACAACTCAGACCGCACATTACCGAGAACATAGGTCTGATTGAGCAACAAAAATTTGTGATGATCCGTGACCGATCCACTTCAGCGCAAAATGAGCCTCCCAAAAGGCTCACATAACCCAAAAATTATTGTACTTAAACCTACTCTCCATTAGTTCCTCCCATCATCGGGCCCTTAGAATCGTCCTAACTCCCCCCCCCCCCCCCCCCTTACGGCACCCCTGGGTGTAGACACGGTGTTACTCACTTATCGAGAAGAACCAAAGCAACCTCGGCGTCCGATCGCAGGCCTTCCGCTCCTTGAGTTCTCTCCAGCGCTGGAAAGCTGATCAGGTATTTACACGGGTCCTACTTCTTGCCTTATTGTTCCACAGATGTTTTCCTCTTTTGTTTTTTTTGTTCATCTCTATCTTTCTGTCGCTCGGCTCGGCTGTTCACTGAACGCTCTCTCCTCCACATCATGAGTAGACGCGCCCCTTACTGCTGATTGGCTACAAGTTTGTTTTGGTACTCGGCCCCGACTCTGTTTTCTAAAGCGTTTTTGAAAAATTACATACCCCACCTTTAAAAGTACATTAAAAGTCACACACATACATGCTTGCATATTCACACACAGATACATACAACAACATAAAGTCCTGGACATCCAATCAAAGTACTCAAGATGTGTGTGAATATGCGAGCATGTATATGTGTGTGTTCTTAGCCACTGTTTTCGTGCGGGTGAAAGGGCAGTCATAAGTGAAGCCCAAGAAATGTTAACAATCTCCATGTCTGATTTAAAGGGGTCATATGACGTTGCTAAAAGAACAATATTTTGTTTATTTGGTGTAATGCAATGTTTATGCAGTTTAAGGTTAAAAAACACATTATTTTCCTCATACTGTACATTATTGTTGCTCCTATATGCCCCGCCTTTCAGAAACGCGTCGATTTTTACAAAGCTCATCATTCTGAGAAGCGAGGTGTGCTCTGATTGGCCGAATATCTCAAGCGTGAGACGGAAATGTTACGCCCCTCACTGTATTGTGATGGCGTTTCCCGGCGTGACGAGACTAAAACAATAAAACCCATTACAAACGAGGCATTTGTTGCATCCAGTGGGGACATAATTACTGATTATAATGACTTAGACTGTCTTTTCACGCGTCGCGTTGCATCGCGTCACGTAAACATTACCATGTCTGCATTTGTGATCGGAAAAACGACAAACAACAAGCACTAACGTACTCTACACTGCTCAAAACTCGCGTTTGAATCGTCAGAAGCAGAAACGTACTTACAGGCTGTGAGTCAGAGTCAGACTGTCCTTGCAAAGTTGGAATTGCCCCACTTTATAGAAACAGCCTTTGTGCAAGCCTGCAAGCAAGGCTACTCTCCTGCCAGGTTCAGGAAATAGTCCTCCGTAAATTGTGCCGCACACACTTGAATATTTGCGTTGTACTGCTCTGAAACAGTGTTGTAAATACAACTTAACCACTGATTTCTAGTTGTGTCCTCTTTTGGAAGCCCAAAGAAAGTAGTTTCGCTTTCACAGCGTCTCCAGGACATGGCGCGGGCGGCAGCAACATTACTACAACGAGAATAAAAGTCACGCCCTCTTTCTTTGCATAAACATTTGGGCGGTGTTATGAAAATCTCCCCACATCGTGACGTAGACATGTGGGGGCGTGTTTGAATGAGCCGTTTTAGGGGGCGTGGCAGTCTTAACTTTGATAAAGAATATCTCTTTGGTATTGTGACTTTAGCCTTTGCAACTTCAGGGATCATATCTATGCATGAACAGCTTGTAACACTCCAAAGAGAAAGGAAAACTTGAAATCGCATCATATGACCCCCTTTAAAGCGGGCAGAATGCTAGATCTCAGCTGCACATCGGGTGGACCTTTGCTTTCACATCGTGCATTCTTAAAATAATTTTATGCACAGCTATTGTTAGAGTTAACAGTTAGTTTGGTAGTTTGTTTGTTTTTTTTGAAAAATGTAACAAGAATGAAATAATTACATTGGTAGCCTAAATGATATAATTAATTATTATAAATCATGCATAGGCTATACATAAAAAACATATGCAAACAATAAATGGCTTAGTTGTCATGTTGGTCCATGCAAAGCATACCAGGACCTCAGTGCTTTCACAAATCACTAAGCAATTGTTGATAGAACTAATAGCACAAAAAAAGTAGCTTTGATCAGATGTCAAAAGCAGGTAATTGGTAACTTTAAAGGGATACTCCACCCCAAATTGAAAATTTTGTCATTTGTCACTTACCCCCATGTCGTTCCAAACCCGTAAAAGCTTCGTTAGTCTTCAGAACACAATTTAAGATATTTTATATGAAAACCGGGAGGCTTGTGACTGTCCCATTGACTGCCAAGTAAATTGCACTGTCAAGGTGTTATTGTTAATAAAAACATATTTTATTCATCCATAAAAGTATGAAAAGCATCGCCAGGATACTCCATCTGCCATCAGTGGTTCAATCGTAATTTTATGAAGCGACGATAATACTTTTTGTATGGAAATAAAACAAAAATAACGACTTTATTCAACAATTAGGCACCGTAATGTCTCCTCTGTGTCTCAGTCTTCTGTATCAGCCTCGACACAGGGATGCGTCTTCTTCGTCGATTTACGCTCTGATTTGAACGCAAACAGCGCACCCTTGTGGCCCGGCTGATACAGAAGAGTGTATGTATTTTGAGTCCAGAGGATAATCTCCAAAATGGCGCTACGCTGACACAGAGGAGAAGTTACGGTGCCAAATAATTGACTAAAGGTTCTGAGATCACAGTTAACATCTTTTTCAGTAGCTTAGTGGGTAAATGATCTAGTGAACATGTTGGTTTTAATACATTAAATGTCTTTTTAGGGGCCAGGCACCTATTGTATCCGTTAGTTTTCTTCTTCTTCTGCTCAGGGAGTCTATGGAAGCCCATAGAACCGCTTGTGGGAAAGTTATAAAATTTAGCACACGGATAGAGGACCAGTGTTGGGCACGTTTCTTTAAAAAAGTAATTAGTTACTAGTTACTTCTCACAAATAGTAACTGAGTTAGTAACTGAGTTACATCATTATAAAAGTAACTAATTACCAGGGAAAGTAACTATTGCATTCCTTTTTAAAAAAAAAATCAAATGTCAAATAACTTGGATGCCCCAATATTAAATATGTTAAATGAATGAAATGGACACTAAATAGAATAAATTATTATTATAAAACATTGTACATTAATCGACACTATTTATCTACTGACACTTAGCATCAGTTAGTCAAGCATTATAATATGATATTATGATAATTTTGCATTATATGATGATAGAACTTTAGTAATTAGAATAACCAAGTATGAATTCATATTTGTCATGTTGACAAATTTTGCTTAAGATATTGTTTGTCATTTAGTGTTTCTATAAAAAAAAGGGGGGGGGGGGGATTGATAAGATAAAAAAAACTACTACGAATTATACCACTAATAATAACAATATAAAACGCACTAAGGATAAACGAGCTGCTGGGTTCATGAATATTAATCACGTTGTATGGGTTCGTGCGAATTGATTCGCTGAAATCAAAACAGGGATGATAATAGGTGAGCGCCGGCCAATGAGATTGTCGTTTGAGCATTAGCTCCGCCCACTACCGGAGAACCCGGCAGTTCTTAAAAGCTGAAGAATTCCAAAGGAACTCCGTTATTTTGACAGGAAAACACAACAAAGAATATCGTTTACATGTAGCAATTCTGCATGGTATGAAAGAAAGCGCGCGTGCGTGTGTGTGTGTGAGAGACAAAGCTACGGCGAGCCGTGTGCTTCACACTACAGTTTACGGTACGTCAAATACAGCTACACTGCGCATCCATTCAGATGAACTGAAAAATAAAATGATAATAATATTATAATAAATTATAGTAACGCCGCATTTTATTGTCAGTAACAGTAACGGCGTTGTAACGGGGGAAACAGTAATTAGTTTGATTACTCGTTACTGAAAACAATAACGCCGTTAGTAACGCCGTTTATTTATAACGCCGTTATTCCCATCACTGTAGAGGACAGTCTTAATATTAACCATATGAAATTTGGAGTCTTTATCTTAAATCCTCTAGTGCCACCAATAGGCCAAATTTGCACTCATATTTCTGCTAGTAACTTTTGAACTGTAAGGTCTAGAAGCTAAATTTTGATTAATAAAATTAAAGCAAAATTTCTGATTCCTTGGCTCATGCCGTGTTGAATGCGTGTCAAAATTAAAATTTCTACGGATCAGGATTGTTCTCAATTTTGAATTATGCTAAAAATCTACTTTTTTGAACTTGCCCTAGACTGTTTGTCCGATTTTCACCAAAATTGGCTCAGTTATTCTTCAGACAATGCTGACAAAGTTATCAAAAGTATTTTGATATACCAAACCGAGTTTCATAAAGCGTGTTAACGAATTTGATGAAGTTTGTGCAAAAATGGACACGAGGCTACATCTACACAATGCTTTAGCGCAGGGCTGGGCAACTTCGGTCCTGAAGGGTCACTCTCCTGCAGAGTTTAGCTACAACCCTAGTCAAACACACCTAAACAAGCTAATCAGTGTTTTCAAGAAAGCTACAGGCAGCTGAACTCTGCAGGATAGTGGCCCTCCAGGACTGAAGTTGCCCAGCCCTGTTTTAGCGGATTCTGACCAAACTTGGTATGTGTTATAAAAAGCATGAAAGCATGAGGGCACAGTACCACTTACTGGTCAAAAGATATAAAAAATTTACATTTCTGCTCATAACTTCTGACAAGTTTGGCCAAAGATCATAAGATTGGTCTTGTAGATTTGGAACGGCATACTGAATAACTGAAAAACGATAACTAATTTTCCTATGTTAGCCTTTTTGGGCATCAGCCATTTTGAGTTTGTAGTAAAATTCTGTATCAATAAATGTCTTTAACAGCGGTCTCCAACCCTGCTCATGGAGAGCTACCATACTGTAGAGTTCAGCTTCAAACCTAATCCAACACACCTGGACCAGCTAATCAAGATATTAAGGGCTGCTTAATTACTTACAGGTGTGTTGAAGCAGGGTTGGAACTTAAGTCTGCAGGAACGAAGCTCTCCAAGAGCAGGGTTGGATAACCCTGGGCCCGTATTCATAAAGATTCTAAGAATCCTTTCAGAGAGCTCCTAATTCAGCTTAAAAATTTCTAACTAGGAGTCTTAGCTTAAAAGTGATTCAGGACCAATCTGAGAGCAAGTCCGAGCGAGGCAAAGACAAAAACTTTTATCTTAGTGAGGAGGCGGGGCTGACCCCGTTGCTAGCTATGACACAGTTTTTTGAAGACTGTGATTGGTTGGTTGTCCAAGAAGGAAATAAAAGAGCGCTTTTAAGAGTAGGGTTTATTTAAGCCTTCACTTTGAAATTACAAGCGTAATATTTTCTGTTTTACCGTACTCTCTCTCGCTCTCTCTCTCTCACACTCACATTATATATGTATATATATATATTCTTTATTTTTTTATTTACCATGCTGTCATACTTAATGTATTTTATAGGAAATGAACAGCGACATAATAAGTGCTGAAACAGACCCAAATCATCATTGCTGCATAGTTGCATTTTTCCAGTGGCCAAAAATGTTAATGTAGTGATTACGTCCATTTCTGGCGCTATGGCATTTCAGCGCGGTGTCGGAGATGTTAGCGTGTCTTTAATAAGATCAATCTAATGCACGATCTAATGTGTAGCATCTTATTAACTCACTGTCATGCATTGTGTGCAACACATTTCTTCTCCCTCTTCATATTTGGTCCATTTTCTCCACTGCTAAAGACACTCTTAAGCCTCTTAAAAGTCCTCATTCGTACTCCTAACAATTTTGGACCTTAAGACCTCTTTTAAGAGTTAAGATGCTTTCTGAATGACTTTTTTCTTTACTAAGATCTTTTCTTTAATTTTAAGAGGAAACACCCACATTTCTAAGAATTTTCTTAGAATTTTGTTACTAGGAGCATCTCTTAGCACTAAGATTTTTCATGAATACGAACCCTGGGCCCGTATTTATCAAGCCTCTAAGAATTACTCTCAAGAACACTGCTAAGAATTGACTTAAGTGAAAAAAAATTATTGGCTCAAAGCTGCGATTAAAAGTTAGTTATCAATCATCTCAGTCATAATTTAAGCGAAGTGTAGGACTAAATCTTAAGTGTCAGTCTTAGAGATGATTCACGACACTTTGCTGTGCCACAAACGGGATTTGGCCTCTTGCTCTTTGCAGCTGTATTTTATACTTTCTGTTGCTTTGTGCCATTAAACTTGGGTTAACTTTTATTTATCCTTTTCACCTTAGTCGTGATGCTGCTTAAAGAGGAAAATAAAATGGAAGAAGATCAGTATGAGAAACATGATTCTATTACTGGAGAAAAATCTTTTAGTTGCTCACTGAATGAAAAGACCTTACTTAAAAGAAATCAAAATACAGGAACGAGAAGTTCTTTCATTTGCCAACAGTGTGGAAAAAGTTTCAGTCAAAAAGGAAGCCTTAAAATCCACCAGCGAATTCACACTGGAGAGAGCCCTTATGCTTGCATAAAGTGTGGGAAAAGTTTCATTAGAAGAGGAAGCCTTAAAAGCCACATGACAATTCACACTGGAGAGAAGCCTTACACATGCCCTCAATGTGGAAAGTGTTTTACACGTAAAGCAACCCTAAACGCCCACATGAAAATTCACACTGGAGAGAGTCCTTACACCTGCAAACTGTGTGGGAAGACCTTCTCACAAAAAGAAAATCTTAAGACTCACATGAGAATTCACACTGGAGAGAGGCCGTTCATTTGTGGCCAGTGTGGAAAAAGATTCAGAGGTAAAGTAAACCTAAATTACCACATAAGGATTCACTCAAGACAGAACCGTTTTATATGTCATCAGTATGGGAGAAGTTTCACAGACAGGAAATATTTTAAGAAACATGTAATAACTCACACTGACGAGAAGCCATTCTCGTGTCTTCAGTGTAAAAAGAGTTTTACATATCAAAAAGACCTGAAACGTCATTTGCAATCTCATTATGGAAAGAAAGTGCAGTATTCTGAATGTGGTAAAATGTTTAAAAAAAGGAGCAATTTAAAAAATCACCTGCACATTCACTCTGGAGGAAGGCAATTTAATTGTGATCAGTGTAATAAAAAAAATATTTTGCCATCACACTTAAAGATACACCTAAAAAGTCACACAGATGTGAGACCCTATTTGTGTTCTTCGTGTGGAAAGAGTTTTAAATGGCTCAGCAATTTAAAATGGCACCAGAAAATACGTATCTGTGTGAAATTAAGATTACGATAACACTGCATCTGATTGTAAACCAAATCTGATTGTCCACCTTCCTGATCATTTGCATTATTCACCTCTGTATACTAGAAGAGACTTGGAGAGGATTTTTACATATTCATGTCATATGTACATATGAGTGGTTGTAGTAGGTGCCCTCAAATTTCAATTGTATGGTGGCATTGGTTCATTACATATATTGAAAACTCAAAATCAAAGTTAAAGCGGTCAACGGATGCCCACTTTCCACAAGTTGATATGATTCTTTAGGGTCTTAATGAAAAGTCTATAACATACTTTGGTTAAAATCGCTCAATGGTAGTGTAAAACAACACCCTTTTAACCTGTCCAAAAACAGCTCTGTTCACATCAAGCCGTTATCGTGCATTTCCCTTTAAATGCTAATGAGCTATGCTCATCCCGCCCCTCTCTTCCGTGTAGCCACATTCATCGTGAAACTTGCTAACTAGCACATTATTAGGAAAGGCGATTTGCAAAATTCATTAAAACAACTTGTACTCACTGGAGGTGAAGCTGGATCACGAATGGTTTGCGCGAACATAGATGCATTTAGGTAGATCAGAGGATTTATTTCCTTCAAAAACAAAGCTAATCCATTGCGTCTTCAGCGGCTCAGATTTCGGTAGTAAATGATGACTGCTATGTTCATTATTACATCCAACAACAAAACACCTCAATTGTTTAGGAGTCATTCTGGTCTACACCTACTCCAGCGTCGAAACAATGGTGGACTGTTCACAGCTCACTCAGGGCGGGTCTATGGTAAAACATCAGTGTCAATCGACAATTGTGGGAGGGGACTTGGCCTGTGTGACGTCATACAGCCAAGAATCTGAGAACGGCTTGATTTGAGAAAGGGGTCATGATTTATCAACATTTATAAAAAAAAAAAATTTAAAAACACTGGATGGATTTTTTTTATCATTATAGGGTGGTTGTGTACACACACTGCCAACACACATTTCAGTTCAAACAACATGTAAAAGTGAATTTTGCATCCGATGACCCTTTTAAATGTCTGCCTTGCAGCTAATTGCCACAATGTAAATGAAAGATGCTAAATAAAAAGATATAAACTAAAGATAAATCAAATAATGCAGTGCGATGTTCATTATTTTACAACCCCAAATCAGAAAAAGTTGGGACAGTATGGAAAACGCAAATAAAAAAAAAGTAGTGATTTCTAAATTTACTTTGACTTGTATTTCATTGCAGACAATATGAACACAAAATATTTCATGTTTTGTCTGGTCAACTTCATGTCATTTGTAAATATACATCCTTTCCTGTCATTCAGACCTGCAACACATTCCAAAAAAAGTTGGGACAGGAGCAATTTAGGGCTAGTAATGAGGTAAATTGGTTAAATAATGATGTGTTTTGAAACAGTTGATGTCAACAGGTGATTGTAATTATGATTTGGTACAAAAGCAGCATCCAAGAAAGGTCTAGTCCTTTAGGAGCAAAGATGGGCCGAGGATCGCCAGTTTGCCAACAAATACGTGAGAAAATTATTGAAATGTTTAAAAACAATGTTCCTCAAAGAAAGATAGGAAGAGATTTGGATATTTCACCTTCAACAGTGCATAACATAATTAAAAGATTCAAGGAATCTGGAGGAATTTCAGTGCGTAAAGGACAAGGGCGCAAGCCTAAGCTGAACAACCGTGATCTCCGATCCCTCAGGCGGCACTGCATCAAGAATCGTCATTCATCTATAAGCGATATCACCACATGGGCTCAGGACTACTTTAGCAAACCTTTGTCAAGTACCACAATACGTAGTTACATCCACAAATGCCAGTTAAAACTGTACTGTGCCAAAAGGAAGCCCTATGTTAACAGTGTCCAGAAGCGCCGTCGACTTCTCTGGGCTCGGAGGCATCTGGGATGGACCATCACACAGTGGAAACGTGTACTGTGGTCAGATGAATCAGTATTTCAGGTATTTTTTGGGAGGAATGGACGCCGTGTGCTCCGGACCAAAGAAGAAAAGGATCATCCAGACTGTTACCAGTAACAAGTCCAAAAGCCAGGGTCTGTCGTGGTATATGGTTGTGTCAGTGCCCTTGGCAAAGGTAACTTGCACTTCTGTGATGGCACCATTAATGCTGAAAAGTACATAGAGATTTTGGAGCACAATATGCTGCCTTCAAGAAGACATCTTTTCCAGGGACGTCCATGCATATTTCAACAAGACAATGCAAAACCACATTCTGCACACATTACAAAGTCCTGGCTGCGGAGGAAGAGGGTACGGGTACTTGACTGGCCTGCCTGCAGTCCCGACCTGTCTCCAATAGAGAATGTGTGGCGCATTTTGAAGCGCAAAATGCGACAATGAAGACCCCGTACTGTTGCCCACCTTAAGACTTGTTTGCAGGAAGAATGGGACAAAATTACACCTGAAACACTTCATCACTTGGTGTATTCAGTCCCTAAACGTCTTTTAAGTGTTGTGAAAAGGAATGGCAACATTACAAAGTGGTAAATGCTTTAATGTCCCAACTTTTTTTGGAATGTGTTGCAGGTCTGAATGACAGGAAAGGATGTATATTTACAAATGACATGAAGTTGACCAGACAAAACATGAAATATTTTGTGTTCATATTGTCTGCAATGAAATACAAGTCAAAGTAAATTTAGAAATCACTACTTTCTTTTTTTATTTGCGTTTTCCATACTGTCCCAACTTTTTCTGATTTGGGGTTGTATTTGAGAGAATACACAGGTAAACATTTGTTATCCAAATGGACTTGAATATGGCTACAGTTAAGGTTCATCTGGTGACATCTGGAAGCGGTTTCCACCTGCAGGTTGTGTAATTGCTAAACATTCTAGCAGTTTCAACAGTAATCTTAGGTGTTTAATTAGCTTATTAATTAGTCAAGTCGATTTTATTTACACAATGCACACTATTTACACACACACACACACACACACACACACACACACACACACACACACACACAAATGCTGTGTAAGGATGAAAGAACCTCAGATACTTTGAACTCCTGAGAAACAGACAATACAAACATGCACAGGCATCTTCGAGACACCCCACAGAGTGGAGGAGCAGGAAACTTCCTTCCCTTCTGTCCATTTGTTTCTTCTTAAATCCCTTCACCCATCCTTCCTTCTACTCAGTCTGCTCAAAATGGTCAATAGTAGAATGTAATGTTCTACATTAATGCAAGTGATATTCACAGTCATGTTTGGTATCATTTGAATTGTCTCAGGGCGACTGGTACACTGGTCTCATTCTTATAAGAAGTAAACTAAAAGGTAATACAGATCCTAAGAGTTTAGAGATATTTTGCACACTGTCAGTTCCCAGTGTCTTTCATGCAAATTACCTTCTGTCCCAAAAGGTGATAACTCTACTCGATCAATGCAAATTCCAATTGATAGTTCCTGTCTCCATCTCAGGGGACGTTGGTCTTGGTCTGAAGTACTTAAGGAAATGTTGCAAAAGGATCGGGGCCTTCTGTAGCCAGAATGAGCCCGTGGTATGTATTTTTCTAAAGTCAGGAATGCATCTGTTGGCTGTATAATTGGCATAATACATATTTACCTGACTGATAATAAATGGTTACATTTGATTTTATTCTGACTTACTCTGAAATTATTTTCTCAAGTAGATTAAGTGAAGGCGTATGTTACCGCAAATATGCGTCCAGGGTTAAGTACATACTAGATCTCAGGTTAGATGGAGCATGGGGCACATTAGTTAAGACTTTAGTTAAGTTGTTATGCAGTTTCATTAACTATGGGGGGCTAGATAAAATACTATTGAAGTACTAGCATGGTTCAGGCATATTTCATAGTGCTAGCCATAACCTCTGGTTATTGTCTCAGTTTTATTCAAGTTGTTATATAGTTAAAACTAACTATAGGGGGCTAGATCAAACACTATTGAAGTATTAGCATATTTCATAGTGCTAGCCATAACCTCTGACAGTGTACAACTGGCTGAGGGCGGAAATGTGCTAATATTTATAATTAATATTAATAATATTATTAATAGCCTACTAATAATTATTAACAAAAATGGTTTATTAATAAAGACAGCACCTATTTGAAAATTTGATTTGACATTTTCACCGATGTGAGCTCCAGGGTGTCAGCAGCCATTCATCGCTCGTGAACCTGCTGAGAACATCCTTACCTCGGCCAGTTCTTCTGGAATTTGCTGCTGGCTCTGATGTCTTTATAGTGGTTAAACACGAGATGTAATTTGTTTTGTACAATCTAACAGGCAATCTTTAGTTTTATTAATCTATTATTTGTTCCAGAGCAAATACTTTTGAGAGAGGGCAAAGTTTTATATTTTTATATGACTTTAATGTTATATCAAAGCGCTGCCTTTGTACTTTTGATGGAATTGCTTAGCTACATTTATAATGGCCATTGTTGTTTATTAGAATATTATTGGTAAATAAATATTATTTTATATAAATAATAGTAGTATTTAATAAAAGCTTTGGTATTGAGAAACGGTCCATGTGTTATTGTTGGTGATTTTGGTTACATTGTTCCACCATCAGTCTTTATGAGTGAGTCGGTATGAAAGACTTGAATTTTGAAAAGGGCTGAAACAAGGTTGTAAACAAGGAGATTATTTTTACTTTCAACAACACCTTGTAAGATACAACCAACAAATGCACTGACCAGTGTTATCATGGGAAATCCCTTAATAGCTGAAAGAATACTACGACAAAGATATTGCCTTCCTCAGCAGACATTCAAACTGTTATTTTAATATGAATATGAGATGGATCTGAAGAACGAATGCTGTATCACAGGGGTCCTCAACTCTGGACCTCGAGATCCACTTTCCTGCAGAGTTTAGCTCGAATCCTAATCAAATACACCTGAACAAGTTAATCAAGGTCTTCAGGATTACTATAAAGTTGCAGGTAGGTGTGTTTATTTCAGGTTGGAGATAATCTCTGCAGGAAAGTGGATCTTGCGGACCCCTGCTTTATCAGATGCAGGTAATCACACTCACTCAATTGATCTCTCTCTCATAATACTCTACTTATAACAGTAAGCTTTTAACTTCAATGAAGCAAATCCGCATTCATTTGTTACTAGTTTGTGTGACATTTTCAAATTTGTAACAGGGGCTTGGGCTAATCTGTTAAGGCTGTGGCACACGAAGCCAACGGTCGGCCGTCGACCAACATTGGGCCATCGGTGAGTGTCTGTCGGGCTAGTTTGTTTGGTGTGTTCCTCACGTCAGCACTCAACGGGCTCACGTTGGCAGCAGTTTGCCCGATTCAAGTCAAGTCAAGTCAAGTTGAGCTTTATTGTCATTCCGCTACATGTGGGGACATACAGTGGAACGAAATGTCGTGCCTCACAGGACCACGTTGCTACATAAATACAGACATACAACAATGAAGTAAAACACTATAAACCTATACACAACTAACCTACTGACAGATTTTGACTAAGTATACTATATATAACTGTTTACCCTATACAACTAAAGATAAAAAATGAAAATAAAAAATACAAACTATACGAATGCTTCACATAAATACTGTACATGTGCAGAGAGAAACATTGTGAGTCAAGCAGCTGGCTGGGGAACAGTACAAGATGATTTGTAGTGCATGAGCATGTAAACATACATATATTGCTGAGTCTTTTGTGGGATTGTGTACACACAGCAGTGTGTGAAAAGTGTCTAGTGCGCATAGAGGAGAGTATGTTACTACAGGTGGTTTGTACAGGCCCACTCACCTGTGTGTAGCACACTTTGAATTGCACAAAAAAAGTTGCATACAGTTTTTTCTTTGGTGTGGTAAGGTTGGGGGGTGTTTGGAGAGGAGGAGGGGGGGGATGGTCCATGTTTCAGGAGGTAGGGGTTTGCATGGGGTTTCAGAGGGGGGCGGGGTTATTTGAGTTCAGGGCTCTCACAGCCTGGGGGAAAAAGCTGTTGAGCAGTCTGGCGGAGCGGGCTCTGATGCTCCGGTACCGTCTTCCTGATGGTAGGAGCTGGAAGAGACTGTGGGAGGGATGGGTGGGGTCCTTCATGATGCTGTTGGTTTTGCTGGAGCATCGTGCAAGGAAAATGTCCAGGATGGATGGAAGAGGGGCACCGATGATCTTTGCAGCCGTGTTCACTGTCCGCTGGAGGGTCTTGCGGTCAGCAGCACTGCAGTTCCCATACCAGACAGTGATGCAGCTGGTCAGCACACTCTCAATGGTGCCCCTGTAGAATGTGGTGAGGATGGGTGGTGGGAGACTTGCTCTTTTCAGCCGGCGGAGAAAATGTAGGCGCTGTTGTGCCTTCTTGGAGAGTGACATGGAGTTGGTGGTCCAGGTGAGATCCTCCGTGATGTGCACCCCCCGGAATTTAGTGCTGCTGACTCTCTCCACAGTCGATCTGTCGATGGTCAGTGGGGGGTGGTCAATGGAGTTCCTCCTCCTGAAGTCCAACACAACCTCCTTTGTCTTCTCCACATTGAGGGACAGATTGTTGGCGCCACACCATTTAGCCAGCTGTGCCACTTCCTCTCTGTAGTGCATTTCATCGTTGTTGCTGATGAGACCTACCACTGTTGTGTCATCATCGAACTTGATGATGTGGTTGGAGCTGAACTTGGCAGTGCAGTCGTGGGTCAACAGCGTGAAGAGCAGCAGGCTGAGCACACAGCCTTGTGGGGCACCTGTGCTCAGTGTGGTAGTACTCGAGGTGTTGTGGCCGACACGGACTGACTGAGGTCTTCTGGTTAAAAAGTCCAGGATCCAATTACAGAGGGAATTGTTAAGGCCCAGCAGGTTTAGTTTATTTATGAGCTGTTGTGGGATTATTGTGTTGAATGCCGAGCTGAAGTCAATGAACAGCATTCTAACATAGGAGTCTTTATTTTCTAGGTGGGTAAGAGCCAGGTGGAGAGTGGAGGAAATTGCATCGTCCGTAGAGCGGTTTGGACGGTATGCAAACTGGAGCGGATCGAGTGTGTTGGGGAGGCTGGTTTTGATTTTGTGCATGACTAACCTCTCAAAGCACTTCATCATGACTGGAGTCAGTGCTATGGGACGGTAGTCATTTAGACGGGACACAGGTGATTTCTTTGGTTCCGGTATGATTGTTGTGGATTTGAGACATGTGGGGACGACTGCCTGGCTCAGCGAGGTGTTGAAGATATCTGCTAGGACATCCGTCAACTGTGCAGCACAGTCTTTCAGTACACAGCCAGGTATGTTGTCAGGACCCGCAGCCTTTCGTGGGTTAATCCTAGATGGGGTCGGCTGGAGACAGACAGAGCGCCTGGTCGTTGGGAGGTGTGGGCAGTTTTTGTGCAGGTGTGTCATTCTGCATTTCAAACCATGAATAAAAGTGGTTGAGTGTATCGGGGAGGGAAGGATCATCGTCACAGTCCTGTGGCGGGGGCTTGTAGTCAGTGATGGTCTGAATGGCTTGCCACAGGCTCCGTGTGTCTCTCCTGTCCGTGAAGTGATTGTTGATTTTTTTTGAGCATATGACCGTTTTGCATTTTTGATGCCACAGGACAGATTGGCTCTTGCTGTTTTGAGGGCTGCTTTATCTCCTGATCTGAATGCTTCATCTCTGGTCTTTAGCAGCCCACGAACCTCTGCTGTCATCCACGGCTTTTGGTTTGCACGTGTGGTGATGGTCTTGATGACTGTCACATCAACAATGCACTTTTTGATGTAAGCAGTCACAGTTTCAGTGTACTCCTGCAGGTCTGTGTGGTTGTTGTAGGTGGCCGCCTCTTTAAACATGTTCCAGTCTGTGCACTGAAAGCAGTCCTGTAGTGTTGAGGTAGCATTCTCTGGCCAAATTGTGATGAGTTTTTGAACCGGTTTGGCGAGTTTCAGAAGTGGTCTATATGCTGGGATTAGCATAACAGAGATGTGGTCTGAGTACCCAAGGTGGGGGCGGCGTACAGCCTTGTAAGCGTTCTTTTCTGTTGTGTAAACAAAGTCCAGTGTGTTGTTTCCCCTTGTTGCAAAGTTTACATGTTGATAGAACTTTGGCAAAACTGTCTTTAAGTTTGCGTGGTTGAAGTCACCGGCTATGATGAAAAAGCCGTCTGGGTTATTTGTTTGTTGTTCACTGATGGCGCTATACAGTTCACGAAGCGCGTCCTTAGCGTTTGCACACGGTGGAATGTAAACTGCGACAATAACAATGGCCGTGAACTCCCGCGGCAGATAGAATGGTCGACACTTCACAAACATAAACTCCACCAGTGATGAACAGTGTTTTGATACTACCGCAGCATTGTTACACCATTCTTTGTTGATATACACACACAAGCCACCACCGCGGGTCTTACCAGAAAGTGCTGTGTCTTTGTCCGCTCGGTAGCAGGTTAGCCTGTTCAACTGAATGGCGGAGTCCGGGATGTTGTCGTTTAGCCATGTTTCAGTGAAAACAAACACACAACAATCCCTTTCCTCATGCTGTGTAGACCGACTGAGTTGAATTAAGTCCAGTTTGTTTTCCAGAGAGCGAACGTTTGAGAGCATGAGTGTTGGAAGAGCCGGTCTTGTGGGGTTAGCTCTTAGCCTAGCTCGTATACCTCCGCGCTTACCACGCTTCCGTCCTCTCTCACACCACTTGCGACGCCGCCTTGTGCGGGTAGCGTCAGTAGGCGAGGCCGCGGTCTCGAGGTCCGGCTTCAGCAGTAAACACAGGCCTTGTAGCTTCTCAGCAGCCGCCGGCGAGAGTTCGTGTTTGTATGCGTTGCCGATATCCAAAAGGCTTTGGCGATCATAGATGTGTTCTGGAGAGAATTCCTTATGAATTGGCGGTAAATCGACAATATTTGGAGACGAACAGACGACATTAAAAGACATAAAAGCACCATCTTTGGGACCCGGAGTGGCCGCTGCATCAGATCGCACCGCCATCTTGGATTACAACATGTTGAATTAGCGTTGGGGCCGTTAGCGAGAGTGAGAACTCTGATTGGATGCTCAATTTAACAAACAAATCGGTGCCCGAGAATTAAAGTGTAAGTGATGAAATGAGCAAGTAAATAAAGGGGGGCACAGACCGAAGGCTGTTGTAATGTTGTGAAAGTGAAAGTGAAGTGACATATGACCAAGTATGGTGACCCATACTCGGAATTTGTGCTCTGCATTTGACCCATCCAAAGTGCACACACACAGCAGTGAACACACACACACCGTGAACACACACCCGGAGCAGTGGTCTTACCCAAGCATTACAATATGAAAATATTTTCATAACAACATGCGCAGCTTAAATCTGAGGCAGAAGGAAACAGTTCCGCACACAAGAAGTTTTTTTTTAAGACACTACATAGTTGTCCCTTTATTTACATACTTGTGCCATTGAACTGTTGTATAAACGCAATATCACACTCATAGTCATGCAATATGGCTCTGTTTCAGAAGTGCTACATGACTACATGTGAGATATTGCTCATATGTGACCCTGGACCACAAAACTAGCATGGCTATATTTTTAGCAATAGCCAACAATACTTTATCTTTTTCTTTTATGCCAAAAATCATTAGGATATTATGTAAAGCTCAGGTTCTGTAACAAGGAGTCAGTGGCGTTAGGATCCATGTGCAGCTTTATTAAAACAGAATGCAAGTCAGACAGGCAGAATTCAATCACGAGCTTCAAACACAACGTAGGCAGGGCAGAATCACAGTCAGAGTTCGGGCTAAGGATCAGGCCTGGCGGCAAACACTCAGGATAATCAGATAACAAGGCGGGTTGAATCAGGGTAGGCAGGCGGCAGAGAATCAGAGTCCAGTAAACAGTCCAGGTCATACACGGGGAGTCATACACGGGAGAAACGCTCGGAAATGTTTGCATGGCAAGACAAGACTTCGCAATGAGGTGATTGGGAGAACAGCTTATATGGACCAGAGTCAATATGAAACACCTGTGCAGGTAATCAGCCACAGGTACGGGGTATGTGGGAAATGGAGTTTGTGAATGTTAATACTCAGGTGATGGTTCCCTCTGGTGGCGATCGGAGGGAGCCACAGAGGCTGAATTCGTGACAGGTTCCATTAAAGGTGTCATATTATGCTTTTTTTAAAGATCATTATTTTGTGTATTTGGTGTAACAGAATATGTTGACATGCTTTAATGTTCAAAAAGCACATTATTTTTCAAATACTGTATATTATTGTAGGTCCTCTATGCCCCGCCTCTCTCAAACGCTTCGTTTTCTACAAAGTCCCTCCTTCCGACAAGCACAGTCTGCTCTGATTGGCCAACTGGCACAGTGCATTGTGATTGGCTGAACACCACAAGCTGCGTCGGAAATGTAACGCCCCTTTCCATAATCGCAAGCTTCAGTTTTCAAAATTAAAGACAGTTAAAAATGTCCTTAGTTTTACCATCAGTTCAAGCCCGAGAGGGGAACAGAGTCACGTGACAGACACAGTGATGATGCTCAGATGTGTTTGCAAACAAGCCGCGATTTAAGACTATTTCTGACGGGCTGTACATTCCGCTGTGATGTGACCCTGTCTCTCTCTCTCTCTCTCTCTCTCTCACACACACACACACACACACACAAGCCGCGATTAAGATAGCTGATGTGCTGTGATGTGACCCTGTCTCTCTCTCGCTCTCTCTCAAACGCACGCACACGCGCACACACACACACTGTTGTTCTGTTGTAAGTAATCTTAATGATTCCTAAATGCATCTACTTTCAGAAGGCCAAATAAAGTGCTTTTGCTTTCACCTAGAAACACACAGCTTCTCCCTGACATGACTGCCTGCATCGACACTACTGCGGTTACTGAAACCATGCCTTACGCAAATCTTTCCACATCGTGACGTAGACATGTGGGGGCGTGTTTGAATGAGCCGTTTTAGGGGGGCGTGGCAGAGTCTTAACTTTTATAAAGAATATCTCTTTGGGTTTGAGACTTTAGTCCTTGCAACTTTAGGGATCTTATCTATGCACAATCAGCTTGTAACACTCCAAAGAGAAAGGAAAACTTGAAATCTCATCATATAACCCTTTAAGATATTTTGTAAATTTCCTACCATGAATGTATCAAAACTTAATTTTTGATTAGTAATATGCATTGCTAAGAACTTCATTTGGACAACTTTAAAGGCGATTTTTGTTCAATATTTAGAATTTATTTTTCTTTTCTTTTTTTTGCACTCTCAGATTCCAGATTTTCAAATAGTTGTGTATCGGCCAAATAGTGTCCTATCCTAACAAACCATACATCAATGGAACGGCTTATTTATTCAGCTTTCAGATGATGTATAAATTTCAATTTAAAGAAATTGACCCTTATGACTGGTTTTGTGGTCCAGGGTCACATATATTATATTATATTATTTATCCATGTATTGAATCCACACTTCAAGTGGTTAAGTCGGGAAACAACAACAGTTATTGGATTCAGGAAACAAAAATCGTTGAAATTGAAGAGTTTGAATTGATGTTAATGGCACCACTTGCAACATAGTTGGCTAATTATGGTTTTGGGGAACACTGACCAGACTAGCACAGTAAGTAAGACTATTGTTCTTATCTAAACTACCAGTGTTATAGTTTAGGAATAGATGCATTACCTCTGAGATAATGTGTTCTTTCTCTGCAATACTATACACTTTGTTCGCAAAAAAACCTCAAAAAAACACAAAATATATATATTTTTTCATTGCTAAGCAGGTTTATTCAAGTATAGTCTGCTATATTGTTTTCCAATATAACTCCTTGAACAAAGAGAAAGACAGACAGTTTAGTTATTTAATTACATTATTATTCAATTTGTCATATTGATCCAAGAATGTAGAAGAATTTAGTTTTGTATATAATGTTTTGAAAACACTTCCTCTATAACACTGAAACAACAAAAGTATACAGATTACAGATATTTCTATTTTTCTCTGCATTAATTAATGCACAGGCAATAAATGAATTAATTTGTTGTGCCTTGGTTAGATTTAGTAGCTTTTCCAAAGTCCTTTTTCATGAGTGATATTTTTATTTAATTGTCCACAATATCATTGTTTCACATGTAGATCTTTAAAGACAAGGAAGTGCTTTCAAAACATTTAAATTTCTTTATCATTCACACAAAGTATTTTGATAGAAAAGCAGGATCTTAATGCAGGATCTTTCACTCGTCAAGAGTTGCTGAGCTTTCTTAAAGACCCATGGTGATCGCCGCAGAGTGTTGGAAGTCCAAAGATCTGCGCCTTCTACGTCTATGTCCAACCTCACACGACTGAAGATGACAGACAAGAAAATACATTTATCATTAAATACATGCTTTCTACAATGCAAAGGCTGCTGAATGTGTTTTCTTTTAGAAAGGTCTGTCATAAAAAGTTTGGTCCCACTTTATATTAGGTGGCCTTAACTACTATGTACTTACATACATATATTTGTGATTATATTGTATTGTAAAACACCTTTGCTGCTATTAAAGTGGGATACAGGTAAGGTTAGGGACAGGTTTGGTGGTCTGGGTAAGTTTAAGGGTGGGTTAAGGTGTAAGGGATGGGTCAACAGTGTAATTATAAATGTAATTACAGATGTAATTACATGCAGGTATTTTTAAAAATATAAGTACAATGTAAAAACATGTATGTACACAATAAGTGCATTGTATCAAATGATTAATTTAAATGTAAGTACATAGTAGTTAAGGCTACCTTTTATAAACTGGGACCAAAAGTTCATTCTTTACTTGAAGGTTACTTTAAAAGCAATGAGTGTTCCACTCAAATGTACTGTCCAAACATACCTGTGCACATCTGCCATTCATTACAAGGCAAAGATGGACTTGACAGTGCAGGAAGATGCGGTCAGAGCTTCCTGAGAAGGTGAACATCCTGAAGGAGAAATGGCTTGTTGTACCATTACCATTCTGAAGAACCTCCACTGTGCCATCTTGAGGGTTGGGGCATCTAGGAAGGGAAGAGAGTTTTAGAAAGGAAGGCAATAGAGGGAAAATTGTTGCATGCCATTATCAAGCATATGGTACAACAGTTTTGTTGTACTCACTCAAAAAAATGTAGTCAATTAACCATGAAAACATCAAGCCCACTCACTCTCTAATGATTAGACTCCAACGAATATCATGATCAATATCATTAACAGGTGTTGCCCAGCAGTTGTCAAGAACTGTTGCTATTTGATTTACATCCACTCCTTCCACCTCAACAGCCACATACATCTGCTGGTTCACTTGTATTTCCACTTCTCCTTCATATGGGCTAGTAAACTGTGCATCATGGTAAGGAATCATGCGGATCTGGTATGTGCCCTGGCCAGGAATCTCCTGACTTATCACACTGTGGGCAAAAATGTAAAATATCATCAACCATGACATACATAATTGGTAATGTGATAGTTGATAGCTTTCATTGATAGCTCATGGCTCATGCCTTACTAGACTCATTCCACCAACCTTTAACTTACCAGCCTTGAGCCTTAGGCACTGTCACAACAGAAAATAAACTGAATAGCAGACTTACTATAACCACTGTATCCTTAATCAAAACCCTAAACTTATGTTGCATCAGATGGAAATTCTCTGTCAAGTCCAAAATGAGATAACTGATTTTATTATTTCGAGTATGTTATAAGCAGCATCTGTCATGTTACAAAGGATGTTAAATGTTGGAAATTGAATGTCATTCCAAACGGTTAAAAACATGAAGATTTACCAAAATCACAGTATTGCTTTGTCTCAATCACTTCAATTAGAAAACTATTCACTGTTTAAATACTACACACTTGTATTCAGAAGGTAGCCTTACCCGCCTTCAGCTCGGATACCCATGGGCATAGATAGGGTCTGGATCAGAGGATATGCACAAGAAAATGTAATATTCATCCATCTTGCTCTTGAAATTATGCTCTGAGCATTGCTTCTCAAATTAGACTGAATGGCGTTTTGGTAGATGAAGTGAGTCCTGTTGTTCTATGAGGACATGAACAAATCTCAAGATACAGGTCAACTTACATCTATACAGCTCTATGATGAAACAAACATTGAAAGATAATTACTGTCAGAGTGGTACCACATATGTGGTCTTCACTGTCAAAATAAAACAGAAGTCTGCCGTCCTCAAGGGTGCCTCTGCAGCTTGGGTCATTTAGGTGAAGGGTCTCAGGAGAAAAACCAGATTCGAAGAGCTGGCAGCGGGATAGAGATAAGGAGCCAGTGCTGCTAGCACAGTACTCCTCAGCATCTAAACAAATATAATAATAAATTAAAAAAGGATTCAAAAAGAATCATTATTATTAAGATTTTTATTTTTTTTTGCAACTTTTGCTTTTATTTCTATAGGACAATGTTGGTAGTGGCTCGGACTTTAACTTGGACAACGCTTGAACCATGCTATACATCGAAGTGCTGCCCATGGGGCTATCAGCTCTGAGATCTGATTAAAACTTTGGGGATATTATTTTCTCATCTATAAGACACATCTTCTCTGGGAGTGTTATAGCATGCTAAAACATGCTGTATACTAATGTGCTAACAGAGCACACTGACACTCTTTTAGAAAAGTCTCATTTAAAGCACCACCTCTATACAGCCAGTAAAAACTGAATTTTCTATTTAAAATTCAATGAATTTTAAGATAAAACTTTAGTAAGGGTAAACCCCATATTAACCCATTTATAACTCAGGAGGCTGTTCAAAACCTGGCTGTGCCACAGAGCACCACTCACATAGTTTTACATTAAGTGACATTATTTTTGTCCCAAATCGTTGTTATTGTGCATAATGACTTCACCCTAGGCCGGAAGATCGAGTATTGTGCATTTTTCAGCACAGTTTGTTTTACTGCGGCTTTAATAAAGTCTGTATGCTTCATACAGTGAGCCATAATAATACAGATCACATTTTCTCTTTATGTTTGCTCTGTTTTTTCAAACTCATCAACACCACTTTGTTCATTCTTGTCATACTAAATTATTTTTTTATTTTTGCTGTGGTTTTATTGACTTTGTTCACCATTGTTAAGACTTGTATGATTAGTGCCTAAGTGTGCCTAAGCCGATAAGTCCTTTTTAGCGAATCAGCCTGCTGTATTCAGGTCAGGTGACAAGGCTGCTAGTCCCTTTGAAAAGACGCACTAGCTTAGAGGAGTTTCGTCAAAGCTGACTAAAAGTGATCGAGGATTGATCATTTCGATGAGCATGATGAACTCGAACCCATGATATCTTTTTCAGGGTGTAAAAGGAAAATAAAAGCTGAAAATTTTTCACAGGACCTTGCTAGAGCAGCACGTTACAGTGGTTAGGGAAAAGCTTTGTGTATTGTGTGTAATCACAACAACAACATTTGTCAGGCGTCTACATTCTCAGCTGAGGAGATTACAACGATTAACCGAGTGTTTTTGAGAAACTCTGAAACATGTAATGTGGAGTTATCTGCTTTTGCTAAAAATGACTGTTGGAGTTATCTGCTTTTGCTAAAAAACTAACTTTTAATATATAAAAAACATACTTTTAGTGAACTTTTGTAAGTTACCTGTATTTGTTTGAGGTATTATTACTTAATCAAAACAAATCAAATGCAGTTTGATTGACATTACTTGGAATGAACAATAAAAAACATAATTTATGAAAATAAATAAAAATGGAGTTATCTGTTTTTGCGAATTAACTCTTCACTTACCAAAGATTTCAGGATTTGGCCTCTGTCCATCCAAGCAAACACAGCCATAAATACCACTTCTTTCCTGACAAGACTCATTTTCAGTGCAAGCATCACAAACTAAAACAGAAAAGAAGACAATTGAGAAAAAAAAAAAAAAAAGACCATGAAAGCATGCACTGATTGGGATCTTGACCTAACCATATGAGTTAATGTAAGAGAGTACATCAGAATGGCTGAACATTATAACCATTGTATTTTCACAATGAAAACAGTAAGTTAAAACAGAGAAAACAGTTTACAGCTTACAGTTTGCCGAACCATCAACACGGAAAGACCAGCGACCGTTCACGTCGATATTACTGCTGGATGAGAGTTCTGGAGCACTGGCTGCTGGAATTGTGAAAGAATTGAGGGAGTCCACTGTGTCATAACCAGCCTGTAAAAGTAAAAAAAAAGAAAAAAAAGGGTATTTAAAGACTCAATCAAATCCTTTTCCAAATAAAACACCCTCTTGCTTATAAATAAACTATGAATTAGGGCATAAGTAAGTCCTTGTTATTCATTTCTGCTATTTGTAAATTGTGTAAGGATCTTCACTCCACTCACCAGCCAAGCTTGTGAGGTTTCTGCAATATCACCATAGTTGATCAGGATGAAAGAGCGGTCACCATTGGAGACTAAAACCACTTGGAAAGTAACCACCTTCAAAAAACAACAATAACAAAAAACGATTGACAACTTTTAGAACCAAAAACACAAAGAGCATTCATCAAAAATCAGAGATTAGGTCTTACCCCTCCACCACTGATGTACGGCACACTGTCCCAGGTGGCCACAAAGGCTGATGTAGCGGTAAAAGGCACGTTAGGGAAATAGTGGTTGACAGCTTGAGTGACTTGTGCCAGTACAGCACTGCTTGTGTCCTCTCTGTAGGAGATAGTTCCACCGTTGACATTGAAAAGGTCGGTCCACAGAGGAGCAATGATGTCTATTCCAGCGTTCAGATAAGGAACGTAGGCTGACAGGGGTTCAGTAAACGTCAGGTGACCATTGTTGTTCACCTAAAATTCAGAACAAATTGCTGTAGAATTATTCACTACCACTCAAAAGTGTCATTCATTTTGGAAAGAGGTTTAAAAAAAACTCCAGTTGTACACTTTAAGATGAGAAAACTATTAATTGAAGAAGAATGCTGAATCATAAGTAACTGATGATATAATCAAAAGAAAAATATCTTTAACCAAAAAAAAAAGAAAGTCTATCGCTTACATAGATCTGATTGTATGTGCGTCCAAAGTATTTGAAAGGCTGCTGTAAGTAAATGGCTTCAGAGCTTCCATCGTCTGAAATGGGATTGACTATGTCTCCATCACCAAACGGCAGGAAATTAACTGGCACTAGAATACAAAGAAGCGTTAATGACTTATTTAGATCTTCCAACAAAACATAAGCCCTTCAATTGCACAAGTTAAAAGTTTCAATATTAATTTGCAGAAAAACAGGTAACTCTTTAGCTTACAGTTTAGCGAACCATCAACACGGAAAGACCAGTGGCCGTTCACGTCGATATTACTGCTGGATGAGAGTTCTGAGGCACTGGCTGCTGGAATTGTGAAAGAGTTGAGGGAGTCCACTGTGTCATAACCAGCCTGTAAAAGTAAAAAAGGGTACTTAAAGCCTCAATCAAATCCTATTGCAAAATAAAACAATCTCTTACTTATAAATAAGGTATGTCCTTGTTATTCATTTCTGCTATTTGTAAATTGTGTAAGGATCTTCACTCCACTCACCAGCCAAGCTTGTGAGGTTTCTGCAATATCACCATAGTTGATCAGGATGAAAGAGCGGTCACCATTGGAGACTAAAACCACTTGGAAAGTAACCACCTTCAAAAAACAAAACAAAACAATACAATAATAACAATAAACGATTGACAACATTTAGAACCGAAAACAAAAAAAGAGATGAGGTCTTACCCCTCCACCACTGATGTACGGCACACTGTCCCAGGTGGCCACAAAGGCTGATGTAGCGGTAAAAGGCACGTTAGGGAAATACTGGTTAACAGCTTGAGTGACTTGTGCCAGTACAGCACTGCTTGTGTCCTCTCTGTAGGAGATAGTTCCACCGTTGACATTGAAAAGGTCGGTCCACAGAGGAGCAATGATGTCTATTCCAGCGTTCAGATAAGGAACGTAGGCTGACAGGGGTTCAGTAAACGTCAGGTGACCATTGTTGTTCACCTAAAATTCAGAACAAATTGCTGTAGAATTATTCACTACCACTCAAAAGTGTCATTCATTTTGGAAAGAGGTTTAAAAAAAACTCCAGTTGTACACTTTAAGATGAGAAAACTATTAATTGAAGAAGAATGCTGAATCATAAGTAACTGATGATATAATCAAAAGAAAAATATATTTTTAACCAAAAAAAAAAGAAAGTCTATCGCTTACATAGATCTGATTGTATGTGCGTCCAAAGTATTTGAAAGGCTGCTGTAAGTAAATGGCTTCAGAGCTTCCATCGTCTGAAATGGGATTGACTATGTCTCCATCACCAAACGGCAGGAAATTAACTGGCACTAGAATACAAAGAAGCGTTAATGACTTATTTAGATCTTCCAACAAAACGTAAGCCCTTCAATTGCACAAGTTAAAAGTTTCAATATTAATTTGCAGAAAAACAGGTAACTCTTTAGCTTACAGTTTAGCGAACCATCAACACGGAAAGACCAGTGGCCGTTCACGTCGATATTACTGCTGGATGAGAGTTCTGGAGCACTGGCTGCTGGAATTGTGAAAGAGTTGAGGGAGTCCACTGTGTCATAACCAGCCTGTAAAAGTAAAAAAGGGTACTTAAAGCCTCGATCAAATCCTATTGCAAAATAAAACAATCTCTTACTTATAAATAAGGTATGTCCTTGTTATTCATTTCTGCTATTTGTAAATTGTGTAAGGATCTTCACTCCACTCACCAGCCAAGCTTGTGAGGTTTCTGCAATATCACCATAGTTGATCAGGATGAAAGAGCGGTCACCATTGGAGACTAAAACCACTTGGAAAGTAACCACCTTAAAAAACAACAACAAAAAGCAATTGACAACTTTTAAGAACTGAAAACACTCATAGAGCATTCATCAAAAATCAGAGATTAGGTCTTACCCCTCCACCACTGATGTACGGCACACTGTCCCAGGTGGCCACAAAGGCTGATGTAGCGGTAAAAGGCACGTTAGGGAAATACTGGTTAACAGCTTGAGTGACTTGTGCCAGTACAGCACTGCTTGTGTCCTCTCTGTAGGAGATAGTTCCACCGTCGACATTGAAAAGGTCAGTCCACAGAGGAGCAATGATGTCTATTCCAGCGTTCAGATAAGGAACGTAGGCTGACAGGGGTTCAGTAAACGTCAGGTGACCATTGTTGTTCACCTAAAATTCAGAACAAATTGCTGTAGAATTATCCACTACCACTCAAAAGTGTCATTCATTTTGGAAAGAGATTTTAAAAACAAACTCCAGTTGTACACTTTAAGATGAGAAAACTCTATTAGAGGAGTCATATAATGCTATTTTAAAGATCATTATTTTGAGTATTTCGTGTTGACATGCTTTAATGTTCAAAAAAACACATTATTTTTCAAATACTGTGCATTATTGTAGTTCCTCTATGCCCCGCCTCTCTGAAACGCTTCGTTTTCTACAAAGCCCCTCCTTCCAACAAGTGCAGTCTGCTCTGATTGGCCAACTGACCCAGTGCATTGTGATTGGCCGAACACCACAAGCACGCGTCGGAAATGTAACACCCCCTACCATAATCACGAGCTTCAGCTTTCAAGTTAGTTTTATCAGTTCAAGCCCGAGAGGGGAACAGAGTCGCGTGACAGACACAGTGATGATGCTCGTATGTATTTGCAGTACACAAGCCGCCGTTAAGACGATTTCTGATGGACTGTACACTCCGTTGTGATGTGACCCTGTTCCCCTCACACACACACACACGCCGCGTTACGCACAAAACTCCGCGTTTGAACAGTCAATAGCAAATACTTGAACTAATAACAAAACGTACTTACAGTCGCTGATGATTGTCATAGCAAAGTCAGAATTAACCCTTTTGTTTTTCTTTTTTTTTTAGAAATAGCCTTCGTGCACAGCCAGCCTTGTACTCTACTAGGTTCATGAAACTGTAGTCCATTAAATGCGTTGCACAAATTCGAACATTTGGGTTGTGCTGCTCTGTTGTAAATAATCGTAATCTATGATTCCTAAATGCATCTACTTTCAGAAGGCCAAATAAAGTGCTTTTGCTTTCGCATAGTAACACACAGCGTCTCCCTGACATGACTGCCTGCATCAACACTACCGCGGTTACTGAAACCATGCCTTCTTTCTTTGCGTGAACATTTGGGCGGCATTACGCAAATATTTCCACATCGTGACGTAGACATGTGGGGGCGTGTTTGAATGAGCCGTTTTAGGAGGGCGTGGCAGAGTCTTAACTTTTATAAAGAATATCTCTTTGGGTTTGAGACTTTAGTCTTTGCAACTTTAGGGATCTTATCTATGCACAAACAGCTTGTAACACTCCAAAGAGAAAGGAAAACTTGAAATCGCATCATATGACCCCTTTAATTGAAGAAGAATGCTGAATCATAAGTAACTAATGATATAATCAAAAGAAAAAATATATTTAACCAAAAAAAAAAACATCTATCGCTTACATAGATCTGATTGTATGTGCGTCCAAAGTATTTGAAAGGCTGCTGTAAGTAAATGGTTTCAGAGCTTCCATCGTCTGAAATGGGATTGACTATGTCTCCATCACCAAACGGCAGGAAATTAACTGGCACTAGAATACAAAGAAGCGTTAATGACTTATTTAGATCTTCCAACAAAACGTAAGCCCTTCAATTGCACAAGTTAAAAGTTTCAATATTAACTTGCAGAGAAACAGGTAACTCTTTAGCTTACAGTTTAGCGAACCATCAACACGGAAAGACCAGTGGCCGTTCACGTCGATATTACTGCTGGATGAGAGTTCTGGAGCACTGGCTGCTGGAATTGTGAAAGAGTTGAGGGAGTCCACTGTGTCATAACCAGCCTGTAAAAGTAAAAAAGGGTACTTAAAGCCTCAATCAAATCCTATTGCAAAATAAAACAATCTCTTACTTATAAATAAGGTATGTCCTTGTTATTCATTTCTGCTATTTGTAAATTGTGTAAGGATCTTCACTCCACTCACCAGCCAAGCTTGTGAGGTTTCTGCAATATCACCATAGTTGATCAGGATGAAAGAGCGGTCACCATTGGAGACTAAAACCACTTGGAAAGTAACCACCTTCAAAAAACAAAACAAAACAAAACAATAATAACAATAAATGATTGACAACATTTAGAACCGAAAACAAAAAAAGAGCATTCATTAAAAAAAAGAGATGAGGTCTTACCCCTCCACCAGTGATGTACGGCACACTGTCCCAGGTGGCCACAAAGGCTGATGTAGCGGTAAAAGGCACGTTAGGGAAATACTGGTTAACAGCTTGAGTGACTTGTGCCAGTACAGCACTGCTTGTGTCCTCTCTGTAGGAGATAGTTCCATTGTTGACATTGAAAAGGTCAGTCCACAGAGGAGCAATGATGTCTATTCCAGCGTTCAGATAAGGAACGTAGGCTGACAGGGGTTCAGTAAACGTCAGGTGACCATTGTTGTTCACCTAAAATTCAGAACAAATTGCTGTAGAATTATCCACTACCACTCAAAAGTGTCATTCATTTTGGAAAGAGATTTAAAAAAAAAACTCCAGTTGTACACTTTAAGATGAGAAAACTCTATTAGAGGAGTCATATAATGCTATTTTAAAGATCATTATTTTGAGTATTTCGTGTTGACATGCTTTAATGTTCAAAAAACACATTATTTTTCAAATACTGTGCATTATTGTAGTTCCTCTATGCCCCGCCTCTCTGAAACGCTTCGTTTTCTACAAAGCCCCTCCTTCCAACAAGTGCAGTCTGCTCTGATTGGCCAACTGACCCAGTGCATTGTGATTGGCCGAACACCACAAGCACACGTCGGAAATGTAACACCCCCTACCATAATCACGAGCTTCAGCTTTCAAGTTAGTTTTATCAGTTCAAGCCCGAGAGGGGAACAGAGTCACGTGACAGACACAGTGATGATGCTCGTATGTATTTGCAGTACACAAGCCGCCGTTAAGACGATTTCTGATGGACTGTACACTCCGTTGTGATGTGACCCTGTTCCCCTCACACACACACACACGCCGCGTTACGCACAAAACTCCGCGTTTGAACAGTCAATAGCAAATACTTGAACTAATAACAAAACGTACTTACAGTCGCTGATGATTGTCATAGCAAAGTCAGAATTAACCCTTTTGTTTTTCTTTTTTTTTTAGAAATAGCCTTCGTGCACAGCCAGCCTTGTACTCTACTAGGTTCACGAAACTGTCGTCCATTAAATGCGTTGCACAAATTCGAACATTTGGGTTGTGCTGCTCTGTTGTAAATAATCGTAATCTATGATTCCTAAATGCATCTACTTTCAGAAGGCCAAATAAAGTGCTTTTGCTTTCGCATAGAAACACACAGCGTCTCCCTGACATGACTGCCTGCATCAACACTACTGCGGTTACTGAAACCATGTCTTCTTTCTTTGCGTGAACATTTGGGCGGCATTATGCAAATATTTCCACATCGTGACGTAGACATGTGGGGGCGTGTTTGAATGAGCCGTTTTAGGAGGGCGTGGCAGAGTCTTAACTTTTATAAAGAATATCTCTTTGGGTTTGAGACTTTAGTCTTTGCAACTTTAGGGATCTTATCTATGCACAAACAGCTTGTAACACTCCAAAGAGAAAGGAAAACTTGAAATCGCATCATATGACCCCTTTAATTGAAGAAGAATGCTGAATCATAAGTAACTAATGATATAATCAAAAGAAAAAATATATTTAACCAAAAAAAAAAACATCTATCGCTTACATAGATCTGATTGTATGTGCGTCCAAAGTATTTGAAAGGCTGCTGTAAGTAAATGGTTTCAGAGCTTCCATCGTCTGAAATGGGATTGACTATGTCTCCATCACCAAACGGCAGGAAATTAACTGGCACTAGAATACAAAGAAGCGTTAATGACTTATTTAGATCTTCCAACAAAACGTAAGCCCTTCAATTGCACAAGTTAAAAGTTTCAATATTAACTTGCAGAAAAACAGGTAACTCTTTAGCTTACAGTTTAGCGAACCATCAACACGGAAAGACCAGTGGCCGTTCACGTCGATATTACTGCTGGATGAGAGTTCTGGAGCACTGGCTGCTGGAATTGTGAAAGAGTTGAGGGAGTCCACTGTGTCATAACCAGCCTGTAAAAGTAAAAAAGGGTACTTAAAGCCTCGATCAAATCCTATTGCAAAATAAAACAATCTCTTACTTATAAATAAGGTATGTCCTTGTTATTCATTTCTGCTATTTGTAAATTGTGTAAGGATCTTCACTCCACTCACCAGCCAAGCTTGTGAGGTTTCTGCAATATCACCATAGTTGATCAGGATGAAAGAGCGGTCACCATTGGAGACTAAAACCACTTGGAAAGTAACCACCTTCAAAAAACAAAACAAAACAAAACAATAATAACAATAAATGATTGACAACATTTAGAACCGAAAACAAAAAAAGAGCATTCATTAAAAAAAAGAGATGAGGTCTTACCCCTCCACCAGTGATGTACGGCACACTGTCCCAGGTGGCCACAAAGGCTGATGTAGCGGTAAAAGGCACGTTAGGGAAATACTGGTTAACAGCTTGAGTGACTTGTGCCAGTACAGCACTGCTTGTGTCCTCTCTGTAGGAGATAGTTCCACCGTCGACATTGAAAAGGTCAGTCCACAGAGGAGCAATGATGTCTATTCCAGCGTTCAGATAAGGAACGTAGGCTGACAGGGGTTCAGTAAACGTCAGGTGACCGTTGTTGTTCACCTAAAATTCAGAACAAATTGCTGTAGAATTATTCACTACCACTCAAAAGTGTCATTCATTTTGGAAAGAGATTTAAAAGAAAAACTCCAGTTGTACACTTTAAGATGAGAAAACTCTATTAGAGGAGTCATATAATGCTATTTTAAAGATCATTATTTTGAGTATTTCGTGTTGACATGCTTTAATGTTCAAAAAACACATTATTTTTCAAATACTGTGCATTATTGTAGTTCCTCTATGCCCCGCCTCTCTGAAACGCTTCGTTTTCTACAAAGCCCCTCCTTCCAACAAGTGCAGTCTGCTCTGATTGGCCAACTGACCCAGTGCATTGTGATTGGCCGAACACCACAAGCACGCGTCGGAAATGTAACACCCCCTACCATAATCACGAGCTTCAGCTTTCAAGTTAGTTTTATCAGTTCAAGCCCGAGAGGGGAACAGAGTCACGTGACAGACACAGTGATGATGCTCGTATGTATTTGCAGTACACAAGCCGCCGTTAAGACGATTTCTGATGGACTGTACACTCCGTTGTGATGTGACCCTGTTCCCCTCACACACACACACACACACACACACACGCCGCGTTACGCACAAAACTCCGCGTTTGAACAGTCAATAGCAAATACTTGAACTAATAACAAAACGTACTTACAGTCGCTGATGATTGTCATAGCAAAGTCAGAATTAACCCTTTTGTTTTTCTTTTTTTTTAAGAAATAGCCTTCGTGCACAGCCAGCCTTGTACTCTACTAGGTTCATGAAACTGTCGTCCATTAAATGCGTTGCACAAATTCGAACATTTGGGTTGTGCTGCTCTGTTGTAAATAATCGTAATCTATGATTCCTAAATGCATCTACTTTCAGAAGGCCAAATAAAGTGCTTTTGCTTTCGCATAGTAACACACAGCGTCTCCCTGACATGACTGCCTGCATCAACACTACCGCGGTTACTGAAACCATGCCTTCTTTCTTTGCGTGAACATTTGGGCGGCATTACGCAAATATTTCCACATCGTGACGTAGACATGTGGGGGCGTGTTTGAATGAGCCGTTTTAGGAGGGCGTGGCAGAGTCTTAACTTTTATAAAGAATATCTCTTTGGGTTTGAGACTTTAGTCTTTGCAACTTTAGGGATCTTATCTATGCACAAACAGCTTGTAACACTCCAAAGAGAAAGGAAAACTTGAAATCGCATCATATGACCCCTTTAATTGAAGAAGAATGCTGAATCATAAGTAACTAATGATATAATCAAAAGAAAAAATATATTTAACCAAAAAAAAAAACATCTATCGCTTACATAGATCTGATTGTATGTGCGTCCAAAGTATTTGAAAGGCTGCTGTAAGTAAATGGTTTCAGAGCTTCCATCGTCTGAAATGGGATTGACTATGTCTCCATCACCAAACGGCAGGAAATTAACTGGCACTAGAATACAAAGAAGCGTTAATGACTTATTTAGATCTTCCAACAAAACGTAAGCCCTTCAATTGCACAAGTTAAAAGTTTCAATATTAACTTGCAGAAAAACAGGTAACTCTTTAGCTTACAGTTTAGCGAACCATCAACACGGAAAGACCAGCGACCGTTCACGTCGATATTACTGCTGGATGAGAGTTCTGGAGCACTGGCTGCTGGAATTGTGAAAGAGTTGAGGGAGTCCACTGTGTCATAACCAGCCTGTAAAAGTAAAAAAGGGTACTTAAAGCCTCAATCAAATCCTATTGCAAAATAAAACAATCTCTTACTTATAAATAAGGTATGTCCTTGTTATTCATTTCTGCTATTTGTAAATTGTGTAAGGATCTTCACTCCACTCACCAGCCAAGCTTGTGAGGTTTCTGCAATATCACCATAGTTGATCAGGATGAAAGAGCGGTCACCATTGGAGACTAAAACCACTTGGAAAGTAACCACCTTAAAAAACAACAACAAAAAGCAATTGACAACTTTTAAGAACTGAAAACACTCATAGAGCATTCATCAAAAATCAGAGATTAGGTCTTACCCCTCCACCACTGATGTACGGCACACTGTCCCAGGTGGCCACAAAGGCTGATGTAGCGGTAAAAGGCACGTTAGGGAAATACTGGTTAACAGCTTGAGTGACTTGTGCCAGTACAGCACTGCTTGTGTCCTCTCTGTAGGAGATAGTTCCACCGTCGACATTGAAAAGGTCAGTCCACAGAGGAGCAATGATGTCTATTCCAGCGTTCAGATAAGGAACGTAGGCTGACAGGGGTTCAGTAAACGTCAGGTGACCATTGTTGTTCACCTAAAATTCAGAACAAATTGCTGTAGAATTATCCACTACCACTCAAAAGTGTCATTCATTTTGGAAAGAGATTTTAAAAACAAACTCCAGTTGTACACTTTAAGATGAGAAAACTCTATTAGAGGAGTCATATAATGCTATTTTAAAGATCATTATTTTGAGTATTTCGTGTTGACATGCTTTAATGTTCAAAAAAACACATTATTTTTCAAATACTGTGCATTATTGTAGTTCCTCTATGCCCCGCCTCTCTGAAACGCTTCGTTTTCTACAAAGCCCCTCCTTCCAACAAGTGCAGTCTGCTCTGATTGGCCAACTGACCCAGTGCATTGTGATTGGCCGAACACCACAAGCACGCGTCGGAAATGTAACACCCCCTACCATAATCACGAGCTTCAGCTTTCAAGTTAGTTTTATCAGTTCAAGCCCGAGAGGGGAACAGAGTCGCGTGACAGACACAGTGATGATGCTCGTATGTATTTGCAGTACACAAGCCGCCGTTAAGACGATTTCTGATGGACTGTACACTCCGTTGTGATGTGACCCTGTTCCCCTCACACACACACACACGCCGCGTTACGCACAAAACTCCGCGTTTGAACAGTCAATAGCAAATACTTGAACTAATAACAAAACGTACTTACAGTCGCTGATGATTGTCATAGCAAAGTCAGAATTAACCCTTTTGTTTTTCTTTTTTTTTTAGAAATAGCCTTCGTGCACAGCCAGCCTTGTACTCTACTAGGTTCACGAAACTGTCGTCCATTAAATGCGTTGCACAAATTCGAACATTTGGGTTGTGCTGCTCTGTTGTAAATAATCGTAATCTATGATTCCTAAATGCATCTACTTTCAGAAGGCCAAATAAAGTGCTTTTGCTTTCGCATAGTAACACACAGCGTCTCCCTGACATGACTGCCTGCATCAACACTACCGCGGTTACTGAAACCATGCCTTCTTTCTTTGCGTGAACATTTGGGCGGCATTACGCAAATATTTCCACATCGTGACGTAGACATGTGGGGGCGTGTTTGAATGAGCCGTTTTAGGAGGGCGTGGCAGAGTCTTAACTTTTATAAAGAATATCTCTTTGGGTTTGAGACTTTAGTCTTTGCAACTTTAGGGATCTTATCTATGCACAAACAGCTTGTAACACTCCAAAGAGAAAGGAAAACTTGAAATCGCATCATATGACCCCTTTAATTGAAGAAGAATGCTGAATCATAAGTAACTAATGATATAATCAAAAGAAAAAATATATTTAACCAAAAAAAAAAACATCTATCGCTTACATAGATCTGATTGTATGTGCGTCCAAAGTATTTGAAAGGCTGCTGTAAGTAAATGGTTTCAGAGCTTCCATCGTCTGAAATGGGATTGACTATGTCTCCATCACCAAACGGCAGGAAATTAACTGGCACTAGAATACAAAGAAGCGTTAATGACTTATTTAGATCTTCCAACAAAACGTAAGCCCTTCAATTGCACAAGTTAAAAGTTTCAATATTAACTTGCAGAGAAACAGGTAACTCTTTAGCTTACAGTTTAGCGAACCATCAACACGGAAAGACCAGTGGCCGTTCACGTCGATATTACTGCTGGATGAGAGTTCTGGAGCACTGGCTGCTGGAATTGTGAAAGAGTTGAGGGAGTCCACTGTGTCATAACCAGCCTGTAAAAGTAAAAAAGGGTACTTAAAGCCTCAATCAAATCCTATTGCAAAATAAAACAATCTCTTACTTATAAATAAGGTATGTCCTTGTTATTCATTTCTGCTATTTGTAAATTGTGTAAGGATCTTCACTCCACTCACCAGCCAAGCTTGTGAGGTTTCTGCAATATCACCATAGTTGATCAGGATGAAAGAGCGGTCACCATTGGAGACTAAAACCACTTGGAAAGTAACCACCTTCAAAAAACAAAACAAAACAAAACAATAATAACAATAAATGATTGACAACATTTAGAACCGAAAACAAAAAAAGAGCATTCATTAAAAAAAAGAGATGAGGTCTTACCCCTCCACCAGTGATGTACGGCACACTGTCCCAGGTGGCCACAAAGGCTGATGTAGCGGTAAAAGGCACGTTAGGGAAATACTGGTTAACAGCTTGAGTGACTTGTGCCAGTACAGCACTGCTTGTGTCCTCTCTGTAGGAGATAGTTCCATTGTTGACATTGAAAAGGTCAGTCCACAGAGGAGCAATGATGTCTATTCCAGCGTTCAGATAAGGAACGTAGGCTGACAGGGGTTCAGTAAACGTCAGGTGACCATTGTTGTTCACCTAAAATTCAGAACAAATTGCTGTAGAATTATCCACTACCACTCAAAAGTGTCATTCATTTTGGAAAGAGATTTAAAAAAAAAACTCCAGTTGTACACTTTAAGATGAGAAAACTCTATTAGAGGAGTCATATAATGCTATTTTAAAGATCATTATTTTGAGTATTTCGTGTTGACATGCTTTAATGTTCAAAAAACACATTATTTTTCAAATACTGTGCATTATTGTAGTTCCTCTATGCCCCGCCTCTCTGAAACGCTTCGTTTTCTACAAAGCCCCTCCTTCCAACAAGTGCAGTCTGCTCTGATTGGCCAACTGACCCAGTGCATTGTGATTGGCCGAACACCACAAGCACACGTCGGAAATGTAACACCCCCTACCATAATCACGAGCTTCAGCTTTCAAGTTAGTTTTATCAGTTCAAGCCCGAGAGGGGAACAGAGTCACGTGACAGACACAGTGATGATGCTCGTATGTATTTGCAGTACACAAGCCGCCGTTAAGACGATTTCTGATGGACTGTACACTCCGTTGTGATGTGACCCTGTTCCCCTCACACACACACACACGCCGCGTTACGCACAAAACTCCGCGTTTGAACAGTCAATAGCAAATACTTGAACTAATAACAAAACGTACTTACAGTCGCTGATGATTGTCATAGCAAAGTCAGAATTAACCCTTTTGTTTTTCTTTTTTTTTTAGAAATAGCCTTCGTGCACAGCCAGCCTTGTACTCTACTAGGTTCACGAAACTGTCGTCCATTAAATGCGTTGCACAAATTCGAACATTTGGGTTGTGCTGCTCTGTTGTAAATAATCGTAATCTATGATTCCTAAATGCATCTACTTTCAGAAGGCCAAATAAAGTGCTTTTGCTTTCGCATAGTAACACACAGCGTCTCCCTGACATGACTGCCTGCATCAACACTACCGCGGTTACTGAAACCATGCCTTCTTTCTTTGCGTGAACATTTGGGCGGCATTATGCAAATATTTCCACATCGTGACGTAGACATGTGGGGGCGTGTTTGAATGAGCCGTTTTAGGAGGGCGTGGCAGAGTCTTAACTTTTATAAAGAATATCTCTTTGGGTTTGAGACTTTAGTCTTTGCAACTTTAGGGATCTTATCTATGCACAAACAGCTTGTAACACTCCAAAGAGAAAGGAAAACTTGAAATCGCATCATATGACCCCTTTAATTGAAGAAGAATGCTGAATCATAAGTAACTAATGATATAATCAAAAGAAAAAATATATTTAACCAAAAAAAAAAACATCTATCGCTTACATAGATCTGATTGTATGTGCGTCCAAAGTATTTGAAAGGCTGCTGTAAGTAAATGGTTTCAGAGCTTCCATCGTCTGAAATGGGATTGACTATGTCTCCATCACCAAACGGCAGGAAATTAACTGGCACTAGAATACAAAGAAGCGTTAATGACTTATTTAGATCTTCCAACAAAACGTAAGCCCTTCAATTGCACAAGTTAAAAGTTTCAATATTAACTTGCAGAAAAACAGGTAACTCTTTAGCTTACAGTTTAGCGAACCATCAACACGGAAAGACCAGTGGCCGTTCACGTCGATATTACTGCTGGATGAGAGTTCTGGAGCACTGGCTGCTGGAATTGTGAAAGAGTTGAGGGAGTCCACTGTGTCATAACCAGCCTGTAAAAGTAAAAAAGGGTACTTAAAGCCTCGATCAAATCCTATTGCAAAATAAAACAATCTCTTACTTATAAATAAGGTATGTCCTTGTTATTCATTTCTGCTATTTGTAAATTGTGTAAGGATCTTCACTCCACTCACCAGCCAAGCTTGTGAGGTTTCTGCAATATCACCATAGTTGATCAGGATGAAAGAGCGGTCACCATTGGAGACTAAAACCACTTGGAAAGTAACCACCTTCAAAAAACAAAACAAAACAAAACAATAATAACAATAAATGATTGACAACATTTAGAACCGAAAACAAAAAAAGAGCATTCATTAAAAAAAAGAGATGAGGTCTTACCCCTCCACCAGTGATGTACGGCACACTGTCCCAGGTGGCCACAAAGGCTGATGTAGCGGTAAAAGGCACGTTAGGGAAATACTGGTTAACAGCTTGAGTGACTTGTGCCAGTACAGCACTGCTTGTGTCCTCTCTGTAGGAGATAGTTCCACCGTCGACATTGAAAAGGTCAGTCCACAGAGGAGCAATGATGTCTATTCCAGCGTTCAGATAAGGAACGTAGGCTGACAGGGGTTCAGTAAACGTCAGGTGACCATTGTTGTTCACCTAAAATTCAGAACAAATTGCTGTAGAATTATCCACTACCACTCAAAAGTGTCATTCATTTTGGAAAGAGATTTAAAAGAAAAACTCCAGTTGTACACTTTAAGATGAGAAAACTCTATTAGAGGAGTCATATAATGCTATTTTAAAGATCATTATTTTGAGTATTTCGTGTTGACATGCTTTAATGTTCAAAAAACACATTATTTTTCAAATACTGTGCATTATTGTAGTTCCTCTATGCCCCGCCTCTCTGAAACGCTTCGTTTTCTACAAAGCCCCTCCTTCCAACAAGTGCAGTCTGCTCTGATTGGCCAACTGACCCAGTGCATTGTGATTGGCCGAACACCACAAGCACACGTCGGAAATGTAACACCCCCTACCATAATCACGAGCTTCAGCTTTCAAGTTAGTTTTATCAGTTCAAGCCCGAGAGGGGAACAGAGTCGCGTGACAGACACAGTGATGATGCTCGTATGTATTTGCAGTACACAAGCCGCCGTTAAGACGATTTCTGATGGACTGTACACTCCGTTGTGATGTGACCCTGTTCCCCTCACACACACACACACACACACACACACGCCGCGTTACGCACAAAACTCTGCGTTTGAACAGTCAATAGCAAATACTTGAACTAATAACAAAACGTACTTACAGTCGCTGATGATTGTCATAGCAAAGTCAGAATTAACCCTTTTGTTTTTCTTTTTTTTTAAGAAATAGCCTTCGTGCACAGCCAGCCTTGTACTCTACTAGGTTCATGAAACTGTAGTCCATTAAATGCGTTGCACAAATTCGAACATTTGGGTTGTGCTGCTCTGTTGTAAATAATCGTAATCTATGATTCCTAAATGCATCTACTTTCAGAAGGCCAAATAAAGTGCTTTTGCTTTCGCATAGTAACACACAGCGTCTCCCTGACATGACTGCCTGCATCAACACTACCGCGGTTACTGAAACCATGCCTTCTTTCTTTGCGTGAACATTTGGGCGGCATTACGCAAATATTTCCACATCGTGACGTAGACATGTGGGGGCGTGTTTGAATGAGCCGTTTTAGGAGGGCGTGGCAGAGTCTTAACTTTTATAAAGAATATCTCTTTGGGTTTGAGACTTTAGTCTTTGCAACTTTAGGGATCTTATCTATGCACAAACAGCTTGTAACACTCCAAAGAGAAAGGAAAACTTGAAATCGCATCATATGACCCCTTTAATTGAAGAAGAATGCTGAATCATAAGTAACTAATGATATAATCAAAAGAAAAAATATATTTAACCAAAAAAAAAAACATCTATCGCTTACATAGATCTGATTGTATGTGCGTCCAAAGTATTTGAAAGGCTGCTGTAAGTAAATGGTTTCAGAGCTTCCATCGTCTGAAATGGGATTGACTATGTCTCCATCACCAAACGGCAGGAAATTAACTGGCACTAGAATACAAAGAAGCGTTAATGACTTATTTAGATCTTCCAACAAAACGTAAGCCCTTCAATTGCACAAGTTAAAAGTTTCAATATTAACTTGCAGAAAAACAGGTAACTCTTTAGCTTACAGTTTAGCGAACCATCAACACGGAAAGACCAGTGGCCGTTCACGTCGATATTACTGCTGGATGAGAGTTCTGGAGCACTGGCTGCTGGAATTGTGAAAGAGTTGAGGGAGTCCACTGTGTCATAACCAGCCTGTAAAAGTAAAAAAGGGTACTTAAAGCCTCAATCAAATCCTATTGCAAAATAAAACAATCTCTTACTTATAAATAAGGTATGTCCTTGTTATTCATTTCTGCTATTTGTAAATTGTGTAAGGATCTTCACTCCACTCACCAGCCAAGCTTGTGAGGTTTCTGCAATATCACCATAGTTGATCAGGATGAAAGAGCGGTCACCATTGGAGACTAAAACCACTTGGAAAGTAACCACCTTCAAAAAACAAAACAAAACAAAACAATAATAACAATAAATGATTGACAACATTTAGAACCGAAAACAAAAAAAGAGCATTCATTAAAAAAAAGAGATGAGGTCTTACCCCTCCACCAGTGATGTACGGCACACTGTCCCAGGTGGCCACAAAGGCTGATGTAGCGGTAAAAGGCACGTTAGGGAAATACTGGTTAACAGCTTGAGTGACTTGTGCCAGTACAGCACTGCTTGTGTCCTCTCTGTAGGAGATAGTTCCATTGTTGACATTGAAAAGGTCAGTCCACAGAGGAGCAATGATGTCTATTCCAGCGTTCAGATAAGGAACGTAGGCTGACAGGGGTTCAGTAAACGTCAGGTGACCATTGTTGTTCACCTAAAATTCAGAACAAATTGCTGTAGAATTATCCACTACCACTCAAAAGTGTCATTCATTTTGGAAAGAGATTTAAAAAAAAAACTCCAGTTGTACACTTTAAGATGAGAAAACTCTATTAGAGGAGTCATATAATGCTATTTTAAAGATCATTATTTTGAGTATTTCGTGTTGACATGCTTTAATGTTCAAAAAACACATTATTTTTCAAATACTGTGCATTATTGTAGTTCCTCTATGCCCCGCCTCTCTGAAACGCTTCGTTTTCTACAAAGCCCCTCCTTCCAACAAGTGCAGTCTGCTCTGATTGGCCAACTGACCCAGTGCATTGTGATTGGCCGAACACCACAAGCACACGTCGGAAATGTAACACCCCCTACCATAATCACGAGCTTCAGCTTTCAAGTTAGTTTTATCAGTTCAAGCCCGAGAGGGGAACAGAGTCGCGTGACAGACACAGTGATGATGCTCGTATGTATTTGCAGTACACAAGCCGCCGTTAAGACGATTTCTGATGGACTGTACACTCCGTTGTGATGTGACCCTGTTCCCCTCACACACACACACACGCCGCGTTACGCACAAAACTCCGCGTTTGAACAGTCAATAGCAAATACTTGAACTAATAACAAAACGTACTTACAGTCGCTGATGATTGTCATAGCAAAGTCAGAATTAACCCTTTTGTTTTTCTTTTTTTTTTAGAAATAGCCTTCGTGCACAGCCAGCCTTGTACTCTACTAGGTTCACGAAACTGTCGTCCATTAAATGCGTTGCACAAATTCGAACATTTGGGTTGTGCTGCTCTGTTGTAAATAATCGTAATCTATGATTCCTAAATGCATCTACTTTCAGAAGGCCAAATAAAGTGCTTTTGCTTTCGCATAGTAACACACAGCGTCTCCCTGACATGACTGCCTGCATCAACACTACCGCGGTTACTGAAACCATGCCTTCTTTCTTTGCGTGAACATTTGGGCGGCATTACGCAAATATTTCCACATCGTGACGTAGACATGTGGGGGCGTGTTTGAATGAGCCGTTTTAGGAGGGCGTGGCAGAGTCTTAACTTTTATAAAGAATATCTCTTTGGGTTTGAGACTTTAGTCTTTGCAACTTTAGGGATCTTATCTATGCACAAACAGCTTGTAACACTCCAAAGAGAAAGGAAAACTTGAAATCGCATCATATGACCCCTTTAATTGAAGAAGAATGCTGAATCATAAGTAACTAATGATATAATCAAAAGAAAAAATATATTTAACCAAAAAAAAAAACATCTATCGCTTACATAGATCTGATTGTATGTGCGTCCAAAGTATTTGAAAGGCTGCTGTAAGTAAATGGTTTCAGAGCTTCCATCGTCTGAAATGGGATTGACTATGTCTCCATCACCAAACGGCAGGAAATTAACTGGCACTAGAATACAAAGAAGCGTTAATGACTTATTTAGATCTTCCAACAAAACGTAAGCCCTTCAATTGCACAAGTTAAAAGTTTCAATATTAACTTGCAGAAAAACAGGTAACTCTTTAGCTTACAGTTTAGCGAACCATCAACACGGAAAGACCAGTGGCCGTTCACGTCGATATTACTGCTGGATGAGAGTTCTGGAGCACTGGCTGCTGGAATTGTGAAAGAGTTGAGGGAGTCCACTGTGTCATAACCAGCCTGTAAAAGTAAAAAAGGGTACTTAAAGCCTCGATCAAATCCTATTGCAAAATAAAACAATCTCTTACTTATAAATAAGGTATGTCCTTGTTATTCATTTCTGCTATTTGTAAATTGTGTAAGGATCTTCACTCCACTCACCAGCCAAGCTTGTGAGGTTTCTGCAATATCACCATAGTTGATCAGGATGAAAGAGCGGTCACCATTGGAGACTAAAACCACTTGGAAAGTAACCACCTTCAAAAAACAAAACAAAACAAAACAATAATAACAATAAATGATTGACAACATTTAGAACCGAAAACAAAAAAAGAGCATTCATTAAAAAAAAGAGATGAGGTCTTACCCCTCCACCAGTGATGTACGGCACACTGTCCCAGGTGGCCACAAAGGCTGATGTAGCGGTAAAAGGCACGTTAGGGAAATACTGGTTAACAGCTTGAGTGACTTGTGCCAGTACAGCACTGCTTGTGTCCTCTCTGTAGGAGATAGTTCCACCGTCGACATTGAAAAGGTCAGTCCACAGAGGAGCAATGATGTCTATTCCAGCGTTCAGATAAGGAACGTAGGCTGACAGGGGTTCAGTAAACGTCAGGTGACCATTGTTGTTCACCTAAAATTCAGAACAAATTGCTGTAGAATTATCCACTACCACTCAAAAGTGTCATTCATTTTGGAAAGAGATTTAAAAAAAAACTCCAGTTGTACACTTTAAGATGAGAAAACTCTATTAGAGGAGTCATATAATGCTATTTTAAAGATCATTATTTTGAGTATTTCGTGTTGACATGCTTTAATGTTCAAAAAACACATTATTTTTCAAATACTGTGCATTATTGTAGTTCCTCTATGCCCCGCCTCTCTGAAACGCTTCGTTTTCTACAAAGCCCCTCCTTCCAACAAGTGCAGTCTGCTCTGATTGGCCAACTGACCCAGTGCATTGTGATTGGCCGAACACCACAAGCACACGTCGGAAATGTAACACCCCCTACCATAATCACGAGCTTCAGCTTTCAAGTTAGTTTTATCAGTTCAAGCCCGAGAGGGGAACAGAGTCGCGTGACAGACACAGTGATGATGCTCGTATGTATTTGCAGTACACAAGCCGCCGTTAAGACGATTTCTGATGGACTGTACACTCCGTTGTGATGTGACCCTGTTCCCCTCACACACACACACACACACACACACACGCCGCGTTACGCACAAAACTCCGCGTTTGAACAGTCAATAGCAAATACTTGAACTAATAACAAAACGTACTTACAGTCGCTGATGATTGTCATAGCAAAGTCAGAATTAACCCTTTTGTTTTTCTTTTTTTTTAAGAAATAGCCTTCGTGCACAGCCAGCCTTGTACTCTACTAGGTTCACGAAACTGTCGTCCATTAAATGCGTTGCACAAATTCGAACATTTGGGTTGTGCTGCTCTGTTGTAAATAATCGTAATCTATGATTCCTAAATGCATCTACTTTCAGAAGGCCAAATAAAGTGCTTTTGCTTTCGCATAGTAACACACAGCGTCTCCCTGACATGACTGCCTGCATCAACACTACCGCGGTTACTGAAACCATGCCTTCTTTCTTTGCGTGAACATTTGGGCGGCATTACGCAAATATTTCCACATCGTGACGTAGACATGTGGGGGCGTGTTTGAATGAGCCGTTTTAGGAGGGCGTGGCAGAGTCTTAACTTTTATAAAGAATATCTCTTTGGGTTTGAGACTTTAGTCTTTGCAACTTTAGGGATCTTATCTATGCACAAACAGCTTGTAACACTCCAAAGAGAAAGGAAAACTTGAAATCGCATCATATGACCCCTTTAATTGAAGAAGAATGCTGAATCATAAGTAACTAATGATATAATCAAAAGAAAAAATATATTTAACCAAAAAAAAAAACATCTATCGCTTACATAGATCTGATTGTATGTGCGTCCAAAGTATTTGAAAGGCTGCTGTAAGTAAATGGTTTCAGAGCTTCCATCGTCTGAAATGGGATTGACTATGTCTCCATCACCAAACGGCAGGAAATTAACTGGCACTAGAATACAAAGAAGCGTTAATGACTTATTTAGATCTTCCAACAAAACGTAAGCCCTTCAATTGCACAAGTTAAAAGTTTCAATATTAACTTGCAGAGAAACAGGTAACTCTTTAGCTTACAGTTTAGCGAACCATCAACACGGAAAGACCAGTGGCCGTTCACGTCGATATTACTGCTGGATGAGAGTTCTGGAGCACTGGCTGCTGGAATTGTGAAAGAGTTGAGGGAGTCCACTGTGTCATAACCAGCCTGTAAAAGTAAAAAAGGGTACTTAAAGCCTCAATCAAATCCTATTGCAAAATAAAACAATCTCTTACTTATAAATAAGGTATGTCCTTGTTATTCATTTCTGCTATTTGTAAATTGTGTAAGGATCTTCACTCCACTCACCAGCCAAGCTTGTGAGGTTTCTGCAATATCACCATAGTTGATCAGGATGAAAGAGCGGTCACCATTGGAGACTAAAACCACTTGGAAAGTAACCACCTTCAAAAAACAAAACAAAACAAAACAATAATAACAATAAATGATTGACAACATTTAGAACCGAAAACAAAAAAAGAGCATTCATTAAAAAAAAGAGATGAGGTCTTACCCCTCCACCAGTGATGTACGGCACACTGTCCCAGGTGGCCACAAAGGCTGATGTAGCGGTAAAAGGCACGTTAGGGAAATACTGGTTAACAGCTTGAGTGACTTGTGCCAGTACAGCACTGCTTGTGTCCTCTCTGTAGGAGATAGTTCCACCGTTGACATTGAAAAGGTCAGTCCACAGAGGAGCAATGATGTCTATTCCAGCGTTCAGATAAGGAACGTAGGCTGACAGGGGTTCAGTAAACGTCAGGTGACCATTGTTGTTCACCTAAAATTCAGAACAAATTGCTGTAGAATTATCCACTACCACTCAAAAGTGTCATTCATTTTGGAAAGAGATTTAAAAAAAAAACTCCAGTTGTACACTTTAAGATGAGAAAACTCTATTAGAGGAGTCATATAATGCTATTTTAAAGATCATTATTTTGAGTATTTCGTGTTGACATGCTTTAATGTTCAAAAAACACATTATTTTTCAAATACTGTGCATTATTGTAGTTCCTCTATGCCCCGCCTCTCTGAAACGCTTCGTTTTCTACAAAGCCCCTCCTTCCAACAAGTGCAGTCTGCTCTGATTGGCCAACTGACCCAGTGCATTGTGATTGGCCGAACACCACAAGCACACGTCGGAAATGTAACACCCCCTACCATAATCACGAGCTTCAGCTTTCAAGTTAGTTTTATCAGTTCAAGCCCGAGAGGGGAACAGAGTCACGTGACAGACACAGTGATGATGCTCGTATGTATTTGCAGTACACAAGCCGCCGTTAAGACGATTTCTGATGGACTGTACACTCCGTTGTGATGTGACCCTGTTCCCCTCACACACACACACACGCCGCGTTACGCACAAAACTCCGCGTTTGAACAGTCAATAGCAAATACTTGAACTAATAACAAAACGTACTTACAGTCGCTGATGATTGTCATAGCAAAGTCAGAATTAACCCTTTTGTTTTTCTTTTTTTTTTAGAAATAGCCTTCGTGCACAGCCAGCCTTGTACTCTACTAGGTTCACGAAACTGTCGTCCATTAAATGCGTTGCACAAATTCGAACATTTGGGTTGTGCTGCTCTGTTGTAAATAATCGTAATCTATGATTCCTAAATGCATCTACTTTCAGAAGGCCAAATAAAGTGCTTTTGCTTTCGCATAGTAACACACAGCGTCTCCCTGACATGACTGCCTGCATCAACACTACCGCGGTTACTGAAACCATGCCTTCTTTCTTTGCGTGAACATTTGGGCGGCATTATGCAAATATTTCCACATCGTGACGTAGACATGTGGGGGCGTGTTTGAATGAGCCGTTTTAGGAGGGCGTGGCAGAGTCTTAACTTTTATAAAGAATATCTCTTTGGGTTTGAGACTTTAGTCTTTGCAACTTTAGGGATCTTATCTATGCACAAACAGCTTGTAACACTCCAAAGAGAAAGGAAAACTTGAAATCGCATCATATGACCCCTTTAATTGAAGAAGAATGCTGAATCATAAGTAACTAATGATATAATCAAAAGAAAAAATATATTTAACCAAAAAAAAAAACATCTATCGCTTACATAGATCTGATTGTATGTGCGTCCAAAGTATTTGAAAGGCTGCTGTAAGTAAATGGTTTCAGAGCTTCCATCGTCTGAAATGGGATTGACTATGTCTCCATCACCAAACGGCAGGAAATTAACTGGCACTAGAATACAAAGAAGCGTTAATGACTTATTTAGATCTTCCAACAAAACGTAAGCCCTTCAATTGCACAAGTTAAAAGTTTCAATATTAACTTGCAGAAAAACAGGTAACTCTTTAGCTTACAGTTTAGCGAACCATCAACACGGAAAGACCAGTGGCCGTTCACGTCGATATTACTGCTGGATGAGAGTTCTGGAGCACTGGCTGCTGGAATTGTGAAAGAGTTGAGGGAGTCCACTGTGTCATAACCAGCCTGTAAAAGTAAAAAAGGGTACTTAAAGCCTCGATCAAATCCTATTGCAAAATAAAACAATCTCTTACTTATAAATAAGGTATGTCCTTGTTATTCATTTCTGCTATTTGTAAATTGTGTAAGGATCTTCACTCCACTCACCAGCCAAGCTTGTGAGGTTTCTGCAATATCACCATAGTTGATCAGGATGAAAGAGCGGTCACCATTGGAGACTAAAACCACTTGGAAAGTAACCACCTTCAAAAAACAAAACAAAACAAAACAATAATAACAATAAATGATTGACAACATTTAGAACCGAAAACAAAAAAAGAGCATTCATTAAAAAAAAGAGATGAGGTCTTACCCCTCCACCAGTGATGTACGGCACACTGTCCCAGGTGGCCACAAAGGCTGATGTAGCGGTAAAAGGCACGTTAGGGAAATACTGGTTAACAGCTTGAGTGACTTGTGCCAGTACAGCACTGCTTGTGTCCTCTCTGTAGGAGATAGTTCCACCGTCGACATTGAAAAGGTCAGTCCACAGAGGAGCAATGATGTCTATTCCAGCGTTCAGATAAGGAACGTAGGCTGACAGGGGTTCAGTAAACGTCAGGTGACCATTGTTGTTCACCTAAAATTCAGAACAAATTGCTGTAGAATTATCCACTACCACTCAAAAGTGTCATTCATTTTGGAAAGAGATTTAAAAAAAAACTCCAGTTGTACACTTTAAGATGAGAAAACTCTATTAGAGGAGTCATATAATGCTATTTTAAAGATCATTATTTTGAGTATTTCGTGTTGACATGCTTTAATGTTCAAAAAACACATTATTTTTCAAATACTGTGCATTATTGTAGTTCCTCTATGCCCCGCCTCTCTGAAACGCTTCGTTTTCTACAAAGCCCCTCCTTCCAACAAGTGCAGTCTGCTCTGATTGGCCAACTGACCCAGTGCATTGTGATTGGCCGAACACCACAAGCACACGTCGGAAATGTAACACCCCCTACCATAATCACGAGCTTCAGCTTTCAAGTTAGTTTTATCAGTTCAAGCCCGAGAGGGGAACAGAGTCGCGTGACAGACACAGTGATGATGCTCGTATGTATTTGCAGTACACAAGCCGCCGTTAAGACGATTTCTGATGGACTGTACACTCCGTTGTGATGTGACCCTGTTCCCCTCACACACACACACACACACACACACGCCGCGTTACGCACAAAACTCCGCGTTTGAACAGTCAATAGCAAATACTTGAACTAATAACAAAACGTACTTACAGTCGCTGATGATTGTCATAGCAAAGTCAGAATTAACCCTTTTGTTTTTCTTTTTTTTTAAGAAATAGCCTTCGTGCACAGCCAGCCTTGTACTCTACTAGGTTCACGAAACTGTCGTCCATTAAATGCGTTGCACAAATTCGAACATTTGGGTTGTGCTGCTCTGTTGTAAATAATCGTAATCTATGATTCCTAAATGCATCTACTTTCAGAAGGCCAAATAAAGTGCTTTTGCTTTCGCATAGTAACACACAGCGTCTCCCTGACATGACTGCCTGCATCAACACTACCGCGGTTACTGAAACCATGCCTTCTTTCTTTGCGTGAACATTTGGGCGGCATTACGCAAATATTTCCACATCGTGACGTAGACATGTGGGGGCGTGTTTGAATGAGCCGTTTTAGGAGGGCGTGGCAGAGTCTTAACTTTTATAAAGAATATCTCTTTGGGTTTGAGACTTTAGTCTTTGCAACTTTAGGGATCTTATCTATGCACAAACAGCTTGTAACACTCCAAAGAGAAAGGAAAACTTGAAATCGCATCATATGACCCCTTTAATTGAAGAAGAATGCTGAATCATAAGTAACTAATGATATAATCAAAAGAAAAAATATATTTAACCAAAAAAAAAAACATCTATCGCTTACATAGATCTGATTGTATGTGCGTCCAAAGTATTTGAAAGGCTGCTGTAAGTAAATGGTTTCAGAGCTTCCATCGTCTGAAATGGGATTGACTATGTCTCCATCACCAAACGGCAGGAAATTAACTGGCACTAGAATACAAAGAAGCGTTAATGACTTATTTAGATCTTCCAACAAAACGTAAGCCCTTCAATTGCACAAGTTAAAAGTTTCAATATTAACTTGCAGAAAAACAGGTAACTCTTTAGCTTACAGTTTAGCGAACCATCAACACGGAAAGACCAGTGGCCGTTCACGTCGATATTACTGCTGGATGAGAGTTCTGGAGCACTGGCTGCTGGAATTGTGAAAGAGTTGAGGGAGTCCACTGTGTCATAACCAGCCTGTAAAAGTAAAAAAGGGTACTTAAAGCCTCAATCAAATCCTATTGCAAAATAAAACAATCTCTTACTTATAAATAAGGTATGTCCTTGTTATTCATTTCTGCTATTTGTAAATTGTGTAAGGATCTTCACTCCACTCACCAGCCAAGCTTGTGAGGTTTCTGCAATATCACCATAGTTGATCAGGATGAAAGAGCGGTCACCATTGGAGACTAAAACCACTTGGAAAGTAACCACCTTCAAAAAACAAAACAAAACAAAACAATAATAACAATAAATGATTGACAACATTTAGAACCGAAAACAAAAAAAGAGCATTCATTAAAAAAAAGAGATGAGGTCTTACCCCTCCACCAGTGATGTACGGCACACTGTCCCAGGTGGCCACAAAGGCTGATGTAGCGGTAAAAGGCACGTTAGGGAAATACTGGTTAACAGCTTGAGTGACTTGTGCCAGTACAGCACTGCTTGTGTCCTCTCTGTAGGAGATAGTTCCACCGTTGACATTGAAAAGGTCAGTCCACAGAGGAGCAATGATGTCTATTCCAGCGTTCAGATAAGGAACGTAGGCTGACAGGGGTTCAGTAAACGTCAGGTGACCATTGTTGTTCACCTAAAATTCAGAACAAATTGCTGTAGAATTATCCACTACCACTCAAAAGTGTCATTCATTTTGGAAAGAGATTTAAAAAAAAAACTCCAGTTGTACACTTTAAGATGAGAAAACTCTATTAGAGGAGTCATATAATGCTATTTTAAAGATCATTATTTTGAGTATTTCGTGTTGACATGCTTTAATGTTCAAAAAACACATTATTTTTCAAATACTGTGCATTATTGTAGTTCCTCTATGCCCCGCCTCTCTGAAACGCTTCGTTTTCTACAAAGCCCCTCCTTCCAACAAGTGCAGTCTGCTCTGATTGGCCAACTGACCCAGTGCATTGTGATTGGCCGAACACCACAAGCACACGTCGGAAATGTAACACCCCCTACCATAATCACGAGCTTCAGCTTTCAAGTTAGTTTTATCAGTTCAAGCCCGAGAGGGGAACAGAGTCGCGTGACAGACACAGTGATGATGCTCGTATGTATTTGCAGTACACAAGCCGCCGTTAAGACGATTTCTGATGGACTGTACACTCCGTTGTGATGTGACCCTGTTCCCCTCACACACACACACACACGCCGCGTTACGCACAAAACTCCGCGTTTGAACAGTCAATAGCAAATACTTGAACTAATAACAAAACGTACTTACAGTCGCTGATGATTGTCATAGCAAAGTCAGAATTAACCCTTTTGTTTTTCTTTTTTTTTTAGAAATAGCCTTCGTGCACAGCCAGCCTTGTACTCTACTAGGTTCACGAAACTGTCGTCCATTAAATGCGTTGCACAAATTCGAACATTTGGGTTGTGCTGCTCTGTTGTAAATAATCGTAATCTATGATTCCTAAATGCATCTACTTTCAGAAGGCCAAATAAAGTGCTTTTGCTTTCGCATAGTAACACACAGCGTCTCCCTGACATGACTGCCTGCATCAACACTACCGCGGTTACTGAAACCATGCCTTCTTTCTTTGCGTGAACATTTGGGCGGCATTACGCAAATATTTCCACATCGTGACGTAGACATGTGGGGGCGTGTTTGAATGAGCCGTTTTAGGAGGGCGTGGCAGAGTCTTAACTTTTATAAAGAATATCTCTTTGGGTTTGAGACTTTAGTCTTTGCAACTTTAGGGATCTTATCTATGCACAAACAGCTTGTAACACTCCAAAGAGAAAGGAAAACTTGAAATCGCATCATATGACCCCTTTAATTGAAGAAGAATGCTGAATCATAAGTAACTAATGATATAATCAAAAGAAAAAATATATTTAACCAAAAAAAAAAACATCTATCGCTTACATAGATCTGATTGTATGTGCGTCCAAAGTATTTGAAAGGCTGCTGTAAGTAAATGGTTTCAGAGCTTCCATCGTCTGAAATGGGATTGACTATGTCTCCATCACCAAACGGCAGGAAATTAACTGGCACTAGAATACAAAGAAGCGTTAATGACTTATTTAGATCTTCCAACAAAACGTAAGCCCTTCAATTGCACAAGTTAAAAGTTTCAATATTAACTTGCAGAAAAACAGGTAACTCTTTAGCTTACAGTTTAGCGAACCATCAACACGGAAAGACCAGCGACCGTTCACGTCGATATTACTGCTGGATGAGAGTTCTGGAGCACTGGCTGCTGGAATTGTGAAAGAGTTGAGGGAGTCCACTGTGTCATAACCAGCCTGTAAAAGTAAAAAAGGGTACTTAAAGCCTCAATCAAATCCTATTGCAAAATAAAACAATCTCTTACTTATAAATAAGGTATGTCCTTGTTATTCATTTCTGCTATTTGTAAATTGTGTAAGGATCTTCACTCCACTCACCAGCCAAGCTTGTGAGGTTTCTGCAATATCACCATAGTTGATCAGGATGAAAGAGCGGTCACCATTGGAGACTAAAACCACTTGGAAAGTAACCACCTTCAAAAAACAAAACAAAACAAAACAATAATAACAATAAATGATTGACAACATTTAGAACCGAAAACAAAAAAAGAGCATTCATTAAAAAAAAGAGATGAGGTCTTACCCCTCCACCAGTGATGTACGGCACACTGTCCCAGGTGGCCACAAAGGCTGATGTAGCGGTAAAAGGCACGTTAGGGAAATACTGGTTAACAGCTTGAGTGACTTGTGCCAGTACAGCACTGCTTGTGTCCTCTCTGTAGGAGATAGTTCCATTGTTGACATTGAAAAGGTCAGTCCACAGAGGAGCAATGATGTCTATTCCAGCGTTCAGATAAGGAACGTAGGCTGACAGGGGTTCAGTAAACGTCAGGTGACCATTGTTGTTCACCTAAAATTCAGAACAAATTGCTGTAGAATTATCCACTACCACTCAAAAGTGTCATTCATTTTGGAAAGAGATTTTAAAAACAAACTCCAGTTGTACACTTTAAGATGAGAAAACTCTATTAGAGGAGTCATATAATGCTATTTTAAAGATCATTATTTTGAGTATTTCGTGTTGACATGCTTTAATGTTCAAAAAACACATTATTTTTCAAATACTGTGCATTATTGTAGTTCCTCTATGCCCCGCCTCTCTGAAACGCTTCGTTTTCTACAAAGCCCCTCCTTCCAACAAGTGCAGTCTGCTCTGATTGGCCAACTGACCCAGTGCATTGGGATTGGCCGAACACCACAAGCACGTGTCGGAAATGTAACGCCCCCTACCATAATCGCGAGCTTCAGCTTTCAAGTTAGTTTTATCAGTTCAAGCCCGAGAGGGGAACAGAGTCGCGTGACAGACACAGTGATGATGCTCGTATGTATTTGCAGTACACAAGCCGCCGTTAAGACGATTTCTGATGGACTGTACACTCCGTTGTGATGTGACCCTGTTCCCCTCACACACACACACACACACACACACACACGCTGCGTTATGCACAAAACTCCGCGTTTGAACAGTCAATAGCAAATACTTGAACTAATAACAAAACGTACTTACAGTCGCTGATGATTGTCATAGCAAAGTCAGAATTGACCCTTTTTTTTTTTTTTTTTTTTTTAAGAAATAGCCTTCGTGCACAGCCAGCCTTGTACTCTACTAGTTTCACGAAACTGTCGTCCATTAAATGCGTTGCACAAATTCGAACATTTGGGTTGTGCTGTTCTGTTGTAAATAATCATAACCTATGATTCCTAAATGCATCTACTTTCAGAAGGCCAAATAAAGTGCTTTTGCTTTCGCATAGAAACACACAGCGTCTCCCTGACATGACTGCCTGCATCAACACTACTGCGGTTACTGAAACCATGTCTTCTTTCTTTGCGTGAACATTTGGGCGGCATTACGCAAATATTTCCACATCGTGACGTAGACATGTGGGGGCGTGTTTGAATGAGCCGTTTTAGGAGGGCGTGGCAGAGTCTTAACTTTTATAAAGAATATCTCTTTGGGTTTGAGACTTTAGTCTTTGCAACTTTAGGGATCTTATCTATGCACAAACAGCTTGTAACACTCCAAAGAGAAAGGAAAACTTGAAATCGCATCATATGACCCCTTTAATTGAAGAAGAATGCTGAATCATAAGTAACTAATGATATAATCAAAAGAAAAAATATCTTTAACCAAAAAAAAAACGTCTATCGCTTACATAGATCTGATTGTATGTGCGTCCAAAATATTTGAAAGGCTGCTGTAAGTAAATGGTTTCAGAGCTTCCATCGTCTGAAATGGGATTGACTATGTCTCCATCACCAAACGGCAGGAAATTAACTGGCACTAGAATACAAAGAAGCGTTAATGACTTATTTAGATCTTCCAACAAAACGTAAGCCCTTCAATTGCACAAGTTAAAAGTTTCAAAATTAATTTGCAGAGAAACAGGTAACTCTTCAGCTTACAGTTTAGCGAACCATCAACACGGAAAGACCAGTGGCCGTTCACGTCGATATTACTGCTGGATGAGAGTTCTGGAGCACTGGCTGCTGGAATTGTGAAAGAATTGAGGGAGTCCACTGTGTCATAACCAGCCTGTAAAAGTAAAAAAGGGTACTTAAAGCCTCGATCAAATCCTATTGCAAAATAAAACAATCTCTTACTTATAAATAAGGTATGTCTTTGTTATTAATTTCTGCTATTTGTAAATTGTGTAAGGATCTTCACTCCACTCACCAGCCAAACTTGTCCCGTTTCTGCAATATCACCATAGTTGATCAGGATGAAAGAGCGGTCACCATTGGAGACTAAAACCACTTGGAAAGTAACCACCTTAAAAAACAACAACAAAAAGCAATTGACAACTTTTAAGAACTGAAAACACTCATAGAGCATTCATCAAAAATCAGAGATTAGGTCTTACCCCTCCACCACTGATGTACGGCACACTGTCCCAGGTGGCCACAAAGGCTGATGTAGCGGTAAAAGGCACGTTAGGGAAATACTGGTTAACAGCTTGAGTGACTTGTGCCAGTACAGCACTGCTTGTGTCCTCTCTGTAGGAGATAGTTCCACCATTTCTATTGTCAAGGTCAGTCCACAGAGGAGCAATGATGTCTATTCCAGCATTCAGATAAGGAACAAAGGCTGACAGGGGTTGAGTAAACGTCAGATGACCGTTGTTGTTCACCTAAAATTCAGATCAAATTGCTGTAGAATTATCTGCTACCACTCAACAGTATCATTCACTTTGCAAAAAGGTTTAAAAATATCCAGATGTACACTTAAACATGAGAAAACTCTCCAAACTGAAGAAAAATAATGAAGCATAATTAATTGCTGATTTAATAAGAAAAAAATATCTTCAACCAAAAAGAAATAGTCCACTGCTTACGTAGATCTGATTGTATGTGCGTCCAAAGTATTTGAAAGACTGCTGCAAGTAAATGGCTTCAGAGCTTCCATCATCTGAGATGGGATTGACTATGTCTCCACTCCCAAACGGCAGGAAATTAGCCGGCACTAGGATAAAAAGAAGCGTCAGTGAATTGTTTAGATCTTCAGAAGGAACATAATGCTCTTAAAAGGGACTAGTTAAAAGTTTTAGCATCATGTTGCAGACAAACAAACAATTCTTTGGCTTACAGTTTAGCGAACGATCAACACGGAAAGACCAGCGACCGTTCACGTCGATATTACTGCTGGATGAGAGTTCTGAGGCACTGGCTGCTGGAATTGTGAAAGAGTCGAGGGAATCCACTGTGTCATAACCAGCCTGTAAAAGTAAAAAAGGGGATTTAAAACCTCAATCAAATCCAATTCCTAATGACACCATCGCTAGCTTATAATGTATGAATTGGGGCATAAATAATTCCTTGTCATTCATTTCTGCTATTTCCAAAATGTAGGGATGTCCTGAGCCTATCTCAAGGATCGGGATCGGGGCCAATGAAGCATTTTTTTTAAACTGATCTGTATCAGCTCTCCTAAGCCTGATCCTTATTTTATGTCAGCTGTCATGCTGGTGTCGTGCAGTAGGTGGCGGTATGCGTCTTTATGTGGGTTTGCCAACTGCCATTAAAAGGAAAAGAAGAAGCTTGAGTGTGTGTGCTCAGCCGCCATTAATACCAAAAGAAGAAATGTGTGCGCGTGACGTGCAGGAACCAGTGAGGTCTGTTCTAGCGTGTCACACACGTTTGAGCTTCTGTGTTCAGTGTATTTAATGTGCACTCTTGTAACAATCTCTCATATATTTATCTTTTACTTTTAACTACCGTCAGACTATCTGAGACGTTGTTGTCATAATGTGCTGCTATGGCTTGCGTCTTGCTTCGGATTTGACTGATAGATTGGCGTTCTGACACCGCACGCTTCATGCTTTCTAACCATATGTTGCATTTATTCTGCTTATTGTACATATAAAATACAAGATGTTTATATCAGCCGTCCCATATTCATAACTGTGACCACACAGTCTGTTTACAATGTCTACCAGTATAACGTTTGCATCTACCAATGCCTTCATATAGTGTGTGCTTACAGAGAGAGTGTATCTTATAATATAATATAATTATATTATATTGTATTATTATTATATTGTAGTGTTATGCAACTTCCCAGAATAAATACGCAGGAGACGGAGATCCAGTTCAAAAGCAGTCTATGGCCTTATTTTATATCCTGAACATAACAACCTAAAGCATTGGGTATCAGGAGGCGTCCTAACTTCCCCAAAACCAAGAAAACCGCGGTGGCTCCCCACTCTTTCTTCTTCGAGCTGAACTCAAAACTAACTCTTGCCCCCACGCGCACCTCGCCCCTCCCCCCAGACACCTCCCACCATTAGCATGTAATAATAATGAACACATTTATAGCGGGGAGCAAACAGCCTCAGCGCCATTATATGATATTAAATTATATTACATACAAAAATATTACTTTTGCTCTCTGCACAACTCTGTATACATTGGATTGATTTTAATCACTTTAATTGTACTTGAATTGTGCACCAAAGACTAGGAATATATAAGTATCGGATTGGGACTCGGTATCGGCAGATACTCAATATTCAATGACTCAGATCGGATCGGGGGCACAAGAAACCTGATCGGGACATCCCTAACAAAATGTGTAACCATCTTCACTCCACTCACCAGCCAAACTTGTCCCGTTTCTGCAATATCACCATAGTTGATCAGGATGAAAGAGCGGTCACCATTGGAGACTAAAACCACTTGGAAAGTAACCACCTTAAAAAACAACAACAAAAAGCAATTGACAACTTTTAAGAACTGAAAACACTCATAGAGCATTCATCAAAAATCAGAGATTAGGTCTTACCCCTCCACCAGTGATGTACGGCACACTGTCCCAGGTGGCCACAAAGGCTGATGTAGCGGTAAAAGGCACGTTAGGGAAATACTGGTTAACAGCTTGAGTGACTTGTGCCAGTACAGCACTGCTTGTGTCCTCTCTGTAGGAGATAGTTCCACCATTTCTATTGTCAAGGTCAGTCCACAGAGCGGCAATGATGTCTATTCCAGCATTCAGATAAGGAACAAAGGCTGACAGGGGTTGAGTAAACGTCAGATGACCGTTGTTGTTCACCTAAAATTCAGATCAAATTGCTGTAGAATTATCTGCTACCACTCAACAGTATCATTCATTTTGCAAAAAGGTTTAAAAATATCCAGATGTACACTTAAACATGAGAAAACTCTCCAAACTGAAGAAAAATAATGAAGCATAATTAATTGCTGATTTAATAAGAAAAAAATATCTTCAACCAAAAAGAAATGGTCCACTGCTTACGTAGATCTGATTGTATGTGCGTCCAAAGTATTTGAAAGACTGCTGCAAGTAAATGGCTTCAGAGCTTCCATCATCTGAGATGGGATTGACTATGTCTCCATTCCCAAACGGCAGGAAATTAGCCGGCACTAGGATAAAAAGAAGCGTCAGTGAATTGTTTAGATCTTCAGAAGGAACATAATGCTCTTAAAAGGGACTAGTTAAAAGTTTTAGCATCATGTTGCAGACAAACAAACAATTCTTTGGCTTACAGTTTAGCGAACGATCAACACGGAAAGACCAGCGACCGTTCACGTCGATATTACTGCTGGATGAGAGTTCTGAGGCACTGGCTGCTGGAATTGTGAAAGAGTCGAGGGAATCCACTGTGTCATAACCAGCCTGTAAAAGTAAAAACAGGGTATTTAAAGCCTCAATCAAATCCTATTCCAAATAAAACAATCTCTTACTTATAAATAAGGTATGAATTGGGGTGTAAGTATATCCTTGTTATTCATTTCTGGTATTTGTAAATTGTGTAAGGATCTTCACTCCACTCACCAGCCAAGCTTGTGAGGTTTCTGCAATATCACCATAGTTGATCAGGATGAAAGAGCGGTCACCATTGGAGACTAAAACCACTTGGAAAGTAACCACCTTCAAAAAACAAAACAAAACAATAATAACAATAAACGATTGACAACATTTAGAACCGAAAACAAAAAGAGAGCATTCATTAAAAAAAAGAGATTAGGTCTTACCCCTCCACCAGTGATGTACGGCACACTGTCCCAGGTGGCCACAAAGGCTGATGTAGCTGTAAAAGGCACGTTAGGGAAATATTGGTTGACAGCTTGAGTGACTTGTGCCAGTACAGCACTGCTTGTGTCCTCTCTGTAGGAGATAGTTCCACCGTTGACATTGAAAAGGTCGGTCCACAGAGGAGCAATGATGTCTATTCCAGCGTTCAGATAAGGGACGAAGGCTGACAGGGGTTGAGTAAACGTCAGGTGACCGTTGTTGTTCACCTAAAATTCAGATCAAATTGCTGTAGAATTATCTGCTACCACTCAACAGTATCATTCATTTTGCAAAAAGGTTTAAAAATATCCAGATGTACACTTAAACATGAGAAAACTCTCCAAACTGAAGAAAAATAATGAAGCATAATTAATTGCTGATTTAATAAGAAAAAAATATCTTCAACCAAAAAGAAATAGTCCACTGCTTACGTAGATCTGATTGTATGTGCGTCCAAAGTATTTGAAAGACTGCTGCAAGTAAATGGCTTCAGAGCTTCCATCATCTGAGATGGGATTGACTATGTCTCCATTCCCAAACGGCAGGAAATTAGCCGGCACTAGGATAAAAAGAAGCGTCAGTGAATTGTTTAGATCTTCAGAAGGAACATAATGCTCTTAAAAGGGACTAGTTAAAAGTTTTAGCATCATGTTGCAGACAAACAAACAATTCTTTGGCTTACAGTTTAGCGAACGATCAACACGGAAAGACCAGCGACCGTTCACGTCGATATTACTGCTGGATGAGAGTTCTGAGGCACTGGCTGCTGGAATTGTGAAAGAGTCGAGGGAATCCACTGTGTCATAACCAGCCTGTAAAAGTAAAAAAGGGGATTTAAAACCTCAATCAAATCCTATTCCTAATGACACCATCGCTAGCTTATAATGTATGAATTGGGGCATAAATAATTCCTTGTCATTCATTTCTGCTATTTCCAAAATGTAGGGATGTCCTGAGCCTATCTCAAGGATCGGGATCGGGGCCAATGAAGCATTTTTTTTAAACTGATCTGTATCAGCTCTCCTAAGCCTGATCCTTATTTTATGTCAGCTGTCATGCTGGTGTCGTGCAGTAGGTGGCGGTATGCGTCTTTATGTGGGTTTGCCAACTGCCATTAAAAGGAAAAGAAGAAGCTTGAGTGTGCGTGCTCAGCCGCCATTAATACCAAAAGAAGAAATGTGTGCGCGTGACGTGCAGGAACCAGTGAGGTCTGTTCTAGCGTGTCACACACGTTTGAGCTTCTGTGTTCAGTGTATTTAATGTGCACTCTTGTAACAATCTCTCATATATTTATCTTTTACTTTTAACTACCGTCAGACTATCTGAGAGGTTGTTGTCATAATGTGCTGCTATGGCTTGCGTCTTGCTTCGGATTTGACTGATAGATTGGCGTTCTGACACCGCACGCTTCATGCTTTCTAACCATATGTTGCATTTATTCTGCTTATTGTACATATAAAATACAAGATGTTTATATCAGCCGTCCCATATTCATAACTGTGACCACACAGTCTGTTTACAATGTCTACCAGTATAACGTTTGCATCTACCAATGCCTTCATATAGTGTGTGCTTACAGAGAGAGTGTATCTTATAATATAATATAATTATATTATATTGTATTATTATTATATTGTAGTGTCATGCAACTTCCCAGAATAAATACGCAGGAGACGGAGATCCAGTTCAAAAGCAGTCTATGGCCTTATTTTATATCCTGAACATTACAACCTAAAGCATTGGGTATCAGGAGGCGTCCTAACTTCCCCAAAACCAAGAAAACCACGGTGGCTACCCACTCTTTCTTCTTCGAGCTGAACTCAAAACTAACTCTTGCCCCCACGCGCACCTCGCCCCTCCCCCCAGACACCTCCCACCATTAGCATGTAATAATAATGAACACATTTATAGCGTGGAGCAAACAGCCTCAGCGCCATTATATGATATTAAATTATATTACATACAAAAATATTACTTTTGCTCTCTGCACAACTCTGTATACATTGGATTGATTTTAATCACTTTAATTGTACTTGAATTGTGCACCAAAGACTAGGAATATATAAGTATCGGATTGGGACTCGGTATCGGCAGATACTCAATATTCAATGACTCAGATCGGATCGGGGGCACAAGAAACCTGATCGGGACATCCCTAACAAAATGTGTAACCATCTTCACTCCACTCACCAGCCAAACTTGTCCCGTTTCTGCAATACCTCCATAGTTGATCAGGATGAAAGAGCGGTCACCATTGGAGACTAAAACCACTTGGAAAGTAACCACCTTAAAAAACAACAACAAAAAGCAATTGACAACTTTTAAGAACTGAAAACACTCATAGAGCATTCATCAAAAATCAGAGATTAGGTCTTACCCCTCCACCAGTGATGTACGGCACACTGTCCCAGGTGGCCACAAAGGCTGATGTAGCGGTAAAAGGCACGTTAGGGAAATACTGGTTAACAGCTTGAGCGACTTGTGCCAGTACAGCACTGCTTGTGTCCTCTCTGTAGGAGATAGTTCCACCATTTCTATTGTCAAGGTCAGTCCACAGAGCGGCAATGATGTCTATTCCAGCATTCAGATAAGGAACAAAGGCTGACAGGGGTTGAGTAAACGTCAGATGACCGTTGTTGTTCACCTAAAATTCAGATCAAATTGCTGTAGAATTATCTGCTACCACTCAACAGTATCATTCATTTTGCAAAAAGGTTTAAAAATATCCAGATGTACACTTAAACATGAGAAAACTCTCCAAACTGAAGAAAAATAATGAAGCATAATTAATTGCTGATTTAATAAGAAAAAAATATCTTCAACCAAAAAGAAATAGTCCACTGCTTACGTAGATCTGATTGTATGTGCGTCCAAAGTATTTGAAAGACTGCTGCAAGTAAATGGCTTCAGAGCTTCCATCATCTGAGATGGGATTGACTATGTCTCCATTCCCAAACGGCAGGAAATTAGCCGGCACTAGGATAAAAAGAAGCGTCAGTGAATTGTTTAGATCTTCAGAAGGAACATAATGCTCTTAAAAGGGACTAGTTAAAAGTTTTAGCATCATGTTGCAGACAAACAAACAATTCTTTGGCTTACAGTTTAGCGAACGATCAACACGGAAAGACCAGCGACCGTTCACGTCGATATTACTGCTGGATGAGAGTTCTGAGGCACTGGCTGCTGGAATTGTGAAAGAGTCGAGGGAATCCACTGTGTCATAACCAGCCTGTAAAAGTAAAAAAGGGGATTTAAAACCTCAATCAAATCCAATTCCTAATGACACCATCGCTAGCTTATAATGTATGAATTGGGGCATAAATAATTCCTTGTCATTCATTTCTGCTATTTCCAAAATGTAGGGATGTCCTGAGCCTATCTCAAGGATCGGGATCGGGGCCAATGAAGCATTTTTTTTAAACTGATCTGTATCAGCTCTCCTAAGCCTGATCCTTATTTTATGTCAGCTGTCATGCTGGTGTCGTGCAGTAGGTGGCGGTATGCGTCTTTATGTGGGTTTGCCAACTGCCATTAAAAGGAAAAGAAGAAGCTTGAGTGTGCGTGCTCAGCCGCCATTAATACCAAAAGAAGAAATGTGTGCGCGTGACGTGCAGGAACCAGTGAGGTCTGTTCTAGCGTGCCACACACGTTTGAGCTTCTGTGTTCAGTGTATTTAATGTGCACTTTTGTAATGATCTCTCATATATTTATCTTTTACTTTTAACTACCGTCAGACTATCTGAGACGTTGTTGTCATAATGTGCTGCTATGGCTTGCGTCTTGCTTCGGATTTGACTGATAGACTGGCGTTCTGACACCGCACGCTTCATGCTTTCTAACCATATGTTGCATTTATTCTGCTTATTGTACATATAAAATAGAAGATGTTTATATCAGCCGTCCCATATTCATAACTGTGACCACACAGTCTGTTTACGATATCTACCAGTATAACGTTTGCATCTACCAATGCCTTCATATAGTGTGTGCTTACAGAGAGAGTGTATCTTATAATATAATATAATATAATTATATTATATTGTATTATTATTATATTGTAGTGTCATGCAACTTCCCAGAATAAATACGCAGGAGACGGAGATCCAGTTCAAAAGCAGTCTATGGCCTTATTTTATATCCTGAACATTACAACCTAAAGCATTGGGTATCAGGAGGCGTCCTAACTTCCCCAAAACCAAGAAAACCGCGGCGGCTACCCACTCTTTCGTCTTCGAGCTGAACTCAAAACTAACTCTTGCCCCCACGCGCACCTCGCCCCTCCCCCCAGACACCTCCCACCATTAGCATGTAATAATAATGAACACATTTATAGCGGGGAGCAAACAACCTCAGCGCCATTATATGATATTAAATTATATTACATACAAAAATATTACTTTTGCTCTCTGCACAACTCTGTATACATTGGATTGATTTTAATCACTTTAATTGTACTTGAATTGTGCACCAAAGACTAGCAATATATAAGTATCGGATTGGGACTCGGTATCGGCAGATACTCAATATTCAATGACTCAGATCGGATCGGGGGCACAAGAAACCTGATCGGGACATCCCTAACAAAATGTGTAACCATCTTCACTCCACTCACCAGCCAAACTTGCCCCGTTTCTGCAATATCACCATAGTTGATCAGGATGAAAGAGCGGTCACCATTGGAGACTAAAACCACTTGGAAAGTAACCACCTTCAAAAACAACAACAAAAAACAATTGACAACTTACAGAACTGAAAACACACAGAGAGCATTCTTCAAAAATCAGAGATTAGGTCTTACCCCTCCACCACTGATGTACGGCACACTGTCCCAGGTGGCCACAAAGGCTGATGTAGCGGTAAAAGGCACGTTAGGGAAATACTGGTTAACAGCTTGAGTGACTTGTGCCAGTACAGCACTGCTTGTGTCCTCTCTGTAGGAGATAGTTCCACCATTTCTATTGTCAAGGTCAGTCCACAGAGCGGCAATGATGTCTATTCCAGCATTCAGATAAGGAACAAAGGCTGACAGGGGTTGAGTAAACGTCAGATGACCGTTGTTGTTCACCTAAAATTCAGATCAAATTGCTGTAGAATTATCTGCTACCACTCAACAGTATCATTCATTTTGCAAAAAGGTTTAAAAATATCCAGATGTACACTTAAACATGAGAAAACTCTCCAAACTGAAGAAAAATAATGAAGCATAATTAATTGCTGATTTAATAAGAAAAAAATATCTTCAACCAAAAAGAAATAGTCCACTGCTTACGTAGATCTGATTGTATGTGCGTCCAAAGTATTTGAAAGACTGCTGCAAGTAAATGGCTTCAGAGCTTCCATCATCTGAGATGGGATTGACTATGTCTCCATTCCCAAACGGCAGGAAATTAGCCGGCACTAGGATAAAAAGAAGCGTCAGTGAATTGTTTAGATCTTCAGAAGGAACATAATGCTCTTAAAAGGGACTAGTTAAAAGTTTTAGCATCATGTTGCAGACAAACAAACAATTCTTTGGCTTACAGTTTAGCGAACGATCAACACGGAAAGACCAGCGACCGTTCACGTCGATATTACTGCTGGATGAGAGTTCTGAGGCACTGGCTGCTGGAATTGTGAAAAAGTCGAGGGAATCCACTGTGTCATAACCAGCCTGTAAAAGTAAAAAAGGGGATTTAAAACCTCAATCAAATCCAATTCCTAATGACACCATCGCTAGCTTATAATGTATGAATTGGGGCATAAATAATTCCTTGTCATTCATTTCTGCTATTTCCAAAATGTAGGGATGTCCTGAGCCTATCTCAAGGATCGGGATCGGGGCCAATGAAGCATTTTTTTTAAACTGATCTGTATCAGCTCTCCTAAGCCTGATCCTTATTTTATGTCAGCTGTCATGCTGGTGTCGTGCAGTAGGTGGCGGTATGCGTCTTTATGTGGGTTTGCCAACTGCCATTAAAAGGAAAAGAAGAAGCTTGAGTGTGCGTGCTCAGCCGCCATTAATACCAAAAGAAGAAATGTGTGCGCGTGACGTGCAGGAACCAGTGAGGTCTGTTCTAGCGTGCCACACACGTTTGAGCTTCTGTGTTCAGTGTATTTAATGTGCACTTTTGTAATGATCTCTCATATATTTATCTTTTACTTTTAACTACCGTCAGACTATCTGAGACGTTGTTGTCATAATGTGCTGCTATGGCTTGCGTCTTGCTTCGGATTTGACTGATAGACTGGCGTTCTGACACCGCACGCTTCATGCTTTCTAACCATATGTTGCATTTATTCTGCTTATTGTACATATAAAATAGAAGATGTTTATATCAGCCGTCCCATATTCATAACTGTGACCACACAGTCTGTTTACGATATCTACCAGTATAACGTTTGCATCTACCAATGCCTTCATATAGTGTGTGCTTACAGAGAGAGTGTATCTTATAATATAATATAATATAATTATATTATATTGTATTATTATTATATTGTAGTGTCATGCAACTTCCCAGAATAAATACGCAGGAGACGGAGATCCAGTTCAAAAGCAGTCTATGGCCTTATTTTATATCCTGAACATTACAACCTAAAGCATTGGGTATCAGGAGGCGTCCTAACTTCCCCAAAACCAAGAAAACCGCGGCGGCTACCCACTCTTTCGTCTTCGAGCTGAACTCAAAACTAACTCTTGCCCCCACGCGCACCTCGCCCCTCCCCCCAGACACCTCCCACCATTAGCATGTAATAATAATGAACACATTTATAGCGGGGAGCAAACAACCTCAGCGCCATTATATGATATTAAATTATATTACATACAAAAATATTACTTTTGCTCTCTGCACAACTCTGTATACATTGGATTGATTTTAATCACTTTAATTGTACTTGAATTGTGCACCAAAGACTAGCAATATATAAGTATCGGATTGGGACTCGGTATCGGCAGATACTCAATATTCAATGACTCAGATCGGATCGGGGGCACAAGAAACCTGATCGGGACATCCCTAACAAAATGTGTAACCATCTTCACTCCACTCACCAGCCAAACTTGCCCCGTTTCTGCAATATCACCATAGTTGATCAGGATGAAAGAGCGGTCACCATTGGAGACTAAAACCACTTGGAAAGTAACCACCTTCAAAAACAACAACAAAAAACAATTGACAACTTACAGAACTGAAAACACACAGAGAGCATTCTTCAAAAATCAGAGATTAGGTCTTACCCCTCCACCACTGATGTACGGCACACTGTCCCAGGTGGCCACAAAGGCTGATGTAGCGGTAAAAGGCACGTTAGGGAAATACTGGTTAACAGCTTGAGTGACTTGTGCCAGTACAGCACTGCTTGTGTCCTCTCTGTAGGAGATAGTTCCACCATTTCTATTGTCAAGGTCAGTCCACAGAGCGGCAATGATGTCTATTCCAGCGTTCAGATAAGGAACGTAGGCTGACAGGGGTTGAGTAAATGTCATGTGACCATTGTTGTTCACCTAAAATTCAGAACAAATTGCTATAGAATTATTCGGTACCACTCAAAAATATCATTCATTTTGCAAAGAGGGTGAAAACGTTCAGTTGTAAACTTAAACATGAGAAAACTCTCCTAACTGAAGAAAAACAATGAAGCATAAATAATTGGTGATCTAATAAAAAGAAAAAAAATATCTTCATCCAAAAAGAAATAGTCCAATGCTTACATAGATCTGATTGTATGTGCGTCCAAAGTATTTGAAAGGCTGCTGCAAGAAAATGGCTTCAGAGCTTCCATCATCTGAAATGGGATTGACTATGTCTCCATCCCCAAATGGTAGGAAATTAGTCGGCACTAGGATAAAAAGAAGTGTCAATGAATTGTTTCCATCTTCCAACGGAACATTAGTTCTTAAAAGGGACTAGTTAAAAGTTTCATCATCATGTTGCAGACAAACAAACAATTCTTTGGCTTACAGTTTGGCGAACCATCAACACGGAAAGACCAGCGACCGTTCACGTTGATATTACTGCTGGATGAGAGTTCTGGAGCACTGGCTGCTGGAATTGTGAAAGAGTCGAGGGAATCCACTGTGTCATAACCTGCCTGTAAAAGTAAAAAAGGGTATTGTTAAAAGCGCTATATAAATAAAGGTGACTTGACTTGACTATTGAACACCTCAGTCAAATCCAATTCCTAATTAAATCTGCAAGCAGCATTGAAAGGGCCCTTGAAAGGGCCACCTGCACCCAGTGGCCATAGAAGAACAGTGAACGGGACTTCCGTTTATGTGGCGTGCAGAGTAGTCGCACGTTCAGCCTGCTCCCGCAGTTTCATTTACAATTCACTGCTTAAACATCTCTATTTTCATTTATAGTGTGTACAATAGCTTTTAAAACTAGTTGCGATTATTCGGATCGCACTGTCATGTGTAAGGCTAAAGGAAAGCACACAGAAAAAGATATAGCTAGCATAACTATGGCCGACATTAGCTCACTTCTGGATGAACACAGAGCGGCCCTTTCGGCTGATTTTAAGTCGTCATTTGAGTCCCTCGCTTCAACGCTGGATAGCATCCATTCCACCATTACCGACCACGGACAACGCAATGACTCTTTAGAAACTAACGCCATTTCAGCTGATCAACGGCTTCAACATCTCGAGGACGCCTGTTCCGCTTTGCAGAAAGACAACGAGTCGCTCAAACTGAAAGTAGCGGATTTGGAGGGACGCAGCAGATGCCAAAATGTCAGGATCATTGGCTTACCTGAATCGATTGAGGGTCCCCGTCCAACAGTGTTTTTTTTTCCTAACTATTGGTTGACATTTTTGGTACGAAAGTTCTTGCTTTGCCCCCTAAGTTGGATAGAGCGCATCGCAATCTCGCATCAAAGCCGCGACCAGTCATCTTGCGCTTTCATCGGTTCCAAGTTAAGGACTTAGTAATTCACCAGGCGCGTAAACGTGAATCCCTGCTTTACAAAGGCCATACGATTCGCCTGTTTGTCGACTACAGCCCTGTTGTGTTGAAGCAACGCGCAGAGTACAGAGGTCCCATGGCCAAGTTATACAAGCGTACAAGCCTGCGCTCCTTTACCCAGCCAGACTGCGCATCACTTTACCAAGCAGAGAGAGGACATGTATCCTGTCCGCCTCGGAGGCGATTAAATTTGTCCAGGACTTAAATACGAACTCGTAAGCAAACGAATTGACATACCTCTTGTTCATTAATGTCTCGTTGACATTGCTATTGAAGAGCCTTTGTTTCTTAATTTCCTATTTTATTTCTTCTAGGCCTATATCTTTTTTATTTTTTTATTTTTTTTTACAGTATATTGATTTTGTACTACTTTTCTGTATATATTATTTTAATATTAGTGTACTGTACTGGCGACCTGTTGAAAGGAGCAAGCTGTGGTATCTCTTCAGTAGTCTATTAGGGCTGTTTGGCACTGCCCTTTTCTTTTTATGTTTTTTTAAAATGGAAAAAAACTTGATGTTTGATAAGGTTTAATCTGTTAAAGGGGACCTATTATGCAAAAATCACTTTTATAAGGTGTTTGAACACAGTTGTGTGGCCGCAGTGTGTGAAAACAACCAGCCTATAATGTTAAAAATCCACCAACTAATTTTTTTTATAAAACCAATAAATCATGAACAGTCTCTCCAAACGAGCTGCTTCAGATTCTCCCTCTGTGCACGTCACTGAGGGGGAAAAGTCCCGCCCATTTGTGACGCTCTCTGCCCTATTAGCATAAACACAGCCCTGAGTGAGAAGCTGCAGTCCGCCATTACTGGAGATATATACAATGTCAGCACCAAAGAGGCATTACAAGTGTTGTGTTTTGGGATGCACTAATGAACATAGGAGTCGCCATAATCTCCCCCCATCTGAACCGAGGACACTGTGGTTAAATTTCATTTTCGAAGGAAATATCCTGGAAAAAATCGGTAACGTCCCCTAAAGGAACTTTGCTGCCGTACCATGATATGACGCAGCGCCTGAAAGTAGTCCCCAGCTCAGTAGCCTATGATATACTGTAGCTGGGGACTACTTTCAGGCGCTGCGTCATATCATTGCGCCTGCTGCACTCATGGTACGGCAGCAAAGTTCCTTGATTATTATGCCGGAATGAGAGTATAGTTCCTAGCCATATCAGCCTACAATATCGCAACTTTTCATTTTCCGTCGGTCTTAGTACACGACGTAACTACAGAAGAGTCAAGCTTTAAATAGGAAAAATATTGAAACTCTTTGGTCATTTTTGATGACCAAATGCTAATGGTCTAATCCGATTCAATGAACTATGCTAAGCTAAGCTAAAAGTGCTACCGCCAGACCCGGATATCGGCTGAATGGATTCAAAAATGGTAAAACTCAACTGTTTGTAAAATGAGCCAATTTCCAAAAAAAGTTAAGTGTTCCTTTAATGATCAGCCTCCACCCTGGCTGAGGATTGAGGAGGCTGCATGTAACCGTTCTTCACTTACATCTCTTCCTTTTTCGTTTTCATCTTTAAAGTTTTCTAATAATGTTATAATTAAAAATTGTCTTAAGGTTTGGTGTCAGTTTAGGCGCCATTTCATTTTACAGACAACACCTCTCTTATACCCTGTTCATTCTAATCCTCTTTTTCCTCCCTCTTTCAATGATAAGGCTTTTGCAGCATGGGTGGACCATGGTATAGTTTCTATTAAGGATCTTTACATTGATGGTACATTTGTATCATTCGAACAACTGACTCAAGTTTTTAACTTGCCAAGGTCACATTTTTTTCAGGTATTTGCAGATCTGTTGTTTTGTCCGCAAGCATTACTCTGGGTTCCCTTTGATTCCACCCTCTACTCTGATTGATACCACTTCCAATACCAATCCTTATCAAAGTGGAGCCATCTCTAAGATTTATAACATCTTGCTCATGTACCATCCCTTGGCCTCTGACAGTCTGCGTCTTACATGGGCTAGGGATCTTAACACTGAGATTGAGACAGAGACCTGGCAGTCGGCTTTGAAACGTGTTCATACATCTTCTGTCTGTGCTCGTCACGTGGTTTTGCAGTGTAAATTAGTCCACAGAGTCCACTGGTCTAAATGTAAACTAGCTCGTATGTTCCCTGGCATTGATCCAAGTTGTGACAAATGTCATGTAGAAATATCATTTTTGATTCATTCTCAGCTATCACTTCTATTAACATTCATCCTTCTCCGTTAATTGGCCTGTTTGGAGTTTTCCCTCCTGATTGTGAGTTGCCATTTTATTTTGCTGAGTTAGTATCTTTTCTCTCACTACTAGCGAGGTGCTGTATTTTGATGCACTGGAAAAGTCCTCACCCCCTCTTCCCATACTCAATGGATAAAATATGCCTTATTCTTTGTTAAATTGGAAAGAATTAAACAGTCTTCGAGGTTCCATGGTTACATTTTCAAGAATCTGGTTACCCCTTTTGGAGCATGTTAAGTTTCTGTAGCTAGAAGGAGTCTCGGTTGGTTGATTGATTGATTGATTGCCCGCCCATTCTGCACCAACTGTACATACCAGATAAGCACTATATAGGCACAATATTTGCTGCAAGTAAAAATACCTTTTTTTCTTTCCTCTCTCCTTCCTTTTCCCCTAATTTGTTATTCCAGTTACCACCCTCAACTTCCTGGACTAATTAATGTCTACTTTGTTTCAGTTTTTCTGTATAATATTAGATACTGCTCTCAACCTTTGGTTGGGGTGAGGGTATGTACAGTGGTGTTTTTTTCTTTTTATTTTTTGCATATTTGTCACACTTGAATGATTCAGATCATCAAACTAATTTTAATATTACACAAAGATAATGCAAGTAAATACAAAATGCAGTTTTGAAATAATGATTTAATTTATTAAGGGAAAAAAGCTGGCACTACGTGAAAAAGTAATTGCCCCCTAAATCTAATAACTGGTTGTGCCACACTTGGCAGCAACAACTGCAATCAAGCGTTTGCGATAACTGGCAATGAGTCTTTCACATCGCTGTGGAGGAATTTTGGCCCACTCTTCTTTGCAGCATTGTTTTAATTCAGCCACATTGGAGCGTTTTCAAGCATGAAAGGACTGTTTAAGTTCATGCCACAGCATCTCAATCGGATTTAAGTACGGACTTTGATTTGGCCACTTCAAAACCTTAATTTTGTTTTTCCTGAGTTATTCAGAGGTGGACTTGCTGGTGTGTTCGGGATCATTGTCCTGCTGCACAACCCAAGTGTGCTTGAGCTTGAGGTCACAAACTGATGGCCGGGACATTCTCCTTCAGGATTTTCTGATAGAGTGCAGAATTCATGGTTCCATCAATTATGGCAAGTTGTCCAGGTCCTGAAGCTGCAAAGCAGCCCCGGACCATCACACTACCACCACCATATTTGCCTGTTCGTATGATGTTCTTTTTATGAAATGCTGTGTTGGTTTTACGCCAGATGTAACGGGACACACACCTTCAAAAAAGTTCAACTTTTGTCTCATCAGTCCACAGAATATTTGCCCAAAAGTCTTGGGGATAATCAAGATATTTTTTGGCAAATGTGAGACGAGCCTTTGTATTCTTTTTGGTCAGCAGTGGCTTTTGCCTTGGAACTCTCCCTTGGATGCTGTTTTTACCCAGTCTCTTTCTTACTGTTGAATCATAGACACTGACCTTAATTGAGGCAAGTGAGGCCTGCAGCTCTTTAGATGTTGTTCTGGGTTCTTTTATGACCTCCTGGATGAGTCTTCGTTGTGCTCTTGGAGTAATTTTGGTAGGCCGGCCACTCCTGGGAAGGTTCACCACTGTTCCAAGTTTTCTCCATTTGTGGATAACGGCTCTGACCGTGGTTCGCTGGAGTCCCAAAGCCATAGATATGGCTTCATAACCCTTTCCAGACTGATACATGCCAACTACTTTGTTTCTCATCTGTTCTTGTATTTCTTTAGATTGCGGCATTATGTGTTGCTCTTTAAGAATGCTTCACTTTGTCAGACAGGTTCTATTTAAGTCATTTCTTGATTCAACAGGTGTGGCTAGTGAAATTTAACTCAGCTTTCTAAAATAATGTGGTTAATAATAGTTCTTTCATGATTTAACAGGAGGGGGTAATTAATTTTTCACGTAGGGCCAGGTAGGTTTGGACAGCTTGTTTCCCTTAAGAAATGAAATCATAATTTAAAAACTGCATTTTGTATATACTTGCATTATCTTTGTGTAATATAAAAATTAGTTTGATGATCAGAATCTTTTAAGTGAAAAAAAAAAAAAAAAAAACAGGAAAGGGGCAAAAACCTTTTCACGGCACTGTATGTGATATTTTTGTATAATTATTATTTATTTTCTTTCCTAATTCTTTTTTTTTTTTTGCTTTTGCTTTTTTTTTTTTTTGCTGTTGTGAAAATTTTATAAATAAATCATACAAAAAAAAAAAGAAAAACAGTGAACAATGGGCAATATGCATTAAAAGTGGTAAATAAAGGAGAAATATGTTAAAGTTATTTATATGTGCCAAATTCCTGCTGCCAGCTGGTGGCGCTATGACTATAACTGGATATTGGCATGTATGTAGATGTCTTCAGGCCAGGACTCTTATCACACGTGAAGTTTGATGCAGATTGGACATTGCATGTTTGAGTGAGTGTAAAACATGACATGTCCTGTTGTCAACAGGTGGCACTATGATTATAATTGGATATTGGCCTTAAAATGTCTTCACGCCAGGACTCTTTTCAAACAAAAAATTTGGGGCAGACTGGACATTGCATATTTTAGTTAGTGTAAAACATGACATTTTCTGTTGCCAACAGGTGACGCTATAAATTATAACTGAACATCGGCATGTAGATGTGTTATGGCCAGGACTCTTACTAAATGTGAAGTTTGGGGCAGATCGGACATTGCATGTTTAAGTTAGTGTAAAACAAGTAATTTCCTGTTGACAGCAGGTGATGCTATGATTATAATTGTATATTGGCCTTAAGATGTGTTCAGACTGGGACTCTTATCAAACATGTGAAGTTTAGCGCAGATCGAACATTGCATGTTTAAGTTAGTGTAAAACAAGTCATTTCCTGTCGCCAGCAGTTGGCGCTATGATTATAATTGTATATTGGCCTTAAGGTGTGTTCAGGCTAGGACTCTTATCAAATGTGAAGTTTGGGGTAGATCAGACATTGCATGACAGTTTCATGGCATTAAGCATGCTTTAGCACTTAGTCAGTGCTGCTAGCATGTTTCTAGCATGTTTAGCACACAATGGCATATTTTACATAGTAAGTGTTGCTTGCATGTTTGAGCATATTTCTAGCATGTTTGGCACTCAATGGCTCATCTTAGTGTGTTGCTAATAGTGTATCACTGTGTGAAACATGTCACTTCCTGTTGCCAGTAGGTGGTGCTATGACTATGAATATGGGCATGGACCTGTGTTCAGGACAGAACTCCTATCAAACGTGTGAAGTTTGGGGCAGATTGGACATTTTTTGCATGAGTCAGTGTTGCCAAGTCTGTGGATTTCCCGTGGAATTTAGCTACTTTAACACTTGTTTTTAATGTCCGTGGGTTAGAGTGACCCAAATAAACTCATATTTAGCCCCTGGAGTGCGCATTTACCAGGGGAACCCCGCCAAAGAACATGTATTTTACACCCAAGAATGCGATTTTCACCGGGAACTCCCCTCGAAATGCGAGTGGCTAGTTTTGGACTAGTTTTGAGTAGCAATTGGGCGGGTTTTGTTGTGAAAACATGGCAACCCTGGCCTGAGTTACAGCAACTTCCTGTTTCATGGTGAAACATCGCAATTTGTAAGGCTGCCAGGGATACGCCCTTCAATGAAAACTCAAGATCTTCGCAATTTAGCATTGCAAAAGGCCTTATGATTACACTCACTAAATTTGAAGATGATCTGATTAAAACTGTAGGAGGAGTTTGTTAAAGTACGAGGCCTGAAAATGGCAAAAACTACACAAATATCATAGAGGAAATTGAAAATGTTGCGTCTAGAACTTCGCTCCAAGAAACTTTGTTGTAGGTATTGGGACTTTACATGCATGTACAGAATTTTGTACACGTACGTGAAACATAGCGGGAGGGGCGCTTCGTTGAAATTTTATAGGTGGCGCTATTGAGTCATTTTGCCACGCCCGATTCTGAAACGCATATCAGATGTAAATTTTTACCAGTTCTGATGCATGTGCAAAGTTTTGAGAGTTTTGAGCATGTTTAGGCCCCCAAAAATGCAATTTACTTTGGAGAAGAAGAAGAAGAAGAAGAAACAGAGCAATAACAAGAGAGTCCCCGCACCATTGGTGCTTGGGCCCTAATGACACCATTACTAGCTTATAAATAAGGTATAAATTGGGGCTTTTAAGTGATTCCTTGTCATTCATTTCTGCTATTTGCAAAATGTGTAACGATCTTCACTCACCAGCCAAACTCGTGCTGTTTGTGCAATATCACCATAGTTGATCAGAATGAAAGAGCGGTCACCATTGGAGACTAAAACCACTTGGAAAGTAACCACCTTCAAAAACAACAACAACAAAACAAACAAATGACAACTTTCATAACTGAAAACACTCATGGAGCATTCATTGAAAATCAGAGATTCTTACCCCTTCACCACTGATGTACGGCACTCTGTCCCAGGTGGCCACAAAGGCTGATGTAGCGGTAAAAGGCACGTTAGGGAAATACTGGTTAACAGCTAGAGTGACTTGTGCCAGTACAGCACTGCTTGTGTCCTCTCTGTAGGAGATAGTTCCACCATTTCTATTGTCAAGGTCAGTCCACAGACCTGTAATGATGTCTATTCCAGCGTTCAGATAAGGAACGTAGGCTGACAAGGGTTGAGTAAACGTCAGGTGACCATTGTTGTTCACCTAAAATTCAGAACAAATTGCTGTTGAATTATCCGCTATGACTCAAAAGTATCATTCATTTTGGAAAGAATTAATTTTGGAGTTTAACCCTCTGGTTGTGTTCGGACTCCTGTCACTCTTGTTGTGTTCCCGGTCAAAAATGACCGGACTCCAAACAACTGCTTATAAATCTGTCATTATGCTATATTATCACTAAATATTGGATTCATTCTTTTTGTCAACTTGTTTTCTTTCATTTAGGACTGGTTTTGTGTTTCTATTTGCATCTGATTAATCGTAAGCCTCATTTATCCGAAAGTAGGCACCTCATTTTTTGAGTGAAAAAAACATTTTTTATGAATAATTTTCACAATATGAGATAAAAAATTATGAAAATTTGCACTGTTTCTCACACTAGTGTACTTTAATGATTAATCAGCAAGTTTTCTTTTAAATGCTTTTATTTTGTACAAAATTGCAAAAAGTCACACTTGTGGTGTTCCCGGTCAAAAATGACCGGACTCCAAACAACTGCTTATAAATCTGTCATTATGCTATATTATTACCAAATATTGGATTCAATCTTTTTGTCAACTTGTTTTCTTTCATTTAGGACTGGTTTTGTGTTTCTATTTGCATCTGATTAATCGTAGGCCTCATTTATCCGAAAGTAGGCACCTAATTTTTTGAGTGAAAAAAGCATTTTTTATGAATAATTTTCACAATATGAGATAAAAAATTATGAAAATTTGCACTGTTTCTCACACTAGTGTACTTTAATGATTAATTAGGAAGTTTGCTTTTAAATGCTTTTATTTTGTACAAAATTGCACAAAGTCACACTTGTCAAAAATGGCCGGCCATTGAAAGTGAATGGGGAAGAATGAAAGTAAGAGAAACAACTAGTGTTCAGGAGAATGTTGTGCTTGCAAACATAAAGGCCTTGGACCTGTGTGGATGCATGTATACTCACGCTATCTCACACACAAACACACACACATCTATGCATACAAACTATTATGAGAATTACCAACGCTATCTTTTCATTTAGGTTTAGGGGTGGGGTTAGGTGTAGGTCATTCGTACTAATTCATACGAATTGGCAACTCGTAAAATACGTACGATTTAGCAAAAATCACATGAATTCCTACGAATTAGCCACCTCGTAAAATATGTACGAATTGCCGTGAGATCGGGCTGGAATTACCAACGCTATCTCACGGCAATTCGTACATATTTTACGAGGTGGCTAATTCGTACGACCTCACTCGTACGATTTAGTACGATTTAGTACAATTTGTCTAAACCCCAGTGACGGGTAGGTTTAGCGGCGGAGTTAGGTGTGGGTCATTCGTACAAATTCATACGAATTGGCAACTCGTAAAATACGTACGATTTAGCAAAAATCGTATGAATTCCTACGAATTAGCCACCTCGTAAAATATGTACGAATTGCCGTGAGATCGGGCTGGAATTACCAACGCTATCTCACGGCAATTCGTACATATTTTACGAGGTGGCTAATTCGTACGACCTCACTTGTACGATTTAGTACGATTTAGTACAATTTGTCTAAACCCCAGTGACGGGTAGGTTTAGCGGCGGAGTTAGGTGTGGGTCATTCGTACAAATTCATACGAATTGGCAACTCGTAAAATACGTACGATTTAGCAAAAATCGTATGAATTCCTACGAATTAGCCACCTCGTAAAATATGTACGAATTGCCGTGAGATCGGGCTGGAATTACCAACGCTATCTCACGGCAATTCGTACATATTTTACGAGGTGGCTAATTCGTACGACCTCACTCGTACGATTTAGTACGATTTAGTACAATTTGTCTAAACCCCAGTGACGGGTAGGTTTAGCGGCGGAGTTAGGTGTGGGTCATTCGTACAAATTCATACGAATTGGCAACTCGTAAAATACGTACGATTTAGCAAAAATCGTATGAATTCCTACGAATTAGCCACCTCGTAAAATATGTACGAATTGCCGTGAGATCGGGCTGGAATTACCAACGCTATCTCACGGCAATTCGTACATATTTTACGAGGTGGCTAATTCGTATGACCTCACTCGTACGATTTAGTACAATTTGTCTAAACCCCAGTGACGGGTAGGTTTAGCGGCGGAGTTAGGTGTAGGTCATTCGTACATATTCATACGAATTGGCAACTCGTAAAATACGTACGATTTAGCAAAAATCGTATGAATTTGTACGAGTGAGGTCGTACGAATTCATACGAATTAGCCACCTCGTAAAATATGTACGAATTGCCATGAGATCGGGTTGGAATGACTCCTATTTCATCCTACCCTGAACTGCATGCAATATGCTTTTATGAATCTGATATTATAACTCTCTTTCTCTCTCTCTCACACACACACACACACACACACACACACACATGCTCAAACTGCCTTGTCTTTAGCCTGCATTGACTTCAAAAGAATCTTTTCTTTCACCGCATATTCTAGACAAAACATTATGACAATAGGTTTTGAGGCTTTCGTGTTCTCACAGAGTAGACGAAAGTTTACAAATAAATGCTAGAGTATACAAATGCCTCACAGTGCCTTGCTTGTCATTCACACGAGGAAGGGACAACGAAGGATGAATCTTACAATGAAGATGCATTGCAAGATATATTGGAAGAGGAAAACATCACTGAACAAGCTGAAAACCTTGCAACAATTGAAGTGGAGCAATCTTCTGATTTTGGGGACCCAGCTGAAGTTGATGTAACGTTCTGGTCGAAGGATGGAAAAAAAATATTATTTTGAAGTCAATGCAGGCCAAAGACAAGGCAGTTTGAACGTGTGTGTGTGTGTTTGTGTGTGTGTGTGTGTGAGAGAGTGAGAGCGAGAGAGAGAGAGAGAGAGAGAGAGAGAGAGTTATAATATCAGATTCATAAAAGCATATTGCATACAGTTCAGGGTAGGATGAAATAGGTGTAATACTCACAATAGTTTGTATGCATAGATGTGTGTGTGTGTGAGAGTGTGATAGCGTGAGTATACATGCATCCACACACGCACAGGTCCAAGGCCTTTATGTTTGCAAGCACAACATTCTCCTGAACACTAGTTGTTTCTCTTACTTTCATTCTTCCCCATTCACTTTCAATGGCCGGCCATTTTTGACAAGTGTGACTTTGTGCAATTTTGTACAAAATAAAAGCATTTAAAAGCAAACTTCTTGATTAAACATTAAAGCACACTAGTGTGATAAACAGTGCAAATTTTCATAATTTTTTATCTCATATTGTAAAAATTATTCATAAAAAATGCTTTTTTCACTCAAAGAATAGGTGCCTACTTTCAGATAAATGAGGCCTACGATTAATCAGATGCAAATAGAAACACAAAACCAGTCCTAAATGAAAGAAAACAAGTTGACAAAAAGATTGAATCCAATATTTGGTGATAATATAGCATAATGACAGATTTATAAGCAATTGATCGGAGTCCGGTCATTTTTGACCGGGAACACCACAAGTGTGACTTTTTGCAATTTTGTACAAAATAAAAGCATTTAAAAGCAAACTTCCTGATTAATCATTAAAGTACACTAGTGTGAGAAACAGTGCAAATTTTTGTAATTTTTTGTTTAATAATGTGAAAATTATTCATAAAAAAAGATTTTTCACTCAAAAACTGAGGAGCCTACTCTCAGATAAATGAGGCTTACGATTAATCAGATGCAAATAGAAACACAAAACCAGTCCTAAATGAAAGAAAACAAGTTGACAAAAAGAATGAATCCAATATTTAGTGATAATATAGCATAATGACAGATTTATAAGCAGTTGTTTGGAGTCAGGTCATTTTTGACCGGGAACACCACAAGTGTGACTTTTTGCAATTTTGTACAAAATAAAAGCATTTAAAAGCAAACTTCCTGATTAATCATTAAAGTACACTAGTGTGAGAAACAGTGCAAATTTTTATAATTTTTTGTTTAATATTGTGATCATTTTTGACCGGGAACACAACAAGTGTGACTAGGTGAAATAAAACCCACAAAAAATTAAGAAAATTCTAAAAAAAATTAATGAGAAGTACTTATACCCTATGTGAACAAAGTCAGTAAGTTTGAGTCCAATGCGATAACGTTAACTAGTATTTTCGGGAAAAAGAAAATCTTTTTCGGGTCAATTTGACCCGAACACAACCAGAGGGTTTTAAAAAACTCCAGTTGCACACTTAAATATGAGAAAACTCCTAACTGAAGAATAATAATGAAGCATAATTAGTTGCAGATTACATAAGAAAAAAATATCTTCAACCAAAAAGAAATAGTCCACTGCTTACGTAGATCTGATTGTATGTGCGTCCAAAGTATTTGAAAGGCTGCTGCAAGTAAATGGCTTCAGAGCTTCCATCATCTGAGATGGGATTGACTATGTCTCCATTCCCAAACGGCAGGAAATTAGCCGGCACTAGGAAAAGCAGAAGTAACAGAGTGTTATTTAATTGTTCTAAATAGGGTCCTTTATGCCAGCGCCTTTAGACTGAGTAGCTTTTTTCCCCAAGAGCAATAACTGCTTTGAATCAATCCACTGAGTACCCCTTACTATTTGTGAGTTTGAGCACAGAGCTGAATAGCATTATCGACTCTAAAACTCATGTATATTGCAGAACAATACTGATAAACGGAGAATAACTAACCATTTTCACAGGAATTATGTAACTTTCAGAACCGAAAACACAGAGAGCATTCGTTAAAAATCAGAGATGAACTGACTCCGTCGCTATAGTACATATCTTACTATTGCACTCTTTTAACTTTGCTGGATTTTATTTATACTGTTTGTTATTGTTATTTTTAATTTGTTTGGTCTATTTTAATTTATTTATTGTTAATGATATTGTGTGTAAAGTAATTTTGTTGGTTCTGTCCAATACATCTATTCTATTCTATTCTATTCTATTCTAGACAAATATGCAGCTCTAATAATAAATAGGCTTATAGTTTATCAAGCCCTAACCACACAGCTCAATTCTAGAGAGACAATTCAAGAGTGACTTTCAAGAGGGCCAACTCTTTGAATGTATATGAGCCACCCAGACTTGAACAAAATAAATAAATGGACAAATCCCAGTGTGCAAACTTGTCACATCATATCCAAAAATATTTTAGGCTGTTATCGCTGAAATAACTGGTAGGCTTTACAAAAGGAGGTGAACAGATGACAGGATCACACTCACAGAGTAATGAAATTCTCACAGCCCACATGAAATGAGGTGATGGGTCGGTTTTGGCCCAGAGGCCTTGAGTTTGAATTATCTCTACATCAGGGATGTCCAATCCTGCTCCTGGAGGGCCACTGTCCAGCAGAGTTTAGCTCCAAACCCATTTAAACACACCTGAACCAACAAATCAAGGTCTTGCTAGGCATACTAGAAACTAATTTTTGTATTATTTTTGAAATTTTACATAAATTTGTATCTAATTTAAGAAAACAGAAAAATACAGTAAAAAAAAATTAATTACTGTAATTTGTCAATGTCATAATACGTAAAATAACAGCCGAGTAGCTAATTTGTAGGTAATTTAACAGAGTTTTGACTACAATTTGAAATAAAAGAATACAACCTGAAAAAAAATCAGTTATTTTCCGTAAAATTACATTTAGTTTTTTTTTACAGTGATGTAGTAGGTCAGCAGATGTGATTCTGCAGGACAATGCATAGCACTTTGGAGAGTGATATTCATTAGATTACATAATCATTAGACTATGTATAAATTTACTTAAAGCCTATTTGTAGTGATACACTCCATCCAAATTTCTGAATTTAACTTATGCGCAAAAGTGGAATATAAAAAAACAGTCTTAATTTTACGCAAAATAACTGATTTTTTTTTCAGATTGTTTTCTTTCATTTTAAATTGTAGTTAAAACTTGTTTTGTTATGTTCAGAGTTTTTGTTTATCTGAATATTTTGTTGATCATCACCATTGTTGAGGTTCATATGCAGACTGGATGTCTGTGAGTACATGATCCTGTTCAAATAATTTCTGCATAATGACTGAAAAATCTTTCGAAATATCAAAGCAGAACAGGATTTTATGCAGTTGTATTCTAGGGCTGCAATAATGTGAAATTAATCTAAGTAATATATGCATATATCAGATCAGTGAATCAGGCCACTATATGGTGATTGAACCATCACCAATAAGTAACCATCTTCATCTGATCAAATTTTCTCTAGCAATTTTTGCTATAACAAATGTGCTTTAGAAACCCAAAGTTACAGAAGCCAGAGAAAAACGAATATATCCACAACGGTGACTTCAAACTTTATTATTTTCAATTAAGCATCATCTAAACTTCAGTTACAACTTCAGGACAAAGGTTTTTGCCCCCTTCCTGTTTTTTTTTGTTTTTTTGCATATTTGTCACACTTAAAAGATTCAGATCATCAAACTAATTGTAATATTACACAAAGATAATGCAAGTAAATACACAATGCGGTTTTTAAATGATGATTTCATTTATGTGAAAAATGAATTGCCCCTTCCTGTTAAATCATGAAATAACTGTGATTAACCACATTATTTCAGAAAGCTAAGTTAAATTTCACTAGCCAAACCCAGGCCTGATTACTGCCAGACCTGTTGAATCAAGAAATCACTTAAATAGAACCTGTCTGACAAAGTGAAGCATGCTTAAAGAGCAACACATCATGCCACGATCTAAAGAAATTCAAGAACAGATGAGAAACAAAATAGTTGACATGTATCAGTCTGGAAAGGGTTATAAAGCCATTTCTAAGGCTTTGGGACTCCAGCGAACCACGGTCAGAGCCATTATCCACAAATGGAGAAAACTTGGAACAGTGGTGAACCTTCCCAGGAGTGGCTGGCCTACCAAAATTACTCCAAGAGCACAACGAAGACTCATCCAGGAGGTCATAAAAGAACCCAGAACAACATCTAAAGAACTGCAGACCTCACTTGCCTCAATTAAGGTCAGTGTCTATGATTCAACAATAAGAAAGAGACTGGGTAAAAACGGCATCCATGGGAGAGTTCCAAGGCAAAAGCCACTGCTGACCAAAAAGAACACAAAAGCTCGTCTCACATTTGTCAAAAAACATCTTGATTATCCCCAAGACTTTTGGGCAAATATTCTGTGGACTGATGAGACAAAAGTTGAACTTTTTGGAAGGTGTGTGTCCCGTTACATCTGGCGTAAAACCAACACAGCATTTCATAAAAAGAACATCATACGAACAGGCAAATATGGTGGTGGTAGTGTGATGGTCCGGGGCTGCTTTGCAGCTTCAGGACCTGGACAACTTGCCATAATTGATGGAACCATGAATTCTGCACTCTATCAGAAAATCCTGAAGGAGAATGTCCCGGCCATCAGTTCGTGACCTCAAGCTCAAGCACACTTGGGTTATGCAGCAGGACAATGATCCCAAACACACCAGCAAGTCCACCTCTGAATAACTCAGGAAAAACTAAATTAAGGTTTTGAAGTGGCCAAGCCAAAGTCCAGGCTTAAATCCGATTGAGATGCTGTGGCATGACCTTAAACAATCCATTCATGCTCGAAAACCCTCCAATGTGGCTGAATTAAAACAATTCTGCAAAGAAGAGTGGGCCAAAATTCCTCCACATTGAGCTGAAGAGTAGAGTCTGTGCTTCAGTCCAGGAGAAGACCAAGAAACAGCGATATTATGCTGCATGTTGCTTTATTTAAAGGCAATAACTGTGTAGTTGCTGATGCAGTAATAGTTACATTAGCTCACACGCACTGTTGCTAGCTAATGTTTAACCGTAAAAGATTTATAATTTACACATAATGTTTCACAATAATAATCCAGGAAATATCTGTAGAGTAACAGTGTTTTTTCTGGAACGTTTAAGACAAATCTGGATATTTTACCTTAATTTTACAGTTTTTGTTTGGCAGCTGCCTCTGCCAGTCAAGAAAAAGAAGACAAGAGAAAAGAAACTAAATTACAATGTCACTTGCACTCTTCGCTGCAGTGACTTTACTGATTAGCGATTGGCTCTTTCATTCAGAAGGCGGGGCTTCCTGCGATTGAGCGGCCATATTGAGCATATTTAGTTTCCTTTTTCTTGTCTTCACCATCTGGCTACTGTTGTAAAATGATGAGAGATTAAAATAAAAACATAAATAAATAAAATAAAATAAAAAAGACTGCAAGTCAAGTCAAGTCACTATTATTCGTATAGCGCTTTTAACAATGCAAATTGTGTCAAAGCAGCTTTACATCAGCTTGATATAAAGCTGGGTGGCTTTACATCAGCTTTACAGTATTTAGACGGGGATATATTGTGTCGAAATAGTGTCATTTTCCTCTGGCCAGACAAAATCAGCAGTTTAAATCTAGGCTGCAGCAGAGTTAGATTGTGCAAAGGACTTTTGCAAGTGAAGCGCAAGTGACCCCTTCAAAGACCTCATCACCTAGACGGCCATCGGGAAAAGACCATGGGAACTAGATGAGTCCTCTGCACATCTGACTTTGTTGCTGGTTTCATCTGGCCAAAGGAGAAGGGCATACTACTGTTTCCCTGTTTAATACTGTAAAGCTGCTTTGACACAATCTGCATTGTAAAATGTGCTATATAAATAATGGTAACTTGACTTGACTTGACTTTTTATGCTCAGACTACAACATTACACACCAACTAAAGTTGAAAAAGTGAAAAAGCATAATAGGACCCCTTTAACTGGTTATTTATCATCTGGTTCCCAACTTTTAAAAAATAATATTTTCACTCAGGAACAACTAAAAAGTAAGTTTGTTTGGGTTACAAAACTACTAAATGCTAGGCTACTATTGTGGTTGATGCGTTTTTTTTAGATGCTGTTCTGAGAGGGCTTTTACACAAATAGGAAATAAACTACAAATAAACAGGAAAAACCTGCTGTATGTTGTGCTGGTTAATGACATTAAGCATGTGCTCAAAAAGACTTGGTTATTAGGTAGTAATTAGGTTCCCTCATTTGTAAGGTAGGCTACTTTGGCTAAAAACGTTTGAGAAGCACTGCCTAATAAGAATTTCATTGAAAATCCTATTAAATTTAGTACAATCCAGCAATTTTTTTTAAAATATATTTCAAAATATACTAAAATGCGCAAAAATGTATTTGCTAAAATATGTTTCAAAATATATATTTTGGACATTTTTTTGTATACACTGTAAAAAAAAAAAGGTTGCAGAGTTGCTGCATTAACTCTGCATTGTTGTAGCAAAAATGCAGGAAAAACTCTGCATTTTTGTGATGATGCAGTCATCAGATAGGAGCTTGATTCATCCAGAATCTGACTTCTAATTATTTAGTGTTAGCTAATTATTTCACACTGCAGTGCTGTGATATTATGAAAGATTTTGTAAAGCCATTATACAGAAAATCCTTTGACAACCCTAGTGAAAAAATAGTATACTTAAGTACAATTTATTCGTATGTACTTTAGTATAACTAAATATATTTGTGGCACACTATAAATTGGTATACTTAAAGTCTGCTAAATTGGAACAACTAATTTTGTACTAAATGCATTTTAGTTGTGCAAAAGCAGTGCTGAAGTTCAACTAAAGTTGTAATAAATATACTTGTTTGTGCTAAAGTGGAACTATTCAAAACTATTCACTTTTTTAACGTTAGTTAGTGTGTAATGTTGCTGTTTGAGCATAAACAATATCTGCAGAGTTGCGGCGCTGAAAGGTGCTTTCCTGTAGCTCAAATGGTAGAGCATGGCGTTAGCAGCGCCAAGATCATGGGTTCGATTCCCAGGGAAAGCAAGAGCTGATAAGTTAGTGTGCCAACACACTTGACCCAACACACTTGACCCGCTGCAGTTTGCATACCGTACAAACCGCTCTACGGACGATGCAATCTCCTCCACCCTCCACCTGGCTCTTACCCACCTAGAAAATAAAGACTCCTACGTCAGAATGCTGTTCATCGACTTCAGCTCAGCATTCAACACAATTATCCCACAACAGCTCATAAATAAACTAAACCTGCTGGGCCTTAACAATTCCCTTTGCAATTGGATCCTGGACTTTCTAACCGGAAGACCTCAGTCAGTCCGTGTCGGCCACAACACCTCGAGCACTACCACACTGAGCACAGGTGCCCCACAAGGCTGTGTGCTCAGCCCGCTGCTCTTCACGCTGCTGACCCACGACTGCACTGCCAAGTTCAGCTCCAACCACATCATCAAGTTTGCTGATGACACAACAGTGGTAGGTCTCATCAGCAACAACGATGAAACGCACTACAGAGAGGAAGTGGCACAGCTGGCGGAATGGTGTGGCACTAACAATCTGTCCCTCAATGTGGAGAAGACAAAGGAGGTTGTGATGGACTTCAGGAGAAACTCCGTTGACCACCCCCCACTGACCATCGACAGCTCGACTGTGGAGAGAGTCAGCAGCACTAAATTCCTGGGGGTGCACATCACAGAGGATCTCACCTGGACCACCAACACCATGTCACTCTCCAAGAAGGCACAACAGCGCCTACACTTTCTCCGCCGGCTGAAAAGAGCAAGTCTCCCACCACCCATCCTCACCACATTCTACAGGGGCACCATTGAGAGTGTGCTGACCAGCTGCATCACTGTCTGGTACGGGAACTGCAGTGCTGCTGACCGCAAGACCCTCCAGCGGACAGTGAACACGGCTGCAAAGATCATCGGTGCCCCTCTCCCATCCATCCTGGACATTTTCCTTGCACGATGCTCCAGCAAAACCAACAGCATCGTGAAGGACCCCACCCACAGTCTCTTCCAGCTCCTACCATCAGGAAGACGGTACCGGAGCATCAAAGCCCGCTCCGCCAGACTGCTCAACAGCTTTTTCCCCCAGGCTGTGAGAGCCCTGAACTCAGATCACCCCGCCCCCCTCTGAAACCCCATGCAAACCTTACCACACCAAAGAATAAACTGAACTTTTTTGTGCAATCCAAGTGTGCTACACACAGGTGAGTGGGCCTGTACAAACCACCTGTAGTAACACACTCTCCTCTATGCACTAGACACTTTTCCTAACACTGCTATGTGTACACAATCCCACAAAAGACTCAGCAATATATGTATGTTTACATGCTCATGCACTACTACAAATCATCTTATACTGTTCCCCAGCCAGCTGCTGACTCACAATGTTTCTCTCTGCACATGTACAGTATTTATGTGAAGCATTCGCATAGTTTGTATAGTTTGTATTTTTTATCTTTATCTTTAGTTGTACAGGGTAAACATTTAGGGTAAACAGTTTGTATAGTTTGTATTTTCTATCTTTATCTTTAGTTGTATAGGGTAAACATTTATATATAGTATACCTAGTCAAATCTGTCAGTAGGTTAGTTTGTGTATAGGTTTATAGTGTTTTACTTCATTGTTGTATGTCTGTATTTATGTAGCACCGTGGTCCTGTGAGGCACGACATTTCGTTCCACTATATGTCCCCACATGTAGCGGAATGACAATAAAGCTCAACTTGACTTGACTTGAACTTGAGATTTTTTTTTTTTTAACTTGATAAAATGTAAAACTGTAACTTGAATGCAATGTAAGTCGCTTTGGATAAAAGCGTCTGCTAAATGCATAAATGTAAATGTAAATTAAAGTTCAATGCAAACGGAGATATCGTCTTTTAAAATTCTGGCAGTTTAATGCCTACAAAAACGACAGGTAAGGGACTACAACAGGTTACGGACCCAGATAAACCCCGCCTCCGGGAACACACATCAAAGGGGGCGAGGCCATGCTGCGCTGCTTTAGAGAAGAGGAAGAGACAACTAGGGGTGCACGTAAAAATCTATTCATATGAATCGCGATTCTGTCTTCTAACGATTCTAATGGATTCACAAGTTTCAAAATCATGTGTTCTAAAGCAGCGGTTCTTAATACTGTTCCTCGCATCCCCCTGCTCTGCACACGCTCTGCATCTCCATCTCTCTCTCACTCTCATTCAGATCGTCAGATCAGCTCCAACAAACTGTTCCAATTATACACTTATTTTCACACAGCAATGAGAAGCATTATAAATGGACACGCGTGCGGTTGCTGTGCTGTATTGAAGCTTTAATCAGGATAAACCCGTATATTAAAAGCTAACAGAAGCAGTAGCACTTACAAATAGCAGCGTATTTAAAAGTATGAGACAACAACAACCAAACATACCATTAAGAGCCGTGCTTGAACAGGTTCTGCATGATCCTCTTCACTAATATCCTCTGGGTCTCAATCGTGCTCAAATTGATAAGCATTATAGTTTACTGTTTACAATTCAACCGGAGCACATGCCACTGAGGTGAGGGGCGGGACGTTTAGACGCATACTGGCGGTTTAGCGAATCACAACACACTGAGCCAGCTAACCAATCTCAGCCCATCACGTATTTCTGAAGGAGGAGCTTCATAAAACCAGGAAATAAATCGAGGCGTTTGTCAGAGAAAGGACAGTGCGGTGTACTCAATACTTGGTAGGGGCTCCTTTTGCTTTAATTACTGCCTCAATTCGGCGTGGCATGGAGGTGATCAGTTTGTGGCACTGCTGAGGTGGTATGGAAGCCCAGATTTCTTTGACAGTGGCCTTCAGCTCATCTGCATTGTTGGGTCTGGTGTCTCTCATCTTCCTCTTGACAATACCCCATAGATTCTCTATGGGGTTCAGGTCAGGTGAGTTTGCTGGCCAATCAAGCACAGTAACACCATGGTCATTGAACCAGCTTTTGGTACATTTGGCAGTGTGGGCAGGTGCCAAGTCCTGCTGGAAAATGAAATCAGCATCTCCATAAAGCTTGTCAGCAGAAGGAAGCATGAAGTGCTCTAAAATTTCCTGGTAGATGGCTGCGTTGACTGTGGACTTCAGAAAACACAGTGGACCAACACCAGCAGATGACATGGCAGCCCAAATCATCACTGACTGTGGAAACTTCACACTGGACTTCAAGCAACATTGATTCTGTGCCTCTCCACTCTTCCTCCAGACTCTGGGACCTTGATTTCCAAATGAAATGCAAAATTTACTTTCATCTGAAAAGAGGACTTTGGACCACTGAGTTCTTTTTCTCCACAGCCCAGGTAAGACACTTCTGATGTTGTCTCTGGTTCAGAAGTGGCTTGGTAGCCCTTTTTCTGAAGACGTCTGAGCGTGGTGACTCTTGATGCACTGACTCCAGCTTCAGTTCACTCCTTGTGAAGCTCTCACAAGTGTTTGAACCAGCTTTGTTTGACAGTATTCTCAAGCTTGCAGTCATCCCTGTTGCTTGTGCACCTTTTCCTACACAAATTCTTCCTTCCAGTCAACTTTGCATTTAATATGCTTTGATACAGCACTCTGTAAACAACCACACCTTTCAGTAATGACCCTCTGTGACTTACCCTCTTTGTGGAGGGTGTCAATGTTCGTCTTCTGGATCATTGCCAAGTCAGCAGTCTTCTCCATTATTGTGGTTTCAAAGAACAATAGATAACCGGAATTTATACCATAGGGATGGTCATTAATTGAAACTCAAATGTAAATATTCTAATATTTTGAGATACTGATTTTTGACTTTCATGAGCTGTAAGCTCTAATCATCAAAATTAAAACAAAAAAAACTTTTGAAATGTTTTACTTTACATGCAATGAATCTAAAATATATGAAAGTTTCACTTTTTGAAATAACTTTCAAGAAAAAATTCACTTTTTCACGACATTCTAATTTATTGAGATGCACCTGTATTCCCCAAATGCATTTGTAAAAAGTATAGTATTTTACAAATGAATTTGTAGTGCACTGTTTGTGCTAGATGAAAACATGAAATAACTACATTTAGAATGTATTTTCAGTTAGTATAGACATGTCAATCTATTTTTAGTATACTTATCATGAAATAAATATATTTTAAATACAATTAAGTATATTTATTTTTCACTAGGGAAGATCAGATACACAGAGACATCAAGAATCAGTGTATGAATCTCAACAATGGTGACAAAATATTCAGATAAACATGGGTGTGTTTCCCAAAAGCAACTATGGGAACTTATGGTAAGTTCCGTCATTACCAATAGGGTTCAATGGAACTAATGATCATAGTTTATCTGTTAAAGTATTGCACTCTTACACATTGCATTACGGTAGCAGCCAAATTACCTATTGTTTTATTTGAAGGTATTACGGTATGGGAGTGATGACGTTATGTTGTTACGTGTTTACGTCTTTACTAAGCTGATGCGGATGTTTTTGTTCAAGTTCATGCTGAATAAAAAGAGCATTCAGAAGTGGTGAATACACAGAGCAATGTCACTTTGGATAAAAGTGTCTGCTAAATGACTAAATGTAAATGTAAGATTCCTAGGTTATTTACATACCTTAAAGCTAAAAGAGACTATTTTGCATGAGCCCACAGATGCTGACGCTGAACAGCTAGCCAAAGACAGACGGAAGAATGCTGATTGCTATGCTGAAATAATAAGACTGATAGATGATAAAATCCTATCACTGATAAGACATGAAGCTGCTGATGATGGCAGGAAAGCCCTGAGAATACTGAAAGAGCATTATTCTGGGAAAAGTAAGCCACGGATAATAAATGCGTACACGTCGTTAACCCAGATACACATGACTGACAACGAGAGTGTTACTGATTACTTAATAAGAGCAGAGAACCTCAGCCCTGAGAGATGCAGAAGAAACCATGAGTGACGGGCTGACCATTGCTATGATTCTTTCAAGCCGCTAGCCGTCCACATAATGCAAAATGAGGACAACGTTACTTTCACAGACTTTAAAAGAAGACTGGATTTACGAGGCGGAGAAAATGAAAAGAACAGAATCCACAGATAATTTGACAATGAATGACATAAAACAATGGCAAAAATAAAAGCAAATAGTAAAAACACAAGAAAATGCTAAGACAACGCATGCAGAATGTATTCATGCTGGGAGCCATAGATGGATTTTGTACTATGTGTCAGGTTTATGTTAATTTCTGTTGACTTTTATTTTGATACTCTGCTTTGTTTCCATTTGTCCCTGTTTCTCCTCTCTGTTTAGTTTTTCTTAGTTTCTGATCATGAGCTTATTTATTTTTATAGTTGCTCCCTATTATTACCTGTGTTTTGTTTAGTTCCTGTGTGTTTTGTTTATTGTTAATAAAGACTCCTAAAAAATCTCCTTTGTTGTACATATTGGCTAGCAGTGTTGCACTTTGGTTGCACCCTACAGTATACTGGAATGCAGCACGAGGCGTTTTGTTGATTGTCGCCATTGTTGAGTTTCATAGGCTAATTCCTGATATCTCTGTGTGTCTAAACAGTAATTCAGAATTTTTTCTTAAGAATATTTTTAATGCTACCTTCACATGCTATCAGAATGACCATAAATACAAGTTTCCTAGTCAGAACTTGCTTTCCCTGGGAATCGAACCCACGATCTTGGCGCTGCTAGCGCCATGCTCTACCATTTGAGCTACAGGAAAGCCTCGTACATACAGTACGATTGCGACAATATATGGTTTATTTGTGTTTTTCAAGTCATCTCCAGGTGATAAATAAAGTATATGAACAATGCAGTGCTAAATGACATAGCATTCATTACAGTATAGAAACTGTTCTGCCTCATGTGATAAAGTGTTTATAGTATATAAACAAAACATTATTATTGGTTATTGTCCAGCAGTGTATCTGATTTCTAAGCCAATTAAAAGCTAGAAATAAGAGAAAAATTAAAGTGGCCTATACACTACCAGTCAAAAGTTTTTGAACAGTAAGATTTTTAATGTTTTTTAAAGAAGTGTCTTCTGCTCACCAAGCCTGCATTTATTTGATCCAAAGTAGGCCTACAGCCAAGCAGTACAATTTTGAAATATTTTTACTATTTAAAATAACTGTTTTCTATTTGAATATATTTTAAAATGTAATTTGTGATTTCAAAGCTAAATTAGTCATCATTACTCCAGTTACACGATCCTTCAGAAATCATTCTGATATTCTGATTTGCTGCTCAAAAAAACATTTATTATTATTATGATGTTGAAAACAGCTGATTGGATTTTTTCAGGTTTCTTTCAGGTTTTTTTCATACTCTGATGAATAGAAAGTTCAGAAGAACAGCATTTATCTGAAATAGAAATCTTTTGTAACATTATAAATGTCTTTATCATCACTTTTGATCGCCTCTGGCTTGCTCAGTTGGGGACACTTAATTTCTAGTGATTATCGTCAATTGGATTTCACAGATACTATTTAAACTATACTGAGCTAGACAATGACATCTCCGAATTCAATAATGAAATGCCTTTAACTGAAAATTGAGTGTTTAATCTTATTATTATACATTACTGACACTCTATCCTCCAACTTGATACTGTTAAGTGCTTTGACACAATCTGTATTGTTAAAAGCGCTATATAAATAAAGGTGACTTGACTTGACTTTTGCTCAATTTAAACCATCCTTGCTAAATAAAAGTATTAATTTATTTTCCAATAAAATAAAATAAAATAAAATAAAAATAATACTGACTCTAAGCTTTTGAATGGTATAATGCATAATGTTACAAAAGCTTTTTATTTCAGATAAATGCCGATCTTTTGATCTTTCTATTCATCAAAGAATCCTGAAAAAATGTACTCAACTGTTTTAAATATTAATAATAATAATTAAAAAAAGGTTTCTTGAGCAGCAAATCAGTATATCAGAATTATTTCTGAAGGATCATGTAACACCAGACTGGAGTAATGATGCTGAAAATTCAGCTTTGATCACAGCAATCAATTACATTTTAAAATATGTTCAAATAGAAAGCAGTTGTTTTACATATTAAAACTGTATTTTGGATCAAATAAATGCAGGCTTGGTGAGCAGAAGAGACTTATTAAAAAAAACCATTAAAAATCTTACTGTTCAAAAACTTTTGACTGGTAGGTTATATATATTACAGAAAAGTTATTATTATTATTATATATTTTTTTATTTATTTATTACATTTCTGTCCCCCTCACTTCTGAAATGATGGCTACGCCCCTGATCCATACAAAGCCAACATCACTTAATCTCATTTTACCTTTGCTTTCTTTGTTACAACAAATGTGTTTTCTAAACACTTTTACAACACCCATAGAAAAACTAAAATAAAAAGTAATGCGTCAAGTGCACACTTAACACTAATCAAAACACTAAAAAAAAACTGACTACAGCTCAACCTCTGTTAATTCTCAGAAACAATTTTTTCACAAGTGTATTAATGAAAAAAATAAGTCAAACTGGTTTGTAAATAATGATGGTAATGCTGTTACTTAATTCTTCCTTATTAGTTAACATTTCTGTACATAAGCAATATAAGCACATGCTATTTGTACATAAACATGTACATATTTTACTAGTTGGACTTTTCTGAACCTACTGTCAGACTGAAATGTGAAATAGAGTAAAATGTTAAAATGTGAAATATGTTTTATAGGCAACTTTTATTACATCTAGATGTTCACGTACATTCATTAATTCAAATAACCATGAAGATTGTTTCCTTTTTTTTTTTTTGGAAAGGGGTTTCCACACTTTTTAAAATAAAGTCAACTAATCACTGTAATTCACATCCTCGTTTACATGTAATTTCAGAGTTACATTGGCTATTAAAAGTTATTTAAAAAATAATATGTATTGTGGTCACTTTTTTATATTGGACTAAGCTGAATAAACTGCAATTACAGAACAGTGTAAAGCTACTTAATTTAAACTAACATGTCTCATTTACCAAACATTTGAGTATACTTATTTTCAGCCACAAGCAGGCACGTGCAGAGGGGGGGGCGGTGGGTGCTTGAGCACCTGCCCCTTTTCCCCTTGATGCCCAAAGTGCCCTTTTGTCAAGGCATTTTTTTATTATTATTATTATTATTATTATTTATTTTTTTGTAATTAAACGCCCTTTTGTGAATGCCTGCCCAATCTAACTATTAGTAAAATTAATTAATAATAGTTTAGTCGTAAATTAAATTATCCACATGATGACCTTTCACCTGACGATCTCATCCAGGAAGATCCCTCACCTTCAGACACGCCTTTAGGATGCCTTCAATAACGTCCGCGGGTGCCAGTAAGTGGAAATCTCAGTGGAGCGGTGTGCTTGTAAACTTATATTATATTATTGAATTATTATTATTTGACGAGAACGGCGTGAAGAGATCATGCACAGCTGTGTGTAGCCTGTGGAAACACTGCAGCAAGGGGCTACAATATTTTTGTTCAATGTTTTCCTAATGACAATTTTATGATTGGTTTATAAAGGCTACTACGAACACCCTTTTCCCATTTTTATCACAGAATAATTCAGGAAATATATTTCATAGTTTCTATACTAAATGATATGTTAATCAGTACTGCATTTTTCATATAGTTTATTTATTTATTACCTGAAGATAACTTGAAAAACACAAACCATATATTTTCGCAATCTTTTATTGTCTTCACGTTTCATCAGTAAAAACGTTTCTGCTTTTTATTCAACTCAGCTACAGCGATAGCCTTGTGAGTTTGTCCATATGCACGTCAAAAGTTTCTGCGCGAGAGCGCCCTCTGGCTTCGAGTATGAAACATGCACTGCACGAGAGTGTTCAGCTCTCCTGATATTCATCTCCTCATTTTGGATACGAATAAAACGTCAGGTCATGTCTCTTTTAATTTAAATCTAGAAACCTCTATGTGAAAACACCTGCTCGAGCTTGAATAAAGTGCGGGGGACGAATGGACATTTTATTAAAATTAATATTAAATAAAAAATGCAGCTAAGGTAATTCTACACACAGCAATAAAAACAAAGGTGCTTGTTCTCGTTCTTGCTGTTTAATTGGGAAAAGTTTAAAGCGCGTTGAGGTGTCTTGTCTTTATGTTATCTGACTAAAAACTATTCATATTTTGAACTATTATTATTATAGTATTTATTTAAAAAACGTAGAGTGCCTTAAAAATAATTATCAAAACACTGGGATTATACTGATTTTCCTCCGAATTATACTCAATATTATATTCAATCCTGTTTTTATAATCATTATCATTCAAAAAATGAATAAATTCAGAACAGGATTAGAATAGAATTCTATTTTAAATAAGACAGGAATATTTTTTTCTACAACAACAACAGTAGTGTTTACAACTGCAAAACCACCATACCCTGTAAACACAATAACAACAAAAACAATAATAATAATAATAATAATAATAATAATATCATTCCAGAGTAATTAAGAGGTGCAAAAAAAAAAAAAACCTGCGTCATGGCATTTGCTGCTGTATTAATACAGAAGCATCCATTTCGATGCACATATCAGCAAGGAGCACAGCCCTATTAAAAGCAGTGTTCCATGTGCCCCTTTTATACTTTGAGCACCTGCCCAAAGGTCTCTGCACGGCCCTGGCCACAAGTATGCTGAATGCATTGCAGTATGAATAAATAAAGCAATTGCTTAAAATATTTTCTGGATTTATCTGCTGATTTTATTTGCTCTCTTTGTTGTCAGCATTAGCACAACAAAGAGAGTAAATACATTTGTTTTTTTTGTAATCAAATGCATCAATTGCCATATTAGCAGTATTATATGTTCTAATTTTATTTTTACTCAATTTGAAAAAATAATTGGAATTCGTTCTGAGAGTTATGGAGCAAGGTTTACTAAATTCATATTTGTTTGACAAAACGGCATTAATATGTGATATTTTTGTTTAATTTAGCTACTTGTGTTTAAGTAATTTTACTAAACAGTAATTTATTATATGTTTTGATTTTGGCTAATATAAGTGTTTTTATGAAGCATGTTTAATTTTAATTGGATATAAAGACGAAGGAGATCCGCACTCATCCAAATTTCCCACCATCAGACTTTGTTATTGACATGATCACGTTGCTGTTTCTATCAAATACCAACAGATAAAAAATCAATAAGTGACTGACTCTCTTAGAAATCTTATAATGGGCCATGTTTGGATCTTCCAACCGTACAGTAATCCAAACACAAACCTCAAAAACAACACAAAAATGGGTCACTGAGCACAAAACCAAGCTTCTGCTGGTCATTCCAGTCCTCTGACCTGAACCCTGTAGAAAATGAGTGAGGTGAACTGAAGAGAAGAAGCTGTGAATCTGAAGGATCTGGAGAGATTCTGGATGAAGGAATGGTCTCTGATCTCTTGTCAGGTGTTCTCTAACCTCATCAGGCATTATAGGAGAACATTTAGAGCTGTTAGACTGGCAAATAGAGGTTTCAAAAAGTATTGAATAAAAGGGTGCCGTTAACTTTGTCCAATGTGTATTAGAGAAAAACATTTATTTCATAATGATATTTCCTCCCATTTTAAATTTTTATTCTCCAATGAAAGGTTAGATTTTTGTGATTTTTTTTTAATAAAAGATCAAAAGGATTAACAATGCAGATTAATTTTCACAGCCTTCTTTGATCATATTTACCAAGGGTGCCGATATTTTTGGCCATGACTGTATGTCAGGGATGGTATTGATGGGCACGTAAGTAAGGATGTTGGTTTTTATTCTTGTCTTAAATGCGCGCCATGTAAAAATGTACGCAAAAGATGCTTTGAGTTTCGGAGTTGTATAACTGATCGCACATATAAAATTAAACAACTGGTCACATGTGCTTCCACTAATGTGATTTATCTGTTATCTTGTCCGTGTATAAAACAATATGTGGGTAAGACAAATAGACAAATTAGGACTCGGATCATTGAGCATATGAGCGCTATAAGAAGGAAAGATTTAAAATCTCCCGTGGCTTGTCATTTTGTTGAGATGTCTCATTCAGTTTTAGATCTAAATTTTGTTGTTATTGAAAAGTTGACAGACTCGAAGAGGAGGGAATTTAGAACGTAGACACTTGCAGAAGGAATGTAGGTGGATTTTTGATCTTAAAAATCAACACCCTCTTGGTATGAATGAAGATTTGTCTTTGAATTGTTTTTTATAATAATTTAAGGATATATGGGGGACGCTAAATAGTACTTGGGCATGATGTTTACTTATGGTATATTATGGTATATAAAAACTGATGCTAAGAACTTTTGTTTGGAGTCATGAGATTTTTATTGGTATATATGTCTATGCATACTTTTTGATATGGTTGTTTATGGATAATTTTTGGATGACTTGTAAATGTATTTGTTGTATTTGGATATATGTTTTGAGATATATATGTGTATTTTTTTGTATCTTCGTGATATTAAGTGTATTACATGTTTTAATGAGCGCAGGTGTTTGCTTGGTAGCACATGGCACTGAGGAAGGGTTAATACCCGAAAACATTTTGCACTTTTGCACCTTTGCACTTTTTTGCACAATTTTGTGACCTTTGTGCATTGCTAAGAATCCTCATTATTGTTCCGCATTCTCATGTATGTGATTTCATGCACAAGATAATTGCTCTCATAAGTAGAAAAATGTGCTGTTGCTGGCTGTTACTTAATTACCGAAAATCACATTGTATTTGATGCTAAACTAAACTTGACTAAATAAAAAAAATCTGTTTTCTCAAGCAAAGCATAAGCATGCTGAAAGTCCACTGAAAATAAATTCATTGAAATAATGTTGAAAGTGCACACTGTTTGGTAACATGCTTGAGCAAACTAATAAAATTGAAAAATTTTAGAGGATTTTTATTGTTCCATTAATTTTCTGATATGAAACTAAATGGCTATTCCTGGCAACAGCCCTACTTTTATATTGATACCTGCCATGGTTTCTTATTTTTTGTCTCTGATAAATTAGATAGCATACACGGTAAAAGAAGTCACCGCTCACCACTGATTCATGGCTATTAACACTCCTCACATACAGCCTTTCTACCACAAAACGTGTCACACAAAAGTTAAATTAGTACATTGTTTTTATGTGAATGAGTAGGCAGGATGATTTCACATCATTTTGTGACAAAAATTTCAGCCTACAAAATCAGTACTCAAAAGTCTTGTGGAAAAAAAATCTTAGTTTGTGTTTCATGACCATATTCAAATAACTCTTACTTTTGTTACTAATCATACAGTTTGTGCTTATTACAGTGTAATCATGCTTCAGACATTAATATGTGCATTAATATTTTAACTGAAATAAGCACAAATGTCAGAACATGTCAAAACATCTCCAGATACCAGTTGGATAATCAACCACTAGGTTAAACAACTGGTCCATATCTCAGTGCCTATATAGTATATTAGTATAGGCCTATACTGTTCACTTTAAGATTCCACGGTCTTGTTTGGCTTACGCTTGATTTGATGTTAAAACTTTGTATGCAAGAAAATGAAGAAGAAAAAGAAGAAGATGAAGAATGTGAAATTATAATAGCGATTTTTTTGTTTTGCAAATAAAACAAATTAATATATTGTCATTACCTTGTGCGACAGTCACTTTACCTGGAGGAGAACAGAACATTTTGAATAAATTCTTATTAAATAAATTCTAAGAATATAATTCTTATTAAAGGTACATCATTCTTTGTTAACAATTCAATTAAAAATTATATTATAAAATTATAATTTTGTAAATTACATTAAATGTTGGATATTTTTTATGTATAATGTTATATATATTTCTCAATATCATCATCATTAATTGCTTAATTGATTTAATCATTCACAAGTGAGAATTTGAAATTAAAACAGATTTTTTAAAACATTTTATTTATAGGATTTAAAACATGTATATTTCTGACTTACTGGCAAGAAGAGACAGCAGTGCTACAACATACAATGGGGCAGGTTTCCCCATTTCTTTGGGTTGTCGCAATTGTCGTGTTCTTTTAAGGAAAAAAAGGAATCTTAAACACTGTGAATAACTGTGGCACCAATAGCAGTATCTTTTTGAGATAACTTTTTCATCATTAATACTGATTAAACATAACTACAAAAAAACTAAAATGATTGGCTCTGATTTGTTATAAGGAAATGAATCTTACCAAAATATCCAACGGAAATTGTGACGGTTCCAAATACAATGATCTAAATTCCCTCTTGCAGTTTTTGAAAAAAATGACAGATAATGTCAGTATTTATACAGATTTTTAGGGGGTGGGGCTTTCATATGACTTTCATTTACCATAGAGTAATATCAATGGTGCGAAAATTATTACAGGCATTTTAGCGATTGTGGTATTTTACAGATGACAGAAACCTGTCTTACTTGCTCATCTGCTTTTACCTTTGTAACACAGTACTGATTTTTTTTCATACTCAGCTGATACTTAATGATTTAACACAAAAAAACAAGTTAAAAAGACTGGTAACATTTCAGTATAGGGACCAATTCTCACTATTAACCAGTTGCTTATTAGCATACCTATTATTAGCGTATTGGCTGTGTATTAGTACTTCTAAAGCACATATTCTGCATGACTATATTCTACATCAATAATCCTACCCAACACCTAAACTTAACAACTACCTTACTAACTATTAATGAGCAGCAAATTAGGAGTGTATTGAGCCAAAAGATAAGTTAATTGTTTGTTAATAGCGAGAATTAGACCTTAAAATAAAGTGTGAACAAAAGCCCGTTTTTACAATTTTTAGCAAAACTTTCAAAACCTTAATAGTATAATAGTGAGGGCTATAAATGCTAGCTCTCACATCTTTCTACATTTCTGCTGAATCTAATATTTTTTTTTATTTTTAGTTAATTGCATTTTACAAGCTTGAATTAGACCTTGAATTAAACCTTTCAAATCCACATTTCACTGGTGACGCTGGCATAATTCTTTCATCTCATTAGGAATATATTTACAATATTTTTGTCTACTGAGCTAAATGTAAAATCATGTTCCTGTAAATTGTACATTTTTAACCAACAAAACTGATTCAAAAGTGAAAAGTAATTTGTTCATGTAACAGTTGTCATTCTGAATTCATCTGATTAATGATGAGTCATCAGTCACTACAGTTGACCCAAAACAATGTTATAATTCAGTTTGAATCACTTTTGAAGGACTTAATTCAAACATGATTGGTAATCAGATTTTAAAAGATTATAATCAAGCGTCAGAGAATAAAAAAAAAAAAAAAGATTTAATGGTGATTTAACAAATTCACATTTACTATATACACTTTTATAGATATTGGGTTCAGTAAAACATCTGTGTACAAAAGCCGTATGGTTAGGAAATTGCAGTAGACCACATGAATCAGACTTCACAAAATTATATTTGATTCTGTCACAGGATTTTGTCACAATACCAATAATTTAACTTAAGTATGATTAAGTACGATTTCAGTCATTTTTACACCCTTGGACATTTAACGTTGCAAATGTGTTGGCTATAGCCTATTTATTATTATTATTATTATTATTAGGAAATTTACAACATCACATGTAGAACTTAAGGCTAAAATAGTTTCTAGATGATCTAAACAGGTTTTGTGAGTTTAAAGTATGTACTTTGCTTAAGGGGTTTACTTGACCTTTTTAAGTTCTAAATGTTGGTAATGTGCATGCATGTTTATCTCAGCATTCCCACACTGTACAGAAAGTATAGTACAGAAAGTCACATGTTATTTCAAGGAAGTAATTTCAGAAATGAGAACCTGTTTGGTCTGAATTGCCTTTTATAACTTATTTTTTTAAACAAAATATTTTACACATTGTTCTATATCAAAATGGTTTTAAAAATCATAAGATGTACTAAATAACCTTCTCTCTTTTTTTTAAAAGACAAACTTAAAAAGACAAACTTGTTACATAATAAATATGAGACCCCTCTACAGTTTAAAGACAAGACTACAGTGATCCTGCATTGATTGTTGCAAGAAGAGTTAAATGTTACATAGGCCTACTATGAAAAGTCTTTTTACTTCATGTTTTGGTTATTACAATATTGAATTATTATATATATTGCATTTTATTTATTATTTACATATGTCTATGAATATTTTCATGTATTTCCTGAACACTAGCTGAGAGACAGTGCCAGCCTGTCAGGTGATACAGGTGGTTGTCTGGAGCATTATGTGTCTGGAGGGTCCTGCATGCGAGAAGATAATATATATAATTGTTTTAGTAGTTACTGCAGTTATTGAAAAAAAAATTATTGGCACACCAAAAACACATATATTGCATAAACATGCAGACACGCATGAGCCTCATCCTTTAACACACAAACTACTGTAATGGTGACAACCAAAATAATACTTTAAGCTGAACCAAAGTTAAGCTTTCAATCATCAAATGACAAATAATTGACAAATAACTTCAATCACCAAGCTACAGTATAAACAGGAGCACCAAACAGTGAAACAAAAAAGTATCTGTAATTTGCATAATTTATTCATGTTGCGTATGGTATATGGAATAATGTATTATTATTCACAGATTTCAAACCTTCCACAAACATGCCCAAGTTGTCAAACATGCACAAAATAGATCATAATTACATAATTACTCTGGATATTTGAGATCCTTTCTGTTTAAATCACGTTTGGATTGCAGAACAGGCACTTTTGTTGCCAAAGGTTTGTCATGTTTTCTCAAGAATAATCTGGGCAATGACTGTCAACATAAAGACGCAAAAATGTGAGCAATTCATCTGTACATTAACTAAAATAACCTGTCTGCTAAAGATCTGCTTTCTTTGATGTATATGTATATTGTTTACTTATATTTATTAGTTATATTATGTATATGTTATCTTTAAATTAATTTTATCTATAATTTATTTTTGTCCTACTTTGCACTCAACGTCTATTCACTTTTGCACATAGTTCTGTCCAGCCTCCCTCTCTCTCTCTCGCTCTTTCTTTCTCTTTCACACACATGCGTGCACGCACACACACACACATCACCACGTACCCAGATCTGTGTGAAAGTGCAGAAGGAGACTTATATGGAACATCACGAAGAAACCCTACACTTTGACAACATATGAACTCATCCAGTTGCCAAAAGACATTCATCCAGCATCATATGTGGATGTCACAGAACTAAAGTACGGCGGAATGCTGCATTGATCATATAGACATTTCCATTAGTAGTTGTGCATTATCTCAACTGCCTGGTCAAGGAATGACTAAACTATTGAATTTAAATGATTGTTTTGATGAAATTGTAGAACAACATGTTACTAGGACTAAAATGCTAGCAGAGCCATCCGCTGTATCTCATAAACACCTCCCTGGTTGAATACCAGAGAATGTTAGCAGACTATAAAGAGCTAAAAAAAAAACAAGAAGAAGAAAAAAACAACATTTATCTTGCATCTGACATCATGGTCTCAGTCAGGATCATCACATGAATTCAAGATCCATGGGGAACACATAAGAGACATTGTATATGGCATAAGATTTAGCAACGTGTGTAAGAAAATAGATGAAGGCATTACGGAAGGTCTTCCTGTCTCATCTACGAGAAAGCAACAGTACTGTACTTTTCTTAAACATATTTCTATCATGACAACTCTCGGAGGGATTGACATGGTAATGTACATGACAATGCTAATGTGTTTGGTCTTGGCGGAACAGATCTGCTATGCTGCTGCTGCGGCAGAACATGTACCGAGACTTGCTACTGCCAATATATCCACAACATGCTGCTGTGAGCATGTAAGAAATACTGCTGCTGCACAAATAACATATACGAAATAACCCCATATAGCATACATGTATCACCTCGTAGCAGATCTATACTGGTGGATCTGGGAAGGTGGAGGGTTTCTGAAGCGCGCTGCAACTGCTATAGCAAGCACTAGCCAAGTATTTGAATGTTGAGCAGCGAGCCCATTGGCTGCTAATGCAAAAAGAACCAATTAGCTGTGCCATGTGATAATGATGTCATTATGTCAGATTGAGGTTGACCCATCGGACTGTGCCATCTAGAGTTTCATGACAAAACTTTAGATAAATATGCCAAGCAGCATGACCATGAGATGCTACAGAGGTTCCTGTACCGCATTATAGGCCTAAAGCAGAATGTATTTTTTTTTTTTTTTTTTTTTTTTTTTTTAATCAACAATTTTTTATTTTATTTTTTCACACACAACATAATATCCAAAATACAACAAAACAAAACAACAGACACATACTCAACATCTCAAGGTCCAATCAAAAGGGAGGGGGAGAGGGAAGGACAACAAGAACACAAAAGTTACTCCTTTATATAATCACGTATATTCAACACTGCCAAGCATCAATGGTCGAAGGCCTGGCCCCACCAACTCGCGCCATTGTACATTCACATGACACAATTTGCAGGAGGCTACGGATCCAATATGTTTTTCTACACATGTGTGGTGTAAACCAGTTCTGGATTATTGTCTTCTTCACAGCTGTAAAACCAGCAAACAACATTCTCTTTTGCATTGAACTAATACAGAGACCAGAATCATCATTAAGAAGACACAAACTTGGGTTAACAGACCAATCAATTCGCAGTAATGATGACAAATCCAGGTTTACATGTGTCCACAGACTGATGACGACAGGACATTCCCAAAACATATGCAGAAAAGTGCCCGATGATGTAGTGTTACATATATGGCAGTTCAAATTTGACTGTAGTTTCATTTTAAATCATTTGTAAGGAGTTATGTATGCTCTATGAATGACTTTGAAGTGAATAAGACGATGAGCCAGATTTTTTGCTGAGATTGACCATACTCTCTCCCAGTCGACAGATAATTAAGGTCAGATAGTTCCCTATTCCAAATAGTTTTAATAGAAAGAGGTTTTGTAATACAATCAATAATTTTATTATATATTAAGGAAACAGATGGCCGACATGGTGCAATCCAGTCCCGCATAGGATGAGAGGAAATGGAAGAAGACCAAGGAACGCCATACGCTTTGAGAGCAGAACGTAATTGAAGAAAAACAAAATATGCAGATGCTGGTAGACAAAATTTGGTTCTTAATGTCTGAAATGAACAGAGGCCCTGGTTATCATATATATCACCGCACGTGTTTACACCCAAGGTAGACCAAGAGGGTTGGACAAATGGACGATTTCCACATACAAAATTAAAATTGTGCCACAAAGGTGTACTGTTACAGAACTTGAAGTGTCCACCTATCCGACGTTCAACCGTTTTCCAGATTTTAATAGAGTTAGCCACAACCGGATCAAATTTATAATTATCGGCCTCGTTCCCCGCCGTAAAGGGAATGAGGAGGAAATAATATTACCAGTTATGACTGATGCTGCAGGTGAGTGGTATAATGTCTTAATCATAGAAACGAAGTGTTCACCGAAGCCGAAACATTGCAGAACTGCCCACATATAATTCCACTCTAGCCTGTCAAAGGCTTTTTCTGCATCAAGTGAAAAGACCGCACAAGGGGTTGGGTGGGAGTCCGCAAAGTCAAGAATATGAAGGAGTCGACGCATATATGCATTGCGCCCCTTGATGAAACCAGTTTGGTCCTCCTTGATCAGACTGTGAATTACCTTCTCCATACGAGAAGCAAAAACTTTAGCATAGATTTTTACATCACATGGGATAAGCGAAATCGGTCTGTAGCTGGAACAATCTAATGGATCTTTCCCTTTTTTAAGAAGTAATGAATCAGTGATGTTTTTTGATCTCTATGAAATACCCCATGTTCAATTGCAAAATTAAATGAGTTAAGCATAAGTATCCCTAGCAAATCCCAAATTTCTAAATATAATTCAGGGGGGAGACCATCTAGACCCGGCAATTTGCCCTTTTGAAGGCTTTTTAGAGAGACGTGAAGTTCCTCCAAACTTAATGGGGCCTCCAAAGATTCTTTATCTATCTGTGAGATCCGAGGCAGTTCCAATTTATCTAAATACTGCTTACAAATTGGTTCATCAAAATCTGTTTCGGCTTTATACAGATTTGTGTAAAAACCTTTAAATATGTCATTAATTGCCACAGGGTTCGTGGTGACCTGATTTTATTGCGCTAATATATGCCTTAGACTCGCATTCTTTCAACCTAAGGGCCAATAAATGACTAGGTCTCTCTGATTCAAAATAATATTTTTGTCTAGTCCTATGTAAAATAAATTCTGCCTTTGAGTGTGAAAGTAAATCATATTCTTCTTTTAAAGAGGACAGCTGTGTAGCCTGTTGCTCAGTAAAATGTTGTTTTTGTAGGTTTTGTAATGATTGGATTTTATTTTCTAATTGTGTAAACTGGTGAGTTTTTGCTTTGGCAAGAGTAGAAGAGAAAGATATACAGAAACCTCGTATAGCACACTTAGTCGTTTCCCACAGTATTTGAGGATCCACATCAGAGGGCATATTAATTTCAAGAAATTCCTTAATATATTCTTTTAGAGAGGTAATGAAAGTCTGATTACTTAATAATGATATGTTAAAGCGCCATCTAGGGGACTTGGCTTTAACATTGGAAAGAGGAACACTGCACAACACAGCAGAATGATCAGATAATAAAATATGGTAATATAGAGATGGAGGAATTAGATGAAATTAAAGATGGGCTGAGAAATATGTAGTCTATCCTAGAGAAAGTCTTGTGTCTATTAGAAAAAAAAGTGAAGTCCTTAGCTTTAGTATTCTGAATTCTCCATAGATCGATTAAGTTAAGCTCAGTGATAAATTTATGCAATAATTTAGAGGATGGATTGGCTGTTGTATCAGATTGAGATCTATCTAAAGCAGGATTTATGACAGCATTAAAATCACCACCCACCACTAGAGGGCAATCGATCTCCTCAAGTAAAGTTTTGGAAATCTGTGTAAGAAATGCACTGTCTGTCTCATTCGGACCATAAATAGAGACCAATGCTAACCTATTATTATATATTTTGCATCGGATAAAAACAAATCTACCCTTCTCATCACTACCAAGGTGTTCAATCAATTTAACTTCCGGTTAACAAGGATAAGCACCCCCTTAGTTTTATTTTGAGCGCTAGAAAAAGCTGCTAATTTGTAATACTTATTCTGGAAACGTGCCACGTCAGATTGTTTTAAATGTGTCTCTTGTATTAGGGCACAGGAAATAGATTTACGGTGTAAATATTCTAACACACGGGTTCGTTTAACAGCAGAATTTAAACCATTCACATTCAGTGATAAAATATTTAGAGTATGCATTGAATATTCATAATCCCAAGATTGTACTCAATAGATGCAAAAAAAAAAACAGAAGCACTTCCATTCTGTAAATAACACGTAAACACTGATGTGCATTTTAGATACCAAACCTCCTAGATGAAAAATCCCTTTAGAAATAAGGTAAAATAGATAAAAGTATAAAATGTCTGCTGTAAAAAACAAAAACAACATAAAAATATGAACAACCGACAACCATAAACAAGGAACAACTCAGACCGCACATTACCGAGAACATAGGTCTGACTGAGCAACAAAAAACAGTGATAGGTCGTGACCGATCCACTCCAACGCAAGACATGTCCCCCGAAAGGCTCACACAGCCAAAAAACATTTTTTTTTTTATTAATTAAACCTACTCTCCATTAGTCCCCTCCAAAAAATAAAAATGGAGTGTCAGTCTTACCAGCAAAGAGATCGTTGTACCGGATAAATAAGGACAATATCCCAGTAGGAGAGAGGAGAGAAGAAAACGCAAAAATAGGTTCAGCAAGCGTCCATGCTCATCCTGCCATCATCCCCTCCTGGGCAGCTAGGACCAAGTCCATCCCGGCAAACAGCGGCCGCTGCTCCCCCGTCGTCCCCCCGCAGAGCTGCGGCATACGACTTCTGCTGAGACATGGAGCTGATAAAATCCTCCGCTTTCTGAGGGGAATCGTAGCTTCTCTGTTCCCCTTTGTGCCGTAGCTTAATTACCGCCGGATAGATGAGGAAGGGCTGGAGACCAAGCGCTGTCATCTTCTTCAAAACCGGACCAAATGCCTTCCTCCTGATCGCTGTAGCCGGACTAAAGTCAGGAAAAAATAGCAGTGTGACATTGTTCTGTGCGCACTTCACCGGATAAGCCTGCCGAGCACCCTTCAGGATATCTGATCTGTCATGCCATCTCAGTACACGGAAGATGAGAGTGCGCGGCCGATCGGAGCCCCTCCCTCCGTCATACACGCGATGCGCCTGATCAATCTCAATGTCACGGCCCCTCAAGGAAGGAATCCACTTGGAAAGATTAGCTCTGAGGAAACCAGCTGCATCGTTACCCTCCATCCCCTCTGGGAGCCCCACCAGCCTCACATTGTTCCTCCTACACCTGTCCTCCATATCTGTCATCTTCTCTGTGAGTCGCTCCAGCTGATCCTCTAAGTCCGTGACTGTTCTCTTATCTTCACGCGCCGCTGCCTGAACAGAATCAACGCGGTCACGTGTCTGCTTCGTCTCAGGAGCTATGGCCTCAAACTCCTCTCTTAGCTCTTTAACAGACTTATTGGTCGCTTGTATGTCCTCACGCAGTTCGTGCAATGCTGGAATCAGCACAGAGTCCATCGCATCTCTCACTGCCGAATTCACGACCGAATTCAAAGTGCTTTGGTGTTCTTTAAATGCTAGTTCAATGCGGTTAGCAATAGCATTGTCGAGGTCTTCACTGGAGATGGCTGAATCTCTGAATTTTTTCTTCATTGGCGATTGCTCAATCTCTCTTTTCCGATCTCCTTTGTCTGCCTTAGCACTCATGATGGGTCCAATGCAGAGTGGTTAAAATTTTACTGACAGGGTCGTAAAATATGTGGCAAAGTGAGCGGAGCGAAAGACTAAGCCTGCATCACCGTCGAGGGGTCACGTGATCCTTTAGAATGTATTGTTCTGATATGATGAGCATACTGTCCAGAGTGTTTCTCCATACTGTGTCACAAGGCATCAGTCTAAGGCACAGTGATATTGAGTGATACAGTGAAAAGTTGATACATCTCTTCTCAGACCACAGTGTTTCTGATGAAACTCTGCTGAGGCATGTAATAAAAATCACAAATGATTAAAACGAGAGGCAATCGGGCCGTCTGCTTGTCATAAGGTAATGCATGTACACAGCACCCAATTCAAATCTGACAATGGGGCTAAAGAAATTATGAAAAGGGATGAGATGGCACAATATTAGACCATTCAGCAGCTGAGAGAACAAATTGAAGCTTTAACTACTGCAAGCGATTCTCTAAAACAGTTTGTAATGACAAAACATCCAAATTCTTGAGTGATTACAGTGAGCAACAACCCCAAAAACATCTGCAAATACAACATCCCAGCCCATAGTAAACGTCCAGCAGCCCATTTTAAAGTTTCAGAATCCAGCACCATTTTCACCATCTGCCAAGTCGCTGAATGAACATCACACAGGTGCAGTTTCAGACTCAGACTCATTATCAAACATCAATTCTGGTCAGGCTCACAACCATAGTCCTCTTAAATAGACATCCTTACTAAAAACAACAAAAGTTACTATACAGAGAAAAAATGTGACTACTTGCAGAGGGGCACAGAACTGTTGGCTGCCATGTGAAGACAAGAGTTCAGGGAAACGGGGGGGGGGGGGGGGGTTCTTTAAAACATTAATTTATACTGTTATCAGCACATGTTGAAGTAGATTCGTCTCTTGTCGTCTCTGAGAGAATATGCGCTGTCAATGCAGTGTTAGAAAACTGTCAGTTTTTTTACTTTCACTTTCTGTATGACTGAAGTTAAGACGTTAACCGGCATAACTATTGCGCAAAGTTTGCACGTTGCTTGTGTGATATCCATTGGCTCGCCTTCATGGTTTAAAACAGAAATATTTCCAGTATTGCAACGTAACCGCAAACCCCCATGCATATGTATCTTAAACGTAGGGATAAATGAAAGAGGAATCAAATCGGTATGCCGCGTTGTCTGAAACACGTCTCTGTGCTTGTGCATGCTTCGGGTGTGTGCGAGAACAGCACGCAAGTAACGAATTGAGTTCTGTTTCGTTTCTTCTTCTTGTGGTTTTAAATAGCTTGAACGTATAAATTGGCAAATTAATCTGCGAATCACATGCCGAACGGTGGGGTCTGGACCTAGTCCGTATATCATGGATCAACTGCGATCCGTTTAAGCCCTAATAGCTATATGACAGATCAGAGCAATCTTTTATTTACTAATTTAACATGAAATTCGTCAAATTGCTGCTCCATATCAATCGCATACAATGAAAATATAGAACAATCATTTACACACAATAAATAACAGAGCGTCACATCTATACACATTTTCCCCAGAACTTTCTCGCGACCCGGTAGGAATTCTTCTACGGCCCGGTAGTGGGTCGCGACCCGGTGGTTGGGGACCTCTGCTGTAGAGGGACAAGGGGTGCTTCTCAAACGGAAGGCTGGATCCTACCAAGGCTGCGTCCTTCCTAGTTCAGTCCTTCAGAGTCTTGTAGGCTAGACTCCTCCTCGGCATATAAACGCTAGATTGAGACGGTCTAGTAAGTGCGCGTGGCTATGTCACATATGTTCCCACCCTCACCGTTACGGCACGAAAACACTTGTAACGATCGGCCTAACAGGCTGGGTTACAAAGTTTAAAATGGGGTCAGATTTTACTGTGTGAGAGATTTGTAGGTGTTAAAAGAGTGACATAAACAGAAATACAGAAATTTAAGAACGGGACTTTAAAACAACACAATAAATCCAGGAAAACTCAGTCTGTTAAAAGCATACAGTTTACTGCACCATACCCCCAAAACAGTCCAAGAATCCTAGTGTGCTGAACAAATCCCAAAGTGAGTCCACCAGTGTATATACAATCCAAAATGAGTGATAATCCAATTTGTTGCAAATTAATCTGGAAAGGTAAGTCCACCGAAACGAAACTCCACAATCCAGGTGTGTCGGGTAGCTGAAAGTGGCCCCCCTTTTGTTGGCCATGCTGCTCTCTATATACTGTTCCTGCTTACCTGACAGGCCAACCATACAATTCTTAAAGACACACACACTAAAATGTTAAGAGGAATAAAATGGACTTAAGAAAACATGTAAACCAGTTAAAACTCTATAATACATAAAATCAATGCAATAAATAGAGCGGTAAAACATGTCTCTTATGTGACAGTGTCACACACTAATAAAACTTAGTTTTGGAAAAATACTTTGTATTACATATCTTTATATTATTGGCTTTCTATTAATGCAATACAATGAATCACAGCCGTCTATAATCTCCCTGTGGCTTAAGTTATTGCCAGTTTAGCGTTTAGTATGTAATTTACACCGAAAAAAAAGATAACATCTATCCTTTCATGTCCGAAAACATTCTTTTTGTCTTAGATTTCATAATAAATTCAGACAAGCTCAGTACTGACTCGTTTTTAGTCAGTTTATTTTCATGAAATGGAATGGGTAACGTTACAAAGGATTGTGGGTGATTGAAGGTCGCGGAGGATACATCCCATGCATCCTTCAAATTCAGTTGAATGAAGGTTGCGAAACGAAGGCTGTCTTCCAAGCATCCTTCTGATTGAGATGGCCTTCTGCGACGTTTGATGACGTGGCAGCCGAGATATGCAGCCTTCGTAGGATGCAGTCTTCCGTTTGAGAAACACCCAAGCAGTGATCGAAGTAAAGCAACTGTGCCAGTATGACATTCTTCAAGCTGCAGCAACCTCTTCATACTAACCAAACCAGTCTAACCAAATTAGAGTTTCTAAGCTTACAGGGGAAAGGTGTCTGCTGAAATGTACCGTGAACAATTTTCCTTTCAGTATGAGGTGACCAGAAGAGTAAAGACATGTACTTGAATTGTAGGAACAGGTCATAGATGAAACCTGATACCACTGAACTATAATAAAGGTTATAAAAGATTAGAGATTATAAGAGGTAAAGAAAGTCAAACTGAAGTCTTGTTCACCCTAGCCAAGCCCCTCGGCACAGCAATAGAAATTGAGGATGAAAAGGCTCAATAATACAGCCAGGGTGACCTTTAAAATCTTTGAATTTCACACAGACAATCTTTAAAAACAGGGTGACACCTAATCTATGTCATCCCTTTAACCCACATGTCAAAACCTGTTACTCAGAAAAGTAACAGTGCTGACAGTAACAGGTTTGACAATTTCAAACTAATTTGCTAATTGCTAGCTAATAGTCAAGTTCACAAAAGCACATGTACACTTTGAACGGATGTTACTTGAAGATATTGATTATATTAAATGTAATAAATAATTGCTTAAATGTACATTTTAAAAAATGGTAACAGTATTGACATTGCATGATGTCCCTCCTCAGTCGAGCCTCATAAATCATCAAAAATAGATTATAGAGGAGTGAGAGAAACATGCTTGTTTTTTAAAGCTGCAGTCCTTTAAAAGTTATTCTGCAAGTTTTGCCTCTTTATCGCCATCTCTGAAAACCTGCAATTGCAGTTACTTGCGGAATTATCTTCATTACCTGGTTTGTGCACCGGCACGGCTCCAGTGCGGATGAATCTAATGTTTTGTGGCTGTCAGTCACCGCACCGGTGTGGATATTCACTGTACTTCGGAATCAAATATTCTTGCCTACCAAATAAGAATTTTCACTGGATATTGTCATCTGAACAAATAAGTAACAAGTCTGCCACATTTGTTCTGACCAACTGAGTAAAAAAGCATTACAATAAATCGCGCTACCAATAAATCTAACATTGGCTAGCTCATATCACATCAAACCGTGCAAATTATTATGATTGTTATACTTTGTTCTCAAATTGTTAATGTTAACAACATCAGCATTGCATGACTGTATATAGTGTGTATTAGCATGTAGATTTCAATTTCTGTACAATCTAATCTCTAATTGTCAAACCATTTGAATTTCATATAAATAAATTATTTTAATCCAAAAAGCAAATTATTCTTCCTTCGAACTGGTTCTTTTTAAAATACAAAAACTTGTGTAATCCCAGGTAGGCTATCTGTAATCAGATGCACATTTAAAACTGGAATATAATTTAATTTAATTCACATGTGTTTCATAAACACATAAATCTTTCTGGATTACAATCCGCCATCAAAATGATAAATTTAATTATTCCAGCTGCTGTGAGAAAAGGCTATAAACGATCCACCACCTGCAGCATCCTCACATGCGATATACAGTATGCTAGCCGGGACAACTTCTTTTAAGTTTACAGGCGTGACGTAATGACGTGGCGGCATGCTCGAATTTCCCGCAAATTTCAACCAGTACCATTCAAATTAGAAAAGATTATTATAAGTTTACATTGTGAATCGGGCTAAAGGCGATAGATTTTAACACTGGTTGGTTATGTACTTGCTAATTTTTATTTTTATTTCGGATCATTTTTAACCAAAAAAAGATACAGACTGCATCTTTAAGTGTTGGAATCCTGGTTGAAAGATGATGTAACCTCCTAGAAGTGATGTCACTTGAATGTACCATTATTTTACAAGGGTTTTTTGATAAGGGTAACAGGGCTGACATGAAATAAGGGGACACCAATAAAATGATTTATATTTTATAGAAAAAACGTATACTTATTCCAAAAACATTGCTTAACAATGAGACTGTATTTAGAACAATATGCAAATGTGATTTTTGTATCATTTTGCAAATTAAAAGTCCTTCTGAAAAAGAAAAATCATAGTGAGGGACAGGCCAAAAACCTTACCCTTATCAGCATAAATGCTATTTAAATTATTGAAGATAATATTTAATTGACTTTAATTTGATGCAATATTGATGAAAGAATACATAGTATTGTTATGTTTTTAAATCACAAATTTATTTGTTATATTCTATTAATTCTATTTTTGATTATTTATTTTTTTATTATTTTTGATTATTTTATGCAAAAGGCACCGATTTCGTGGAATGACCCACCTGATGATTGCTGTATCATGCATACCTGGATAATATAATTTGACATTGGACATTTGAGCCCTGAAATCACTAGAACAGCATGGAGTGAAACTTAGACCAACCAAATATGAGTTCTTTAAAAGAGAAATACACGTGCTGAAAGTAGTTGCAAGACAAGTCACAAAGCACCATTGGGGACGTATGATGTTTGATGAGATTCTTAAACTATGACAGAGCATACATTCAGAATTCTCCAGAATTGCAAAACTGGTCTATGATCTTCTGCCGCAAATGTAAAAGGCACCAACCAGACCTATAGAAATAAACATTAAAACCTATATATATTGGGACACAAGTGAAGTACAAAACCAAGTTTACAAAGGAAATAATTGTTTAGTCACCAAATATTATATTGCAAATATGGAAACATTTGCATTTGTGTCAAATTTGAAAACATACATTTGGATAAAGCAAACTTTGTATTCTGTTGTAATCTGCTTATCTTATTTTCCACAATTTTAACAATATTACACAAATTATTCCACTGAACTACACATGGAATCTCTAGATTCTCACCCCCCCCCAAAAAAAATGTTTTGTTCACTTTTAATCCCTATATTTGCATCCTTTATTAAGGTAAAGTAGAAAACAACTGTAGATCTGATATACTTGTCAAAAATAACAGAAATATCAGGAAATATCAGATATGTGGTCCCAACAGAGGTTACTTTAGGCTCAAGTGGTGATTATTTATGTCTAGGCATCAACTTTGTGTTCATATGTCTTCAATTTTAGTTTTGGAGAAACAATACATTTTAAAATGTTCCTAATATTGTAAGTGCTTCAACTAAATTGTCAAGCACATCTTACCAGCAAACACTCATTCACCACTCTCTGAGACAGAAATCTCCACTCATCCTTTCTAGTCATCCTACTACTTTTCCACTTGATCCTATTCCATCTCATCTCCTTCAAGCCATTTCTCCTGCAGTTATACCTGCACTAACTCATATCATTAACACATCCCTTTACACTGGTGTTTTTCCCTCAGCATTTAAACAGGCTTGTATAACCCCACTACTTAAGAAACCCACTCTTAACCCAACTCTTTTAGAAAACTACAGACCGGTTTCCCTTCTTCCTTTCATTGCAAAAACACTTGAACATGTTGTGTTCAACCAAGTCTCTGCCTTTCTCACACAGAACAACCTCCTCGACAGCAACCAGTCTGGCTTCAGAAGTGGACATTCAACCGAGACTGCCTTGCTCTTAGTTGTTGAAGCCCTAAGACTGGCAAGAGCGGCTTCCAAGTCTTCAATACTTATCTTGCTTGATCTGTCCGCTGCTTTTGACAAGGTTAACCACCAGATCCTCCTGTCAACCCTATTGGCAAAGGGCAACTCAGGAACTACACTTCAATGGTTTGAATCTTACCTCTCAGATAAGTCCTTCAAGGTATCTTGGAGAGGTGAGGTGTCCAAGTCGCAACATCCAACTACTGGGGTGCCTCAGGGCTCAGTTTTTGGACCACTTCTCTTCTCTGTCTACATGGCATCACTAGGTTCTGTCATTCAGAAACATGGCTTTTCATATCACTGCTATGCTGATGACACTCAAATCTACCTCTCATTCCATCCTGATGATCCGACGATAGCTGCTCGCATCTCAGCTTGTCTAACAGACATTTCTTGCTGGATGAAGGACCACCACCTTCAACTCAACCTTGCCAAGACAGAACTGCTTGTGGTTTCAACAAACCCATCACTTCATCACAATTTCACCATCCAGTTAGGCACATCAACCATAACTCCTTCAAAAACAGTCAGAAACCTTGGAGTTGTGATTGATGATCAGCTGAATTTCTCATACCACACTGCTAAAACTGCCCGGGCCTGCAGATTTGCTTTAGTCAACATCAAGTAGATCAGGCCCTTTCTTTCGGAACATGCTTCACAACTCCTTGTTCAAGCTCTTGTTCTGTACAGGAACAACTTGACTATTACAATGCTCTCTCGGCAGGTCTTCCAGCCAGTTCTATCAAACCTTTACAATTAATACAGAATGCAGCTGCAAGATACATTTTTAATGAGCCAAAAAAATAAATGCATGTCACACCTCTGATCTTCAGTTTACACTGGCTACCAATAGCTGCTCGCAAAAAATTCAAGGCACTAATGTTTGCCTACAAAACCACTACTGGCTCTGCTCCCCTTTACCTAAAATCATTACTTCAGACTTATGTGCCCTCTAGAAGCTTGCGTTCTTCAAGTGAACGGCACAATATTATGACATCCCAAAGGGGCACAAAATCACTTTCACAGATTTTTACATTAACTGTTACTGTTCCCACCTGGTGAAATGACCTGCCCAACTCAATACAAGCAGCTGAGTCCTTAGCCATCTTCAAGAAATGGCTAAAAACACATCTCTTCCATCTGTATTTGACCCTCTAACTCTAGCACTCTCTATTCTAATTCTATTTTATCTATTTGTTTTCTTTTTTTTTATATATAAAAAACATGACCCTTTAAAGTGCCCCTATTATGGGCACTTTAATTAAATTACCTTCCATGCAGTGTGTAACACAGCTCTAAGTGAATGAAAACATCCTGCAAAGATTTAAATCTGAAAGTGCACCGTGTATAAAGTTATTATCTCTCAAAAGAAAGAGTCGACTCTGAATCATTGAAACGAGTCGTTTTTAAAACGAATCTTAAGCTGTTTCATGTTGACGTCAAAATGAAACATTAACATATAGACCAATTTCATGTAGACGTCACAGTTACATCACTCGCAGCTGCGCGCGCATTGTGGTGGCAGAAACACACGGTAACAAGCGGAGTGAAATGGGAAAAATCCACGGAATAAGAGATAAAATGTACTGTTGTGCCTTTGGATGTCAGAATCGGAATGCAAATAATTTTTATAGAATACTGTCGTAAAAAACGCCATTTGAAGCTAAAAATTATTTAATAAATGCCGCTCCATTTGAAAACAGGTGATGGAGATTTACGGCTAATCACAGAACCGTCTTTACTGACGAGATGCGCATGACTATCGCATGCAAAATATCGTGCAGCCCTAGTTTAAACGGACAGACTAATGAATGAAACCTGCTATGATTACTCTACTTTTAAAGCATTAATTTGATTTAAACAATCGGTCTACATAATATTCACATATACAGTTCATAGGGAATATATTACATTTGCCCTACAATTACAGCATGAAATACTATTTAAACCTATAACATTTTACATTTAACGTTACCTATTTTGTCTCACAATTCTTTTTTGAGACTTTTTTTCTCGCAAATGCAACTTTATATTTCGTATTTCGGACTTTATAACTCGATTTAACTCAACAATAGCGAGTTTGTCCATTCTGAGGGGGGGAAAAAGCCAGATGTATGGGATATAACTCAAAAGAGAGAATGACCAGTTGATTTTTCTTATCAGAACTGAGATATAATCTCGGAATTGCGAGAATAAAGTCAATGAAATATCGAAATTGAAATTTTAACGCTGCTGCCACTGCCAAAAAAAAAAAAAAAAAAAAAAAGACAGCTATGTTAACCATAGCTTATGGTTAACATAAGGCTTAGCTCGTGATAAAACGAGCGGACTGGACAGAAACGATCATCAAAAAAGCTCTCGTTTGGCACACTTCTTATCAGAAAAGTTTCAATAAAGTATTGTCTTTTGTTGTTATGAGTGCGTCTAAAGATTTCTTATGCATCTCACGATTATGTCGTGTATGAAATAATGTCTGTGCATGTGTGTAAAACAACAAACTGACGATTTATATGCTTAATCATATGTAATTGTATATACAGTACATTGTTCTGAGCAATTGTGGCTGGAATAATGTAGCTGTAATAATAGTTGCCTGCTGAAACTGAAATATATATTACATCTTCATGACTAGATACACGGTGAGTTTGTCTTAACTATACAGGTTAGATGTGAGTCACTCAACCGGAGGTAATCCTGTCAGATCATCCATCCTTTGAGTGAGTACAGGGGTGTATTCCAGAAAGCACGGTTAACTTACCGTCAGCTAAACCCTGAACTTTTGGTTGATTAACCCCAAACTTTGCTTACTCGAGGTATGTGGTTCCAAATATGCATCTGGGAGTAAGTTCATTCAACTCGAGTATGTTCCTGGTTAAGACTCAAGACATTCTCAACAGAGCGGCGAATCAAAGAGTCACTATGGAAACGGACGCTAAGAAAAAGCATGCCATGCTGTTTCTTTCTTCTTCTTTTGTTCAATGGTTGTTTACATGCTTAGTGTATATCGCCACCTAATTGATGGTTGTGCAATTATTTTTTTCTTTTTCCGTTTAATCTTTAATCCTTGAGAATATGAATTATATTGTTTGTTTGATGCTAATAATATATTAAGTCATATCAGATATGATTTTTATTATAGAAATACATTATAGAAAATGCCGATCCATGTGTGAGATGATAATATAAAATGTAATATATATACAGTGCCCTCCACTAATATTGGCACCCTTGGTAAATATGACCAAAGGCGGCTGTGAAAATAAATCTGCATTGTTTATCCTTTTTATCTTTCATTCAAAAAATTCACAAAATTCCAACCTATCATTGAAGTAAAACAATTGAAAGTGGGGGGAAAATCTCATTGTGAAATAAATGCTTTCACTATTTCATGTTGGCCACAATTATTGGCACCCAATTATTGCAATGTCCTTTTCCCAGGGTAACAGCTCTGAGTTTTCTCCTATAATGCCTGAAGAGTTTGGAGAACACCTGATAAGAGATCAGAGACCATTTCTTCATACAGAATCTCTCCAGATCCTTCAGATTCACAGCTCCATGACGGTGCTTCTTCTCTTCAGTTCACCTCACTCATTTTCTGTAGGGTTCAGGTCAGAGGACAGAGACAGCAATGGTAAAAGATTCATTTTGTGCTCAGTGACCCATTTTTGTGTTTATTTTGATGTTTGTTTTGGATTGTTGTCCTGGTGGAAGATCAAAACATGGCCCATTATAAGATTTCTAACAGAGGCAGTCAGATTTTGATTTTTTATCTGTTGGTATTTGATAGAATCCATGATGCCATGCATCTGAACAAGATGTTCAGGACCTCTGGCAGAAAAACAGGCCCACAACATTAAAGATCCAGCAGTATATTTAACCGTGGACATGGGGTCCACTGTTTGTACTAAACTCATCTGGTGGGTTTGCTGCCAAAAAGCTCTTTTTTCAGTTTCATCTGACAATAGAAGCCAGTGCCATTTGAAGTTCCAGTCATGTCTGATAACTGAATTTGCTGGAGTTTGTTTTTGGATGAGTGAGGAGAATTTTTCTTGAAACCCTCCCGAACAACATGTGGTGATGTAGGTGCTGTCTGATGTATATATTTTTTTAGGTTTCTGACCCCAAGACTCAACTAATCTCTGCAATTCTCCAGCTGTGATCCTTGGAGAGTCTTTGGCCACTCAAACTCTCCTCCTCAGCGTGCATTAGGACGATATAGACACACGTCCTCTTTCAGGCAGATTTTTAACATCTTTAGTTGATTGGAACCTCTTAATTATTACCCTGATGTGGAAATGGGATTTTCAATGTTTTAACTCTTTTCTTACAACCACTTTCTATTTTCAATGTTTTAATTTTTTGTTTTTTCTCATTGTGATGGATGATTAAGGGAATTTCTTTTCTTACAACAGAAAGTCACTGGAAAATTTTTCTACCCTGGTTTAAAAAATGTAAATATGATGAATATACTCAGAGATAACATAAGAAATCAATAATTTGCCAACATTCATTGGAGAAAAACATTTATTTTCATTTTCTCCCCATCAGTTTTACTTCAAAATATTTTGTATTTTTTTTGAAAGATCAAAAGGATAAACAATGATTTATTTTCACAGCCGCCTTTCTCATTGTGATGGATGTATATATACATTAAGGTATTCAGACTCTTTGTTATTTGGCCTTTGCTAAAATCATTTGTTCATTTTTTTTCCTCATACACACAGCACCCCATTTGACAGAAAAACACAGAATAATCAGATTTATTAAAAAAGAAAAACTGAAATATCACATGTCCTAAGAACCCTTTGCTCAGTATTTAGTAGAAACCCTTTTGATTTAATCATGGCTTTTTGGGAAGATGCAACAAGTTTTTCAAATTTGGGGATTTCATTCCTCCTTGGTCCAGGTTGGATGGTAGTGGACAGCCATTTTTAGGTCTCTCCAGAGATGCCAATTGGGTTTAAGTGGTGTGCTAAAAAATGTAACTCCTTCGTTATAGCTGTGTGAATTGTCTTGTTGGAAGGTAAACCTTCGGAATATGGAGAAGGTTTTCGTCCTTCACTTGGCCGATCTTTCCCTCGATGCAACCATTTTACTGAAAAACACCCCCACAGCATGCCACCAAGACTGTTGGGATTTCTAGGGGTGTTTTCTCCACACATACCCAATAAGGCCAAAAAGTTCTATTGTGGAATCCTTCAGGTGTTTTTTAGCAATGCGGGCTTTCATGTGTCTTCTGAGGAGATTGGAGAAAACTGGTGGAGGGCTGCATGGTTGACTTTCTACAACTTTCTCCCATCTCCCGAATATTTCATCATGATCTTTGGGTTCTTCTTTACCTCTCTCACCAAGGCTTTCGCCCCACTTTCAATTAGGAAGGGTTTTACTTCATTTAAGGAATGGAGGACTGTGCTCTTAGGAACCTTTGCAGCAGAATTTTGTAACCTTGAATCTGTTTGCCACAATTCTGTCTTGCTCTTCAAGTTCCTTTGAAATTTGCTCTGATCAAGCTGTAAGGAGGTGTGTGGCTTTCCTAAACAATGTATAATCAAACACAGACTCAAATGAAGGTTAGAACCATCAAGGATTCAGAAGAAATGGACAGCACTGAGTTAAATATATGAGTCACAGCGCTGAATACTAGGACCATTGATATTTCAGTTTTTCATATTTATTCTGTGTTTTTCTGTCAATGGGGTGGGTGCATTAATGAGGAAAAAAAATGAACAATATTAGCAAATGGCTGTAACAAAGAGGAAAAATTTAAGGGCACTGTATATATATATATATATATATATATATATATATATATAATATAATATAATAAATTAAACATTACCTTGTCATAGTGTTTTATAATTTATACAGATAACTGTTATATATGCCAATAAAATAAATATAATGACCATATTAGAATAATATATTATCTTATTTATTACTTATTTTAGCGCTTTATCATTAACATATCATATATATATATATATATATATATATATATTAAGGCTGTCAATCGATTAAAATATTTAATCGTGATTAATCGCATGCTTGCCATGAGTTAACTCGCGATTAATCGCACATTTTTATTTGTTCTAAATGTACCTTAAATTAATACTTTTCAGGTTTTTAATACTCTAATCAACATGGGCATGGAAAAATATGGATGCTTTATGCAAATGTATGTTTATTATTATTGAAACCATAGTCAACATACAGCATGAAGAGTAGACATGTTTCAAAGGTCATAGATGTTTTTCAAAGAACTTGTTCATGTCTATTAGACACATGAAAAAAGAAATACCAGGTTCCCATTACTTATTTTTCTTTGCACTGAGCAATTTACTTAAACCTGTTTACATTTTTGCAGGACAAGACAGCTCACTTCTTCTGAACATGCAAAATGTACATAGCCTATATTATTTATTATTGCATTTGTTTCCCTCTCTGTGCCCACATACTGTATTTTGATTAGGGCTGAACGATTTTGGAAAATAATCTAATTGCGATTTTTTTACCAATATTGCGATTGTGATTTAATATGCGATTATTTTTTAAAGATCTTTATATTCTGTATTATTCAACAAAGACAAGCAATAAATCATTGTATAGTATGCAGTGTTGAGCACGTTACTTTAAAAAAAAGTAATTAGTTATATTACTAGTTACTTCTCACAAATAGTAGCTGAGTTACATCATTATAAAAGAAACTAATTACCAGGGAAAGTAACTATTGTTACTTTTTTTTTTTAAATGTTCAAATATGTCAAATAACTTGGATGTCCCCAATATTAAATGTTAAATTAATGAAATGGACACTAAATATAATACATTATTTTTTTATAAAACATTGCACACTAATCTACACTATTTTAATGTTTCTGTGGGAAAATGTGAGAGACACCTATCAAATTCAATTGATTATTGTAAATATTATCAACCCTCTATGGACACCTTGGCAATAGAATCTGCATTGGCTTGTCATTTTTTTAGTTTACTCACCAGACTAATATTAATTATCTGATATACTAATATATATATATATATATATATATATATATATATATAAAGCTTATGTTTGTAAAATGGCACAGTTTTTTTTTAAATATCTCACTTAGCATCAGTCAGTCAAACATTATAATATGCTATTATGATAATTTAGCATTCAATTTTAGCACTATATGATGATAGGACTTTAGTAATTAGAATAACCAAGTATGAATTCATATTTGTCATGTTGACTGAACTTAGTGGTGCTTAAGATTGTTTGTCATTTAGTGTTTCTATAAAAAAAAGGAAAATGAAAACTACAAATAATACTGATAAGATAACAAAACTACTACGAATTCTACTACTAATAACAATATAAAAACACTAAGGATTAATGAGCTGCTGGGTTCATGAATATTAATCAGGTTGTCTGCGTTCGCTCGAATTGATTTGCTGAAATCAAAACAGGGACGATGATAGGTGAACGCCAGCCAATGAGATTGCCGTTTGCGCATTAGCTCCGCCCACTAGCAGAGAACCCAGCAGTTCTTAAAAGCTGAAGAATTCCAAAGGAACTCCGTTATTTTGACAGGAAAATACAACAAAGGATATTGTTTACGTGTAGCGCATCAATTCTGCATGTTATGTAAGACCCGTGGACACGAAAACAACCCGCGGCAAACTGTGGACTTGGCAACATAGCGTGCCAACTTGATGCTTCCTCTTTAGACTGCTTAGATGTGTTCGATTTGAAGCAGCGCTGCTGGATCGATTGTTGTGTGTGTCATCAAAGTACTGCGAGAGCTATAAGAGAGCAGACGTCTCCTTATGCTTTATCTCGCCGTACTTTGATGTCATACGATCGATCTTCAAGTCGAACACACCGCTTTACTCTCGCGTGTCACGTGACAGTGTAATCGCAGCCTCTGCGGTTGAAAAATCGCGTTTTGTCATATCGCGATATTATCGCAAATGCAATTAATCGTTCAGCCCTAATTTTGATGAAGCTAAATTCTCAATAAAACTGTTTTCATTAATATATTTTACGGTTTCTGTTGTCAGACAACGGGATGAATATGAAATAGTGACTGAAATGCAACCCATTAAGACATAACCAGCTCTCCCTTCCAAGATGTTAATCTGCACAAAAATCCTGATAATCGAGCCGTCGTCTGATGAAATCAAATACACATAAGATAAAGACAATAGCTTTGCTGTGATTTCGGCTATACTTGCATGTAAAATTCGAGAAGCAACATAATATCTGTGTTTAACTGAAAGTGCTGGTCCTCTCCGCCGCTCGCTGAACAGAGCAGACGCACCGAGAGAGAGAGAGAGAGAGAGAGGGGTGTGTGTGCGCGCGCGCTGGGAAATTATTTAACGCATTATTAACGCGTTAACTTTGACAGCACTAATATATAATATATATATATTATATATATATATATATATATATATATACTATATATATATACTAGGCTATATTACATATTGTAATATTATATAATGTTGTGCGCTATCTGTCACGCCAACTTAAGGCTCGTCAGTAGGTCACGCATGCGCTGATGGCTCTGAAGTGAACTAACCCTGGAACATAACCTGCTCCGGAGCAGGTTATCGTCAGAGAGCAAGTTACTATGGTTACTTACATACCCTGAAAGTTACCTCCGATTTTGGAACCGAAAGCTGAGATTATCCGCTCGCTTATCCTCAAACTTACCCGGGTATGTCACATAACCTGCTTTTTGGAATACCCCCCGGGTCAGCCAATTTCATCCGTTAAACTTAATCTTTTCAAATAACGCTGTCCCGGACAGTATGCAGGTATGCAGCCCTTACATATGCAGGTAAAATCGGAATTTCTCCAGTTATTGTTAAAAAACAAGCTAACAGACTTCATAGCTAGCGTTAGTGAAGCGGTCAGTGGAATCTTTCTGCCACCACCTAAGCTCCGCCCACAGAAAAACGTAACATGAAAGGGGTCTATTGCCCGCCCACTTGTTGCCACTAGGTGCCCCTGTTGGAGCCTTAAAAATAGCCGTTTCCCCGGTAACGGCTGTACACAAATCAGCACTGCTCACAATCAACAAACACTGTTTTAAATGAAATCGACCAATCACCGCAGATTAGCGTCACGCAAAGGAGGGGTTTGTCAAAATGAATCGTTGAGCGAATCGTTTGGGAGTCGTTGAGCATATAAGGTAAAAATAAATGCATATTATAAGAAAATGAAAGTGTTTTTTGACCTTGCATGCATGTCAACCTGTTGTTGGTGACTCCCAAAACCAAAAAAGAACCTTTCATTACCCATAATAGGGGCACTTTAGTATAATAGGGGCACTAAGACTTGCACTACTTGTTTTCTATAAAAAGACCTCTAACACTAGCTTTCTCTATTCTTTATACGTTTTATTTTTATACATTTAAAAAAAAAAAAATTGCTACGTGTACTGCGTTAGGCTAACTGAGACTTGTCATAGCACTTGCTTATTATTGCTCTTTTGTTGATTCTGATTGCTTCTCTTGTCCTCATTTGTAAGTCGCTTTGGATAAAAGCGTCTGCCAAATGAATAAATATAAATGTAAATTGAATAGGATTACTTTTTCGAAGATTAAAGTTTGCTAGATTAAATTTATCTCTAAATACCAGCATTGAATATGCAGCATATTTTCCAAACAAACTAGAAATGTTTGTGTTCATGTTGAGACATATGCATTGTTGCACACTTTGTGTTTAAATCTCTTCTAAATGTTAGAGTAGACAAATGTGAGAGCTCCACAGTTTCTAGCTGGGAAAAAGTTGTTGTTGAGGTCTGTTGAGATCTCTTCTGAACTTCAGAGGAGACGAATGTGAAAACACCAGTCTTTAGCTATGAAGAAAAATATGAGCATATTGCATGATGTTGTTGAGATCCCTTCTGAAGCCTAGGAGGAAACAAACATGAGAGCACCAGAGACTATAGCTAAGAAGAAATTTTTTAATTATTATTTGACTTGCTTGTCTAGTCGAGAAGGTCTTCGATGAGGATCTGTCATGTGGGCTTGTCTTGTCAAGGTCTTTGCTAACAGCGAAGGGCTATGTTGTGGATGTTCCTGGGTGCACATCCATCATCTGGCCTGGATAGAGATTCAGTTGACTACAGTAACCTCGGGTTATGGATGAGACAGACAGACTAATACAAGAGTAGATGCCACTCTTCTTATGATATAACCAAGTACATCAGGTGTTATGGGAAGTGTTTCCAGTTCCAGTTGACCTAATTAATGCAGCCTAACAATCTGGGGCAGTTGTGGCCTAATCTCTTAAGAGATTAGAATTATAGAAATGTGTTTGTGTGTTATGTGTATGTTAGTTTAAAGAAATGGGTCTTTTATCTAGATTTAAACTAAAAGAGTGTGTCTGCCTCCCTAAAATGCTAAGAAGACTGTACCATAATTTAGTTACTAAACAGTAAAAAAAAAAGATCTACCACCTGCAGTAGATATTATTTTAGTATATTATTTTTGGTCCAAGTAATGTCTCACGCTTATTCCCATTTAATAGAAGAAATCAATCATCAGCATAACAATAAAAACTAAGGCCTAAAACATATCCTTGAAGCACTTTTATCCTTGCAGATAATTCCCAGTTCAAATAAATAAAATAGTAATGACTGGACAGGTAATTTTAACAAGTGTGGTTTCTGTGTTTAGGGCATGTCAGAACAGTTTATGAATTCATTTTTAAAAAGTCACTTTTCAGTTTATTTGAAATTAACAAATTCACTTCTCTGTATTAATTGAATAATTCTGACTCCTGGACAACACATTTTCAAGTGTCTACTTTTTAAAAAGAGACCAGGATTACTAGACCAAAGGGTTTAATAGTTTTAGCAAAAGCATGCAACATAACTAAACATGAATAGATAGACAGATAGATAAATATTTTTAAGACTAAACTAATAATAATAAATAATATTTCATCAGATGACACCCGACAGTAATCAAGACCAGACTGACAACATATGTTTACCATGCAGTACATGGTTCATTCTTTCATTTAGTCTGTCCTTTTATTTATAATGCTTCATGTCCATTTCTGTCTCTTTGTGAAATGCCACAATGTAACAATGCATTTTGATTCCAAGGTATTAAATGGAATGTGAACTAAAGATGGTCAGGTATGGCCACAGGCATTCATAAGTACATATAAAAAGAAAATTAAAAGCTTCAACTTTTCAGATGATTGTCTAATTGTTCTTTTGCCTCACCAAAGAAATCATCTTTGTTCACGATGTGAACGTAACCTTGATTTCACACAGACACGCATTTTCTGGTGAAATTTTAAACTGCCGAGCCATTTAAATCTTTTCCCACACACAGAACACAAATAACATCTTACATCTGCATGACTTTTCAGATGTATCTGCAAGTGTGAGAGCAAAATATATTTTTTATTACAATGATCACAATTAAACATCCTTCCTTTAGAGTGAATGCACTGGTGATTTTTCAAATTGCTCCTTTTTCGAAACCGCTTACCACAATCAGAACACTGCAATTTATTTCCAGAATGAGTTTGCAAATGACGGTTCAGGTCTTTTTGATATGTGTAACTCCTCTTGCACAGAAGACATTTAAAAGGCCTCTCTCTAGTGTGTACTCTCATGTGAACTTTAAGGTTTCCTTTAAATGTGAAACCTTTTCCACACTGAGGACAGATGAAAGGTTTCTCTCCCGTGTGAATTTTCATGTGAGTTTTAAGGTTTGCTTTAAATCTACAACTCTTTCCACAGTGATGGCAAGTGAAAGGCTTCTCTCCAGTGTGAATTATTGCATGCCTCTTGAGGTTTTTCTTATCTGGGAAACACTTTCCACACTCATGACATTTAAAACCGTTCTCTCTGGAATGAATCCTCATGTGGTAATTAAGGCTTTCTTTTCGTGTGAAAGATTTTCCACACTGAACACATATGAACGGCTTCTCTCCAGTATGAACTCTCATGTGAGTATTAAGATTTCCTTTTTGTGAGAAGCTGTTCCCGCACAGTTTGCATGTGTAAGGGAACTCTCCGGTGTGACCTCTCATATGAGCATTAAAGGTTGCTTTATATTTGAAACTATTTCCACACTGAGGGCATGTAAAAGGCTTCTCTCCAGTGTGAAGTCTCACGTGATTCTTGAGGCTTACGCTATGTCTGAAACTATTTCCACACTGAGGGCATGTGTAAGGCTTTTCTCCAGTGTGAATTCTCATGTGAGACTTAAGGCTTACTTTAAATCGAAATTTCTTTTCACACTCTTGGCATTTGAAAATCTTTTCCTCTGAGTGAATTATAATGTGTCTGTTAAGACGTTTTAAGCTCCGGAAATTCGTTCCACACTGATGACATGTAAAAGAGTTCTCTTTTGAGTGCATTGTTATGTGGGAAGTGAGAGTTTTCTTACGTTTGAAAAACTTTCCACATTGTTCACATGGGAACGGCTTAACTCCTGTGTGACTGTTCATGTGATACTTAAGGCTTACTTTTGCTGTAAAGCTTTTTTCGCACAGTTGGCAGGAGTAAGGCCTCTCTCCGGTGTGAATTCTCAAGTGCCTGTTAAGGGTTCCTTTTTGAGTGAAACTTCTTCCACACTGTTGGCAAGTGAAAGGCTTCTCTCCAGTGTGAATTCTCATGTGGCCTTTAAGGGTTGTGTTTTTACGGAAACCTTTTCCACACTGTTGGCAGGTGTAAGGGCTCTCTCCATTGTGAATTCTTATGTGGACGTTAAGGTCTCCATGTTGTTTCTTATACTGACCTTTGTCTTCCATTTCATTCAGTACCTCATTCTCCTCTTTCAGCATCATCAGGTCTAGGAGAAGAGAGACAAATACAAGTTAAACAAGTTAAAATCTCAAACCCTGTTGACAAAAAAGGCCCACTCGGACCTACTGGGAGACGTGACATGCTTAAAAAAAAAATATAAGAAATTAATGTCGCATTCATACTTATTTTGCTCAATTTGCCACCCTGTCTCACTCTCAGGCTTTTCACAATCAATGCCTCCATCCTTTCAGTCTTCTAGGATGAACTTCTGCCATACCTGCAACTGCCTACGTGTTGTTTTTAGGATAGATCTCTCAGAAGTTGACCCATGGCAAACTACCAGCTATGCTATATAAATATATCCCTTTCTTTATATTATCTCTTTGATTGGCAACAGTGTCCAGCAGAAAACAATAGAATCATTGACCTCCAGTAAATTAACGGTAGCAACTGCTAAATGGATAGCCACAGCATGCAGGCCAATTTGAGGAAGAAGATCTGCACAATATATCGGCTTACATCCAACAACTTTTGAATTGCCCTCAGGAGCTTCAGTTGTCAGATACACAAGCTATATGAAACCGAGAGGACAAAACTAGCTAAGGAGTTGGAGCTCATAGAGACATGCTGACAGCTGGGCACCGTCTATGTCCATAATCTTAATCAAACAACAAAAGACAATGAGATGAGAGATCACTGCTCTTGACAAAACATTTTTGTATCTTTAACAAGGATCAATCTATATTTTCAAATGTATACAGTGAAGACGATGCAATGCTATACTACATTTGATTACTCTATTTCTGTACAGAGAACCTAGCTGAAGAACTTATGTTTTTGTTCTATTGTATTTATTTGCGGTATTACTTGTAGTTTTATTTGTTCTTATTTTATTACTGACTCTTCACTTGTCTTTAATAATGTTTTAATTTTATATTAATTAGGATAGTAGAAAACGCTTTAGCTTCGATCCCTGATTAGATTAAATAAAACCAAAAGCAGAAGATTTTTGTGGTGTACAAATCAGTGTCTTCGCAAATATACACAATCACCACACCAAACTATGTGACAGACAGTGATTAACCTCCTTCTTTTGTCTCTATACACAGCGAGACATTTGCATAGATCGACAAACATAATCACCTAATTTTGAAATTGTGATCAATTACATTTCCATTAAGCACCCAGTTTGCACTTCTCTAAAATTTAAATAAATAGCTTACATTTACAAAGGCCACGTACACACTGCAGTTAAATTCGGTTGTCAGTTCACCTTTTACTCCTTAATTGCATTCTGTACACACATAATTCACTAAAATATGGGAGTGTCAACCGCATTCTACAACTGCATTAACACCCGAAAAATACAGGTAGTGACAACTGCATTTACAGAAACTCTACGCAGTGTGTACACTAGTTGTTAATGATGTATTTGAACGTGCATCAGAAATGTGTCTTCATCTGTATGTGAGATGCAAGAAAATAACAGTGAAAGAAGTCTTAACTTAACACATTTAGACACGGGGCTAGCTGCGCTCATGAGCCCTGCAGTAAAGTGTCAGTGTTGCCAGATCTTCATAGAAAAAAACAAACAAGGACAAGCACAAAAAACACCCAAATGCTTTGTTTTATAACACCAAAAAAAAATTAAAAAAAAATCTCATATCCGCGACAGGCCACTTTATTAACTCCATACATCTTTATGAGAGGAGACCAAACAACATGCCTAAAAGCGCTTGTAAATATGAGGACATGGCAACATTGCAAGACAGCGCTTGCAGCCTCCTGAGCATAAACAAACCGCAGCACATCTATCAGCGGTAGTTTAGTTAAAATCGACGGCACATAACAAATGGCTAAAAAAAAATTTGCTCCCGCAAGATGACAAAATGTTGCTATGGTTACAAATGCGGGAGTGACTCTGTGCCGTACACACATTGAACGATAATTTAAGGTACTCACTCCCGCATTTAAATGCGGTTGTCACTCCTGAAACTTGCAGTGTGTATGTGGCCAAAATGAGCTTACAATAGCAGAAATAAGTCTTTTTAATTAAATGAAAGGTAAAAATATTTAAAATATTTATGTATGCTATTATTTCCATACATTTTGTTCTAATTTCACAAATAATAACCTCAAACTGGGTTTTACATGATTCTTCTGTAGTGTGGGTTTGGTGAAGTGAACTAAAAAAAAAAAAACATTTTCATTTTCAATATTATTATTATTATTATTATTATCTTCATTTTCTTTGTAGATGTATATTTTTTCACTTGAATGTGTATGTTATGATGTAAAACAAATGCTAAACTTGCCATTCTTCACAAATATCATTCATATCTGTGGAGATGTTTTAAAAGGGATTAAATGAGTTCACGTCTAAGAATGGAAACTAACCTGTTTGTTCCTCAGTTTCTTCTTGTTTCACACTGAATACTTCTTCAATCTTCACGTCTTCACTCTCTTCTTTAATAAATGTCATCTTTATAACAGTTTTTCTGTGTTTTAGACAAATAGAACAATAAGAAAAGGGAGGGGGATCTAACTAAATCTCTAAGTGCATTTCAGTCAGCTCCCAGCACACCCTTCACGAAAATTAACCATGGTTTTACTACAAATTAAACCAAAAAAACACATAACATGTTACTATAGTTAAACCATGGTAACCACAAATTAACCATGGTTTTGCTACACTAACCATAGTTCAACCATGATATTTGTAGTAAAACTGTGGTTATACAAATGGCAATCAATACCATCATCTAAAAAAAAACAGTTTCTCCCATCACTACTTATATAGGGAACGAAATAAGATGCACCTTTTCTGCAGATGAGCTTTCCTCACAAAAAAGATGTTCCTTAATGACAGATAAAACATCACACTATTACATACAACAACTCTGAATTCACTTCATAGTTATTGTAAACTGTAAAATTACCCGAAATGCTTGCATTGACTTATACTTTAAATGCTTAAATACACAAACCTTTCTTTAGTCGAATCAACAAACTAATGTGGCGCGGCGCAGCCTTATGTCGTCACGTCGCCTCACCAAAATAAAAGTCCTTTCCCGTTTTCACACAGATTGGCACAAATGGCAGATAGAGTTACAAATTGCAAGCCAGTTAAATAAAACAAAACTGTGCAGATATATGTGTAGTGCAAAAAAAGAACAGTCTTTTATCAGACTGTCAGAAGAGGTAGTTTACAGACAATGAGGTAGAGATTTGTTTTCAGTCCAGTGCTGCACAAAGTGACTGGTGCGGGTCACAGTTTGCTTTACTATACAATTTATATAATAATATAGGGGGGGGGGTCGATAATCCAATTACTAGTGTCAGAGTTCAGTGTTGCGCCTCACCTGATTTTCTAGGGTAAAAGAGGGGGGGGGGCAAGGACGGGAGGGAGTTTTATATTCAGCTTCCTGACAGCCTGATGGATGAAGCTGTCCTTCAGTCTAATTATATGCTGCAATAAAGTTATTTTTTCCTCGCCTGGAGACTCCGCAGTCTCCTAAATTTTTTTCCCTGATGGCAACAGACTGAAGAAGCTGTGTGTCGTGTGGTTAACAAAGTGGGATCACCTGCAATGCTGCCAATATAAAACCAAGGGCTTTGCGGGTGAGACGGGTGCTGTCACACCACAGATGTCGTGGAGGGAGGGGAGAGAGACACCAACGATCTTCTCAGCTGCTCTCACTATCCGTTGAAGGGACTTGCGGCAGGACGCGTTGCAGGCGCCAATCACAGATATACATACTTGATTTCACACAGTGATGCAGCTAGTCAGAATTCACTCACTGCTCAAAAAACAGCTTTTTTGCTCTCGATGGTGCCTCTGTAGAAGGTGCACATGATGGGGGTCGGGGCTCTGGCTCTTCTGAGTTTGCGGAGGAAGTAGAGACGCTTTTTGGTGTTAAAGGAAGTGCTTTCTTGGCCAGTGCCGCAGAATTTAAATAAAATTGTTGTTGGTCCTCTGTGATGTGCTTGTTTGACACCCAGGAACTTGGTGCTGCTCGCTCTTTTTTATAAGTTCTCCACAGTCGCACCGTTGATGGTCAGAGGAGCATGCTGAGTGTGCACTCTCCTGAAATCAACAACAATCTCCTTCGTCTTCTTGTGTGGATTTATTCCACATTCAGAGAGAGATTGTTGTCCCTGCACCACCCGAAAAATCAGCCAGGTGGCTCACCTCGCTCCTGTAGTTTGTCTCATCTCTGTTGCTAATGAGACCCACCACAGTCGTGTCATCCGCAAACTTAATGAAAAGGTTAGAGTTGTGTGACGGTGTGCAGACGTGGGTCAGCAGAGTGAAGAGGAGGGGGCTCAGCACACATCCTTAGGGGGCCCCTGTGTTCAGTGTGATGGTGCTTGATGTGTTAATGCCGACCCGTACTGCCTGAGATCTTCCGGTCAGAAAGTCCAACAACCAGTTGCACAGAGAGGTGTTGAGCCCCAGCTGGACCAATTTGTGAGTGAGCTGCTGAGGGATGATTGTGTTGAATGCTGAACTGAAGTCTATGAACAGCATCCTGACATATGAGTCTTTTTTGTCCAGATGTGTGAGGGCTGGGTGGAGGGCAGTGGCGATGGCATCATCGGTCGAGCGGTTGGACCTATATGCAAACTGGAAGGGGTCCAGGGAGGGGGGGAGGACAGACTTGATATGTTGCATGACTAGCCGTTCAAAGCACTTCATGAGAATACGTGGCTGTTGCTTGGAGTGAGTGCTACTGGACGGTAGTCTTGTGTCGTTGAAGCAGGATGGTCAATAATAGATGTTATTACACTTCTTCGGGACTGGTTAAAATAAATGATGGTGGTAGCTTTGAAGCATGTGGGGACAATGTTGTCTCAGCCTGACTTAGTCACTCCCCAAACTGAGATGCCAGCCAGAACAGGTGTCCTCTCCAAGATGTCTTACACAATCTGTGAAGACATCAGTAGTTCCACTGCACAGTCTTTATTGTTATTCTCAGTACACGCCCAGGAATGTTGTCAGGACCCGGAGCTTTGCGTGCATTGATCCTGAAATAAAACACTGAGGGATCTCCTCAGATTTTGACGCTATATATAAATGTCCTATACAACTAAAGGATAAAAAATACAGCGTCATCACATAAATACTGGTTGCCGGGAGGAGAAACATTGTGGAGTCTTCTGTGCAGTGGTGCTGTTTTGTGCCTCAAAGCGAGCATTTTGTTCCAAGAAGGCATTCAGCTTGTTCAGCAGATGTGAGGGGGATGGTGCTGTCACAGGATCTTTCTCTGTGTATCTTTGTGGGGGCTTGTAGTCCGTAATGGTCTGTATTCCCTGCCACAGGCTCCGAGTGTCTCTGCTGTCGCTGAATTCTTCCACGATGGGCTATCCTCCTGGAGTACTGTCTCTTGGCCTCTCTGATGCCGCGGGATAGGTTGGCCCTAGCTGTCCTCAGGCCCTCCTCATCTCCAGCTCTAAAGGCAGATAAATACGTTCCGAGCCTTCAGATATACAAAAGTCTGTAGACCTCCCCTGTCAGCCACGGCTTCTGGTTGGCCCGGACAGTGATAGTCTTTGTGACCGTTACATCATCAATGCACTTGGTGATGTAGGCAGTGACAGTCTCAGTGTACTCTTGGAGGTCTGTATGTGGTTGTATGTTGTATGTGGCAGCCTGCTTGAACATATTCCAGTCAGTGGTGTCGAAACAGTCCTGAAGTGCCTCTGACGACCCTTCCGGCCACACTTATATCTGTTTGTGTATTGGTTTGATGACTTTAACGAGCGGTCTGTATGCAGGCATTAGCATGACAGTGATGTGGTCTGAGGCTCCGAGGTGGGGGAGGGGGAGGGCCTTGTATGCTCCTCTCTGGGTGGCGTAAACAAAGTCCAGCGTATTTTTTCACCTTGTAGGGAAGTCAACATGCTAGTATATTTTCATGCTAGGAACACACTCTTTAAGTCTGCGTGATTAAAGTCTCCAGCCAAGATGAGAAAAGCATCTGGGTGGGCTGTCTGCTGCTCACTGATGTGCTGGTACAAATAATTCAGTGCCTCACTCCTGTTGTTGTTGAAGTTGGGAGGGATGTATTCAGCAACGAGCCGAATGGCTGTATATTCCCTCGGTAGATAGAACGGCCGGCACTTAATAATAATAAACTCCACCAGGGGTGAGCAGTGTTTGCAGACCACAACAGCGTCGCGGCACCATACATTATTGATGTAAACACAAAGCCCGCCACCGCGTCTCTTACCTCCCTCGACGAGAGCTCTGTCTGCTCGATAGCATGTTAGCTGCTCGAGCTGAATGGCGCAGTCCGGAATGCTGTTGTTAAGCCATGTTTCCGTAAACACAAAAACACAACAGTCTCTTACAGTCCTCTGAGTAGAGCGAAGTAGTCGGATGTAGTCCAGTTTATTGTCCAAAGAGCGTACGTTCGCCAGTACGATGGTGGGGATAGCTGGCTTGTGTGGGTTAGCCGCTAGCCTAGCTCCGATACCTCCGCGCTTACCCCTCTTCTGCTTCCTCTCACGCCGCTTGTAGCGCCTCCGCTGTGGGCGAGATGCAGTAGTGGGGGTCGGTGATGGTGTAGGCCTCCGGAGCAGACCGAGGTCCCGCAGCTCTTCGGCGTGTGCGGAGTTTAACTCTAAAAATGTGGTTCTGTCGACATCGAGCAGAAACTCACGACTGTATGCGCGCTTTAAGACAGTTAGACGAGACGAATATGTACAAAAACATTGCGACTTACAAGACAAAAAACATGAAAACACAGTTCTGTCGGGAGAGAGAGAAGCCGCTGCGTCTGTTGTGCGCGCCGCCATTTGTTTCATCAAATGTTTCATCATTACTGTTGCTTATTGTCATTGTAGGCTTAGGTTTCTTTTTTCTATTAATTTTAATGAATATACAAATTAATAAATTGAGTTTTATTTATTTTCTGTTACAAAATTTTCATTTATTTATTTTTTAACACCGCACCCCCATTTTCTCTTGGGCTACACGCCAGGGGGTGCTGCAGCAGCCTCAGCACCCCTACTTCCTGCAGTAATGGCTGCAGGAGTCAGATTTGACTGATCACAGGTCAAGAATAATGAGAGATGACGGACAGACCATTCTGGAGTATTTGCTGCTCAACAGATCCTGAGCTCATTGACCAATATCTGATCTTAAGATGTGCTCCCTTTACACCGAGTGCTGCTTTTTGCAACACCCTTAAGTCACCCTCTTAGGTAAGGGGAAATCATCTCATACTTAATGGAAAAACTTAAGGCGCTTTATGCAACCGCGGGCACAGGACTTTTATTTTGGTCCAGCGAAATGACGTCATAAGGATGCGCCGCGCTCCTGTGTCTGTGATTCGACTGAAGGAAGGTTTGTTTTTAAGCATTGAAAGTGTTTAAATACATGCGTACTTTTCAGATAAAATTATAGTTTTTTTTTTAACAAGACCTGAAAACGAATCGTTTATTGTTGGATGTAATATTTTAATGTTTTATCTTACAATAACGAGCATTATTTTTTATTAGCAAAGTGCATCCACATGAGAAACAGAAAAGGTGCGTCTCATTTCGCTCCCACTGGCAAGTATGGGGGAAACGGACCTTTTCGAGTCAGCTAAACAAATTGCTTCCCAAATCGATTCACTTGTTTATTATGTTGAACGCTGCGCGCTCTGTATGTCGCATATTTAAGGCTGCCTCATTTCAGTAAAGATCACCGAAGCGCTCAAAACACGGCACGCTGACGACATCTGCTGTTCAAAATGGTATAATCGCAACAAGAACAACGGTCCGTGTACTTTTGCGTTTATTCAAGTCCTTACTGCCGTATGTGCAAGAGAAATGTGGTCACTATACTGCCCAGCGACGCGGTCGGAAATGCATTGTTTTCAGTGAGAAACCTTTCATATCAAACCTCCAGTGTTATAGGCTATAGCTTAGTGCAACCCAACTCCCGCACCTAAACAATTTCTTAATATAAAACATATACAACCACAAGCAATAACGTTAAGCACAATATAGAAATATACATTTTTATACATTTCAAGTCATTCTATTAACCCTGTTTTATCATTTCTCAGCAATGGGTTTACCATCCTGTCAATAAATAGGCACTAGATATACATTTAAAAACCAAGTTGTCATTGATTTTGTTTTCTTTCTGTTAATTATTCCCATATTAAACATGACAATGTCCAAACACACAGGGGAAAACTCCTGGTGAAGCAATTGAGATCCTCGTGCCATATAAAGATGGCACTTATTAAAGAGGAGAGTGACGATGTGAGGATTGAAGAAGCAATCAGAGTGAAACAAGAAGATACTGAAGAAACAGGTTAGTTTTCATTCTCAAAGCTGAACTCTAAATGTGGTCCTTATTAAAATGTTGACCTCTGTAGAACATTTTAGAACAGTGTCATATGAGTGGCCTAAAGCAGTTTTATTTGACATGGAGCAGGTCACCCTCATTTGGATAGACATGTTAATATCACATGACCTGCCAAATACACCTGGGAAGCTTCTACTAGGACTAGGTGAACTGAATTTGTTCATAACTGATGAATTTTGCAACATCAACATTGTTATTCAACTGTGCTCAATCACCAATGGACTAACTCTTATTAAATTGTCATGCATTAAATTAGGAAAAATAATATGGAAGTATCCTATACAAAACATTTATTTTGTGTAGCACTAAATCCAACACCCAGTTCTGAACTGAAAATGATGAAAGACATCTATTTAATTATTCTACGGTATCTGTATATCAAGTGATCAATGTTGTATTGTCTGCTTGATTTTATCTTCTCGTTCTCAAAAGTGCTCACTGTGTGCCCTTCACTGATTGTTTAAATGGCGCAAGTATTTGTCATAATTTATTAGCAGTTTAAATAAACTATACATTTCATAGATTTTAACAGGACATCTTGTTTTGCTTTGTAAGTATTTATGTATTACTTAACCAACCCTCAAAAACACAAGGTCAGATCTTTTGAGGGAAGATAAAGACACTTGAGTGATCAAGACCATTCCAAAATACCAATAAGGTTTTCTGATTCCTCATTTTCTCAAGTGGTTAGAACTAAGATATGAGAAAAGGATGTGGATACTAGTGCCTTCAATCGATTAAAAAAAAATCAACAAATTTATCACTTTTTTTTCCTGAAATTAATTGTTTAATCTCACTTAATATTAAAGTTTTTAAATATACATTTATATTGCAATATTTTCACATTCAATCTTCAAATTAATGTAGAAACAACAATGACTGTATCATTTTAATATTTGTTTGAAGGCATCTTTTTTGTGACTGAAGGCAACTGATACCAATACTACTGATGTCTCTAAGAAATGGTTATTTTTTCCACCATTGACTATAGCCATTCAACATTACAGTATAATTGAGAGCTATCAATTTTAAAGTCTGTGTAATGTCAATTCTGAGAATTGTTTGTAAACACATTATAAATGTTAGAAATGCATTGCTGAAGCATGTTACAAAGACTGTGAACTATGTAGTACTTAATTGTGGAGTTAGACCGTTAAACAGTTTTTCACCATTTTCGTGATCAGGATTTTTTGGGCGGGGCTAAATCAGGACTCGATGACGCAATCGAGCCACCGAGCACAGCCCCTTTCCCAACACTAGACGTGTGTTCGACTTGAAGCAGCGCTGCAGACTGACCGGTGTGTGACATAAAAGTACAGCGAGAGCTACAGAGAGCAGACGCTCCTGATATAATTTGATGTCAAACACTGATCGTTCTGCAGCGCTGCTTCAAGTCAAACGCACCTAATAACTAGAGCGCATTAGCATCAGTGGTTCATGGCTCAATCGCGAGTTACTGTCATTACCGTTAGTTACTACAGCCAACAGTTTGTTAGCTAGCGATGCCTTCGTCACTTAAATGCATAATACCTGGTTGGGATCATTTTCAAAACAGCTCGGTCTCCTTATTAAATAAGCTGCAGAGGAAGACAGTTGAGAGAGATGGCAGCCTTGCCACGAGTGGGCGTGGTTTCAGCGCCGCCAGCGGACACGCCCCTAGCGTATGAGAGCAGAGAATACTGCTTATTTTTTCAAGATTTTGATACCTTATTTTATGTACTTGGCATTCAAATTTGGCTGGGTGGTTAATAACACATTTTTCTGTGGTGTGACAAACTCAGAACACACATTTAATATTGACTTTAACATTTATTAGACTTTAAAAAATAGCTTCTAATTTAAATGAATTTAAAACAATCATCACATAAACCTATTATAATAAATGTCATATTTACCTGTGCCCTTCAGCAAGTGAAATATACAGAAATTAAATAAAGTTATCAAACACTAAATTCTAAATTAAATATAGATGAATCCTTAAAGCTACAAAAGTTACTGGTTTCCTTTTTTCTTTTGTTCTTTGATTAACAGGCATCACAGCTGCTGGGTTATTAGGTTATTTGGCTGCTATTACTTTAAGAGCTGCCGCTGTTGAACATGACACGGATCTGACACGCATGCTCAGTTTAATTCACGCTTTAATATGAAATTGTACAGGCCACAGTGCACACCGCCGTATTTGTGCATGTAATTGAAGAGCACGTGCTACAAGCCCAATATAACGGCTGACAGGACAGGAAAATTCGTATTTACATGACATAAGGCCTGACAACATCTCATCTGACGCAGTTCACTGTTGTTCTAATGAAGCTCCTCGTCACCTGTAGCGTTTCCGCACTCGTTTGACTAGAGCTTGTCACTGAGGTGGAGTGCACGTCTGAAAAGTCTCCTGTTTGACGTGGTCATAAAGACGTTCTGTCTCTAAATAAATGCAATTCTTGTCAAGAAAAAAGAGACGGAAGCAGCAGTTGTGAGTGGGGTGGCCAACCCTAGCTCCGTCCCTGCGTTAACTGTGTTAAATATTTTTAATGCTGTTAAACTGGAAAAATTAATAGCTTGCATTAATGCGCTAATTTTGACAGCACTAGTGGATACTAGAAATGAGAAGCACCCACTAAGTTGTGTCTACTCTACACTGCTGGTAGTGAATTTCTAAAACCGTGGAATCATAAAGAACATTAGGAAATACTGGAATGACATTCCTACCAATAGCATGTTGTTATCAAAATTTGTATTGTAAAAATAGCCTTTCTGTGGGTCTCACCTTCTGTGAGGACCCCTGTTACTCAGTTCCATCATTAACACTTGTCTGATGTTTGTATGTTGACCATGTGTCCTATGGAGAAGCACTGATCTAAACCAGCATTGCATTGATCTCATCCCAACCCTGGTCCTGAGCTGCATTCCACTGCACTTCATGCATTTGAGAACTTCCCTGAACACATTTTCCCTCGGGGGAATGCTTGCCACCATTTTTTGGAATTGTGTTCCACTTTATTAAGTGGATTGAGCCTTAACTGCTCAATTTTGACCAAGTCTACTCATATGCACACTTAGGGCTGCTCTAAATCCCAAAATGATTCTGCATATAGCAGTGACGTACTCCCCAGTCCCCCGATCAATAAGTAAATTGATTATAGAACTCATTGATCTGAGCTTTTGCTTATTTTGAGTGAACATTGCTAAAATTATCTGATTAATGAGGCTAACAACCAATCCGGTCCAAAAAGAAATACAACCCCTGTGCTAATTCAAAGAAAACAAGTTGACAAAAAGCGAATCTAAGATTTGGTGATAATATTGCATAATGAGAGATATACAAGCAATTTTTAAAAGACTGGTCATTTCTGACTGGGAACCCCAAATTAAGCAAAGTTTTTTTTTCAGCACAGCACAGGGGCTAAGAACAAGTGCAATCTTTTGACTGGTGTTATTTTTATTAATTCATTTATTATTTTGCTTTGTGGACTACTTGTAAACATCTGTTATGTGAAATTCAGTTTATTTGGGGAACTACTAAATAAAAAATTTGATTTTATGATCCCTCTTATTTTCTTAAAATTATTAGCTTTTTGCAGATTCTGCAAGGTGTATGTAAACTTGTAACTTGGAAATATAAAAACAGGTGTCATTAGCTTAACAGTGAAATCTAATTATAATGTTTCTTGGGAGAGGTATACAAGGAGAAAAGCAGAGGACCTAACACTGAAACCTGTGCCACTCCATACTTGTGTTTGATGAGATGTATCTTTATTTACGCAAAGTGGTAGCAGTCATGTAAATAGGACTCAACTGTGCTAATGTTTGTCCATAACTTCCAAAATATTTCTCAAGCTGTCCAAAAACTGTCAATGTTGTCTAATTCTAAAGAAGAGAGATGTAGCCATAATGAGATGCCAAAAGTACAGTTTTTGTGCTATGATATGGCTTAAATCCTGACTGAAATTCTTCACAAACACTGATTCTATGCAGTATTTCTAATATTCTAGACATAAATGGCAGATTTGAGATCTATAAATGAGGTCGATAAATGACCAATTCCCCTGGGTCAAGCTGTGGTTTTTTTTATATGTAGTTTAACATCTGCCAGCTTGGCATGTCCTAAAGAAAACAAAGAGTTAATATTGAGTTTCTGAGATTACAGGGAAAGCCTCTTTCAGTAGCTTAGTGTGTATAGGGTCTATCATACATTTTGTTAATTTTTAAAGCTTTAAATATCAGTGTTTTTTTTTTCCTGTTGTTGCAGGTCATTAACCTGAGAATGACTTGTATTTGTCTCTTTTCGTCTTAGACCTGATGCCACTAAAAGAACAGTTACTAAATGAAAAGGAAGAAAAAGAGGAGAAACATCATGATTTCATAACTGGAGAACATTTCAGGTGCTCACAAACTGAAATGACTTCTTCACAAAAAACAGCTCAAAAGACAGGAACTAGATATTATTTCACCTGCTTTCAGTGTGGAAAGAGTTTCAATCAACATGAAGACCTTAAAGTCCACATGAGAGTTCACACTGAAGAGAAGCCTTTCACCTGCCAACAGTGTGGAAAAAGTTTTACTGGAAGAGGAAGCCTTAAAAGGCACATGAGAGTTCACACTGGAGAGAAGCCTTACACATGCCAACAGTGTGGAAGCAGTTTCAC